>CM040183.1:68894012-69164012 GCA_022606455.1 Callitettix versicolor | reverse complement strand
CTGTGCATAATACATGAAATATTAAAGCCAATTTTAAAACTTGGGAAGAATTTGACCTACTTGTCTGCAGCTTATGTGGGATACAATAAACTTGCAAACTTTTAAGATATTGCAGTAGATGTCCTCTATATTAGACCCATTTAAACTTTGGCCGTTAACTGAAAGTAATAACCTAACTAGTTGGGTCAGTTAAACTCAAAACAAACTATTGTACAGCATCACGGTTTTTAAAATATTTTGAATATTTTTAAATATATCGTAACTTAAGCACTGCGAAGAGGAAATGCGTTCTTTACAGTATTCGATACAGGATTTGTTTTAGAATTTATAAAGCACACAAAGCTTCTGAACAACCAAAATAAACAACCTTTATAAATCTTGTAAGTTCTTATCATAAAAAGACGCATGCAAATAGTTTTCAACAAATTTAAATTAGGGTTTTTTTGTGAAATTTAACACAAAGTTATTAATTCAGGTTTATTTTCAACCCACTAATGACGTTCCTTGCCGATTTATTGCTTTACTGTAACTACACGTCCTCAATGTAACAGTAACATATTACAGTAAAAAATAGAAAACGATCTTGTCCACCATTTCACGCCAATGGATACATAAACGAAGATGCAAAAGAAACAAATTCAATAATCGCGGCACGCAGCTGTCTCGCTGACGTTCGAAAAGCGAGTTTTCAAAACTTTTTCCAATACTCTTTTTTTTAAATTCTATTTCCACTATCATAAGAAACCTTGAAGAAGAAACACTTCTCAAACTCGATCTTTGAGATAGCCTTTAGTTCTTTCAGCGATGCGCTTTTAATGTCATCTACGGCTGTAAAACGACTGCCCTTTAAGGTTCTCTTTGTTTTTGGAAATAGGAAAAAGTCACACGGAGCCATGTCTGGCGAATATGGAGGCTGGGGCATCGTTACAGTACTATTTTTAGCCAAAAATTCACGAACAAGCAATGAAGTGTGAGCTGGTGCATTATCGTGGTGCAAAAGCCATGAATTGTTTTCCCACAGATCCGGGCGTTTTTTTAGGATTGCTTCACGCAAACGGCGTTGAACTTGTAGGTAGTACTCCTTATTGACAGTTTCACCTGGTGGCAGGAATTCATGATGCACTATGCCATTAATATCGAAGAACACAGTGAGCATAACCTTCAAGTTCGACCGCACTTGTCGAGTCTTTTTCGGTCTTGGAGAGCCAGAATGTCTCCACTGGGATGATTGAGCCTTAGTTTCGATGTAATGTCTGTAAAATCCATGTTTTGTCACCTGTTATAATAAGTTTCAGTAATTCTGCATCGTCGTTGACTTCACTCAGTGACTCCTGAGCAACTTCCATTCGCCGCTGTTTTTGTTCAAAATTCAACAATTTTGGAACGCATTTTGCTGCCACGCGTTTCATACACAAAACATGGGAAACAATGTCATGAAATGATCCAATCGATATTCCAACATCATCAGCGACCTCTCTAATTGTGATTCGGTGGTTGTTCTTAACAATTTCTTTTACTTTTTCCACGTTTTCATCGGTTGTTGATGTTCTGTGGCTTCCAGGGCGTTCGTCATCTTCAATGTCTTCACGGCCTTCTTGGAAACGCTTATACCACTCGTAAACTCTTGCTTTACTCATAGCAGACTCACCATAGCCCTTTGTTAACATTTCACACACTTTCTTACACTTTATTCCATTTTTTACGCAAAATTTGATAAAAATTCTTTGATCCATTTCTTTTAACAAACGAAAATCGCCGAGCTCATAAAAACACCTCTAACCTTAGTGGCTGTCACAGACAAAGTCAACCATGAAAACAGCTGAAAGTTTTATCATACTTCAAGGACATGTATACCAACATAATAAAAAAAATGTTTGACAATCGGACTCTCCAAGCCCGCGAAATTTAAAAATTCATATATATATATTTGAACACCCCTCAAAATGTGATCTAAATGTGAGGATCGGGACTTATTTCAATGTCCCGGGTCTTTGTGTTACCATAATGGCTGCCGCAATAGCTCTTTTTTTAATGGAAAAAGAACGCATAACCTGCATTACTGTAGCCTACTAAATCGATTTTCCGTTTTATTATGAACTAGTTTTTGTTTGAACGTCTAATTAATACAACAAAGTACTTAACAATACTTTGCAATTAGAAGATAGATTTAGCGTGTATCCAATTTCGTTAATTTTAAATTTAATCAATGACAGGTATTGTTCCACTGTTGTCAACATGGAACAGCAGTGTTCTTATAAATGTTTACTCCTTGAATGACGTCACGCGTCAGACAAGAATAGAAATTAATATGCGCATTGGCACACCATTATTCTACCACCACGGCTACATTATAAGATAAGATATTATGCACGGAGTAAGTTGTAAAGATTGCATTCCGTTTTTCAAGACTCTGGAATATTGTATTATACTTTATTTTAGAATTTAAATGTTCCCTTATTTACTGTTTTATTTCACACAACATGTACAAATGTCGTCGAATAAACGCACGAAAATGTATAAATTTGCATTGTATATTCAACGAATAAGCTTTAATAAATAATAGATTTTGCAATAATACGTACAAGTTAAATACAATCGGGGAAATTAAATTATAAATATTGATTGGTGTTATTTTTTAGGCCGGATGGCCACCAAATGCGGAGCGGAGCGGAGCAGACTATGCATTAAAAAACTAGCCTATTGTTTTGAAGGTAAGTCCGCCCCGCGTAGCTTCGTCTCTATCTAGGCTCGGTTTTGTAGCTGACTCCAAACTTAAATATTTCTCGTTACCTAGGTTACCGTTGTCTAGGTTACGGTTTTTAAACATAATAGTTCTTAGAATCTATTACAGTAAGCTGAAATATTTACATTTCAAAGATATTAATGCGTTCTTTAAACTGATTGAATTCCGCATTTAGTTGCATTCGTCTTAATTTGGCTCACCCCGCTCCGCTTGCCTCAGCACAGCACAGCCCAGCTATTAAAATAATAATATTTTATAATAATTTTTTTTAATGGTGTGTAGAGTCTATATGCATTAGAAGTGAATACCACATTGAGATTTTGTTGAATCGCTATTTCTTCCAAATTTCCTATTCAATTCATCCCTCAGTACTTGCCTTTCTTGATAATTTATACATATTTTAGAAACATGGGTACGATATTTTTGCTGTCTCAGCATTAAGCCCGTCTCTTGAATCATCGTCTTCATCACTTAAACTATCATTCCTTCTCTTTTGGAACTTTTATTCATTTTTTTTAATCTTCTAAAATCGATAAATCCTCTTCTCAACTTGAAATTGCTTTTTATAACCTAAAAATTACACACACGGGTGCTAAATAACTTTTTTTTTTAATATTATTGCACAACACTTGTATGTAGTTATAATTATTTTTATTATTATAAAAATTTATAATTAACAATATTTCACTTATTTTATTTATTTTAACATTTCAAACTCCTAATTCCATCATTGTTTTGTTTAATACTTATTCCATTCTCTCCCTTCAATAGAACTAAGTATCTATGATCAAGTCTCTTGATTTTGTAATACTCAATAATTACTATTGTTACTCACTGACTGGCATATCTGTGATAACCAGCTGTTTCAACCACCAGCTGTCATGAATTCTACACTGTTTCATACCGTTATTCTGAATTCAATTTCGCTGCACTATAAAATTTGCTATACCTTGCGTAAAGATATATTCAAAATATCTTGCTTAAAATCTTAATTGAATTTAAAATATGATTCCATGGTATAATTGGTACAGTATAATAATTACAGTCATTATTATATTTGAAACATAAATTTTTAATTTGAACAAATTATGAGAAAATACGATTTTCCTGCTGTTATAAAGGTTATAACTTTGTTACGTTTTATATTATTGTGGGTCTAGCTGTTTCTCTGATGTGTTAGAAAAAAATATACATTGAATAATATTATTTAAACAAAAATTTCTAAACTCGCAACCAAACTTGACACAAAAATTTATTCTAGCTATCATAATTTCGTTACCCAGCAATAAACGTTCTTCTAAGATCCTTTAAAATAAAACAAAAATATTTGTTTACAATATAAAAAAAATGTATTCATTATTGTAACTGAAGTTAAAAGCTGCACAAATACCATTTATTTATTTATTTTTAACGAGCAAAATATGATGAACCGATGTTGAGAATTGCCCAATCATTTTTCATATTTCGTATAATTATAGCTCTAGTACTAAATTTTAAAGATGTATATTGTGCCAAAAAAATTCTTTTATACTTACTGTGTAAACTATACTTAGGTAAATATTTGTTCAATTTTTTTAAGCTAATAAGTAAAGAACACAAATAATATTTTTGTGTATTGAAATATTTGTTTTTCTGATCTTATACAATGTTAGGATCAGTTTACCGTGTAAGTTAAGCAATGCTCCAATGTTCAGTTTTTAGAAATTCGTTATAAAAACCTCAAGCAAGACATATCAACATTTGTAAATTCAAATAACTTCAGAATTAATTTATAGAAATCAAATTTTGCATAAAAATGTCACATATTATTTATTAGAATTAATTTTCACTATAACTGCTTGTAAAACAATCTAGGCCATTACGTGTAATTAGTGTGAGTTATGTTCGCAGTTGTTCAAATAACAATAAATGCAAATGGCGTCGCGGTTTATCCGCAGAAACTGAAGTGGACATTTATTGCATTGAAGCCGCGTAATTGTGTAATTTAGAGCTCGGGAGTTTAGTTAATTAAACACTGAGTTTATGATGCTTATAATAATTAATTGTACTTTCAAATTGTTTGATATAAAATTTTTATTCAAATCACTTCAAATGAACGCACGCTCTTTTAAAAATAATAATAGTTTCAATATGATCAAAGACTACTCTAAAATAACTACGAAATAACTGATTATCTTCTACAGTTTCATCCTGAAACAATGGTAATAAACATAACCTCAAAATAATGATAAAAGCGGATAATGTTTTCAATCAGCTGTTAGTAAAAATAATTATTTAAAAGCTTTTTCTTCAAATAAGTTAGCTGGTTTAATATCAGCTGATCTTTTACGAACAATTAATTTTTAATTTCTCCAAAAAAAAAACAGTTCTAAAACTAAAAAAATAGAAACAATCAATTGAATTCCTCAAAATTAGTTCATTAAATAACTCAAAATCAGTGTATTAAATTTGAAAAGAGAAAATAACGTCACGTTAATTATTTCTCTGATGTGATGAAGGAGGTTTTCCAATTTTTTATTACATAATATTACAACTGAGATTATTAATTCATCTAGTAATTTAAATATAAGATAAACACTTTAAGGGATATAACCCATGGTTACTCCCAATAACATGAATTAATCAAATCCAGTGGCTTCACTCTATGCAGTCGTCTAAGTTCCAGAAGGTCCAGGAGGATGCAAGCGCTGGGAGATTCCCGGCCCATGCTTCGCTGAGTGCTTTTTTATTTCTTCATTGACCAGTTCCATTTTGAGATCTCTGTGTAAGTTATTGTTTCTCACATACCATGGATGATTTACTATGCAACGGAGCACTTTACTCTGGAATGCCTGTATCATATTATTGTTTTCTATGAACCCCCCAGAATTGTATCCCTTTCAAGTCCGAAACGGTTTCAGCACTTGCCGGTATAGCAGCAATTTATTATGAATTGACAGCTGGGAATATCTTCTTAAGAGCCAGTACATTTTTATAAATTTTATGGTTAACTCTTGTTTCTTCTTTTTTAAATGTTCTATGTTAAATGTTCTAGCCGCCTCGGTGGTCTAGTGGATAGCGTACTAGGCTTTCACCCCGAGGACCCGGGTTCGATTTCCGGCGAGGGCTTGGCATTTTCATACGCTATAAATCATCCCATCGTCTGCATTAGGCCAAGTGTGACAATAGTCGGACGTTAAAAAAAAAAAAAAAATAAATAAATAAATAAAATAAAATAAAATAAAAATTTTAAATGTTCTTTCCACTTGAGTTTAACATTGAGCGTCATTCTCAAACACTAAGCTGTATTTGCATGTGGAATCGGGACTGCATTGATTATTACTGGCAGATGTTGCTTAATCTTCAAATTGGTAAAATTTACGAGTGTTAATTTTATTTTATTTAGGCGAATACGCTATTTTTGTCCTCAAACTCACTGCATTAGAGGCTCTTTGAAGTTTGCTAGTTATTTCTTCAATTTTATTACCAGTAGCAAACAAGTATTGTATCATCTGCTAATGTAACTATTGTTACACCTTCCTACCTAATGTAGGTAGGTTTATTATATATAGTAGGTACAAAACTGGTCCTAGCACACTTCCCTGTTGAACACCAGCTGTTATTTTCTTTAGCCCAGAGTACTCCTTCCTGTTTTACCCAAAATTATCGATCAGTCATATAGGTTTTTAATATTTCACAGAACTGAACCGGCAGATCTCTGTAACGTCCACTACAGTCCTCTGTAAAATAAATGTAAGCCTACATATTTATTTAAATATACAGTCGCCCCCGGTGGCTTAGTTGATAGCGTACTAGGCTTTCACCCCGAAGACCCGGGTTTGATTCCCGGCCAGGGCTTGGCATTTTCATACGCTATAAATCATCCTATCGTCTGCATTAGCCCAAGTGTGCACAATAGTCAGACGTTAAAAAAAAATAATAATAAAATAAAATAAAATTTAAAAAATACAGTCCTCTGTGCCAAGCCATCAAAAGCTTGTGCTACGTTTAGAAAAACACTTCCACAGATTTTCTTATTTTCAAGCGCATTTTCAATTACGTTTGTAATCTTGTGCACTTGATCTATGGATTTTCAAAATGTTTTAATATTTAAAAATATTAGAACAATGTTATTTCAATAAATTTTTAAAATTATAAATGCTAATTTATGGATATTTTAAAGCTGATGACAACAGTAATATTAGATTAAAAAATTAAAAATGAAAAAAGTAGAAATTTTTAATATGTTTAAAAAGTTCCCACCATTTTTTAAATAAATTTGTAACTTTTGTTTTACGGATTAGGCTAAAAACAAATAACAAATTAGTGTTTTAGTTAATAATCCATCTGAGTACGTTCGTATTTTAACGAAAGGCCTATTAATGTTAATTAAAAATTTACTTCAATCCAAAATTCTTTCTAGGTGTAGTAGAAGAATTTCTATAGTTCAAGAAATAATTAGTTAAAGCAATTTATTGTTTAAAACGATTTCTATATTGTAAACTTTAATCCGAAAATGATAGTTCAGTTAAAAACAAAAGTAATGTGATTTGTATTTTAAAATTATGTAATGTTAAATTTTGTTTTAAAGGTTATATAACAAAATAAAAATATTTGTACAAATTGTTTATATTTTTTTAAATTTTAAACTCATTATATCCTTGACTATTTTAAAATTATGGTCATTTATTATTATGACATTTAAATTATGACATTTAATATTATGAAATTTAAAATTATGACATTTTTAAATGTCGTCTAAAATTATGACATTTAAAAACAGTCATAAAATGAGCAAAAGCTGATGAGCAGATTTTATTAAATCTGACCGAGTGTTCAGTTTTTGTGACACCGACCTGGACGATCGCTTTTATTAATTTATTTCAATGTGATAAATAATGGTATCAATGGTTTTGTAAATCGATTTGATTTGGAACAATTTGACCACAAACTGTTAACAATTGTACTATTGCTCTGTTATTTCTCTGCCATTGATTAAATTCAGACACTTGACTGCCATAAGTGATCTGAAGGACAGAACGCTTTGAAATCACAGTTACTGCACTGTTCAAAGCCAATGAATGTTTGGCTCTTGTAAACTAATGAATAGACTCTTGGTTTCCAAAGTTAACTTGAAAGGCAGTACAGTATTATGTACGTTTATGAAAGCTAAACTATTAAAGTTTTGCCCTGTTCTCTTCTTAATTAATTACACTAGTTAGTTTACATGTTAACAACAATATACAGTAATCATTCGCTGGTAAATACTGCCTCATAACAAATTATTTAAAAATATATTTCTTATTGTTATATTCAATGTAGTATAAATATACAAAATTTATGTTAAATTTTATTAAAATCGTTTTATCAGATACAAGAAAATCAGATATTTTTTTGTTAAGGTTGTATTTAGATTTGTATAAGCACATATTTAGATAAAAAGTTCCTAGATATAATTACCAAGCAATGTGTATAGACACCTCATATACACAATAAAAAAACTGAACATTCTATCAAAATCGATTTTCAGGACGATAACTATGTTCTCTAAATAATTAAAGGTAAGAACCCGCAGGGGCTGCAGACTAGCTGCACCTATTGAGAGGATTTAGACGTCCCTCGCGGTACCCGAGTCTAACACACACTTACACTTACAACACTACACTTACGACTTTATAAACACTTTACACTCAGACTTACATTTAGGTAAGCGATAATAGCCTCAATGTGCTTTTCGGCTTAAAATACAAACAACTTAGATTAACTTAAATTTTTAGCTTAAGGTTATCAACTTAATATTTGTTGTTGTTATTTTAAGGCGAAAAACACATTGAAGCTATTATCGCCTCCCTAAATGTAAGTGTGAGTGTAAAGTGTTAAAGTTGTAAGTGTAGTGTTGTAAGTGTACGTGTGTTAGACTCGGGTACCGCAAGGGACGTCTTAAATCCTCTCAATAGGTGCAGCTAGTCTGCAGCCCCCTGCGAGAACTTAAGGTAAGAAAGTAAATTCCTTTTCGGTCGTTGACACTCTTGCCTTCGTGTTTTATTTTGGCCTACACATGTTTTTCTCTCTTTAATCCTTCAATTCATTATTCTACCTTCTTCGTACTCTATTCGAATGATATATTTTTCATTTAAAGTTGTAGAGTTCTTTTTGTTTGTTTTGTAATGCACTATCTTCAAAAAGATATTAAATCAGGTAATATTACAGTATCGTATGAAATTATCTTTGTGGATTTGGTGATTAAGTAGACCAGATGAAAAGTCCTTGAGGATCATTCAGTAGCTTGAGTCAAGTTGTCAGTCATCTCTAATTAGGAAAAAATTAACCACTTTTTACATCGATCTGTTTTAAGATGGCGGATGACTAAAAGTTTTAAAGGAAAGTAAATCAATTACGGTAAAGTTTAGTGACAAAAGTCAAGATATCTTTTTTAAAACCCTTTAAATTTTTTTATCGATTGATGCAACTTTCAAAACTATGAAACAAGAAACTCTGCAAAGGTGCGAAAGCTAGTCCATCGGGGGCATGAAAACAGAGAGTTTGTTAGAAGAGGACAATGGTAAAACAAGAAGTAAAATATTTAATAAAAGTGATTACGCGTGTAAAAAAATGGCGTAAAGTTTGCATGGGGTAGATGTTTTCCAAAATTCAATAAATTGAATATTTAACTATTGCTGGATAAGTGAAAAAATTTTAAACAAATGTATTGGTAGCGTATTTATAACAATAAATTTTTATCTTAAACATTTTGAAATTATTATTTCACCATTACAAGCAACATTAAAATGTGCATAAATTAGCATTCTAAATATTTAACTTACATTGGAAATATGAAAAATGAACCATGACCATCAATAATATTTTATTTTATTTTTCTGCATTAACAATGAGTTTTGAAAATATAATATTCTAACTGAAACAGGTTTAAATTTGATTGCAATAAAATGGTGAAAATCCGCTACTAAAATGTAAAATTATAGGTTATGATTTTTTTAAAATTTGGAGTATTCGCCGTTTTGAGCCTATTTAATCAGCTGATTTGCCTAATTAACGAACTTATCAAAGCTGTTACCACAATCGATTTTTATGTCTAGTTAGAATCAATAGGCATTAATTAGGCCTATATATAAAATTAATATCGATTGCTGTTAAATTCATTTTCCTAATTCAACGAAATTGGAATATTTAGAATGCTAATTTGTGCTGAATTTTAACGCTTATTGGTAAAATCAAATTTTCAAAAAAATATAAGATAAAAGGTTTTCGTTTTTATAAATTTATAATTGTCACCATTAACGAAAATGTATAATAATTATCGAAACTGATTTTAAAGTATATATAGGCCTTTGTCAAAATCAATTTTGGTAATAATTTTAATACTTTCTTTACCCAGCAATACATATGTATGTATAGTACAAACAATGTATTTGTTTTAAAATTCATTGGTTTTCTTTATTACGGTACGACTTCTTGAATATTAAATGTTTGATTTGTCGCTAAACTTTCAAAAAAGAAATCTTTTTAAACGCAGTTTTATATAGGGCCTAAAATTTACAAGCAGAATAGAAAATATTACAACAATTGATAGGTTTATTAATAATAATTTTCTTTTAATTTAATTGTTCTATACATAACTTTTATACAAGTTGGTCTGTTCTCCAAATAATAAAATCCTAACTTAATGTACGCTATTAGTTTAAGGCATTTTGAATTATAAAGCTCAACATGTTAACAACGGTGAAATGAGGAACGTTGCGATAAGGCTAAATTGAATTTACTCGCTCGAAATTTCTAAGCCGAACTGAATCTTGTTGTTGTTGTTGCATTGATCAGATGCGACGAGAAAAATCCTTTTTGAAAGGCAAAGCTGTCTTTTATTAATTGAATTTCTGACTACGCCAGAGAGAAGATATCAAATAATCACTTCTTTTGGCCGCAAAACAATATTTCAACTCACAAATACTGTATTTTTCTTAAATAATTAGTTTTAAAACTATTATATTTTGTAGTAACGTATATTTGAAATAAACAAATACTTATAATAATTTAAATGTTTTGATAGAAACCCACTTTCTGTCAGTGAACAATAAACTAAAGAACTTCATAAAAGTGTTTTGCCTATTTGTATTTTTCCATATAAGGTTGATAATTCATCAAGATAATTTATTACAACTGCCTAAAAGTTTATGTTTTTATAACGCTTATATTAAAAAAAAGTTTTTAAGTGAATGTCGGTCTGTATGTGTTTATTTGTTAGTCGTTCTAGCGCCAAAACTAATAACCCAATTTGATTGATTTTTTAAGCTGTGTATTTTTGAATACATGATATAATACTTAATATATACATTTTCTTGAAAATAAAATCAATTTACAACGAACAAAATTTGGCAACATCAAAACCGAAAAGAGTTTTGTTTTGTAAAAAAACGACCCATGCAATATTTGAAATTTAGTATACTGATTTACGTCATTATTTTACATTCAGACACGCTTAAGGTTTTGTAAAATCAAATTTGAATTGATTAACTATTTATAATTTCCGATTTACCGTTTTAGTGTTAGCCAAACATTAAGCAAAAAAAAAAATAAATAAAACAAGGTTATTTGTATTCGAATAACCTATACTGTCGGTCTATACGTACCGGTTGATAAGATAAAATTTAATGAATATTGGAAAGGAAGATTATGTGGCAAGAAGAGCTGAGCTACCTTGATTTATTTGACGTAAGTTCTTGCAAAAACTGCGCAATGGTGAAATTTATGTCCGGCATCAGCTGTGGCTTAGGGTTTCATTTGTTCCGCAACAGGGTGGTAAAATACGGAAACATACAAAGCTTTATTTGGCGCTATACCTTTAAAGCAAAGGAGACGATCGTTGGCTGTAATTCAATTTAAGCGTAAAAAACATTTTTTTTTTACTTTTTTAATAAATAGTTTGGAAAATGAACAGAAATAGGATTTAAAAAAAATATATTTTAGCGGTTTTCTTTAACGTTTGCACAAATGAAGTAGACCATACTCTAAATAAATCCTTAAAAAATCTGAGTCTCGACGTAAAACAGTAAACAAAATTTAAGTCTCAGTTTATTTGGATTTGACTTAAAGCTTATTCATGTATAGCCTAATGAATCGTAACTCAAGTCTATCAAATCTACTATATAAATACAAAAAAGTAAGGTCTAATATCCAACGAAGAAATATAATACTGTAAAATTAATACAGTATGTGGTTGTAATTTTAACCTAAAAAGCTAAGTTTGCACCACAGATGCAGCTTAATGTGTCATCGCAACTGAAAATACAAATTTAATGCGATTATTTACAATTTAAATATCCAATTTTCTTATTAAATGAGAATAGTATTGATTTAATTAAATTTAATATATTCTACAGATTAAATAAGCAAGGCCTAAGAAAACAATAATATCAGTTATCCCTAAGACGTTTATAGCATAAATGGAATAGATAAAAATATAAATAAATATATTTAATTTTATTTTAAAATTCAATTTATGAAATGAAAATAATAATTTTAACAAAAGATTGTATTAAACTAATACTTAACTTAGCCTCGGGTAACGATACCTCATAGTATTTGATACCTACTTGAATAACAGATAAACTAAGAAATATTACAATGATTGTAGCCCAAAAGTAAATAAATAAGGCTTATCTGTCAGTATTTTGGAAGTATAACATGTAAAAAATACCTTGTAAAATCTTGTATTTGGTAGAGATAAAATAACTTGTATTTGATAAAAGTAACGTATGTGAAATGATGTACGTGAAAATAACGTAGCGTATTTGTTAAGTAAAAATAACGTTATTAGTTTTAAAAATAACGTATGTGAAATGAAGTACGCAAACATAACGAAGTCGTTACTTTGTTACTTAAAAACAACGCTGTTTGTTCGTAAAAATAACTCAAGCCTGTGTGAAATTACCAGCTGTTGATTTCGCAAAGGCGGTTAATGTAAATAATTTAGTGTTTGAAAAATTTTATTTTAGAAAAAGAAAAAATGTTGTAATCAAGATATTATTTAGTATGGAATAACGAATATAACAAAATTGCATGTAATAACAATTAATAAATTGTAAAAAGGGTTCTAAAATACAATGTTAAAAACCCATAAAGAATCCTCTAAACCAAAATCGAGCCGAGTTTACTCCTGTAGGTAATTATGCAGGGTAACATGTCCTGGATTTCTCGATATTGTTTTACTAAAACGCTTTATTACATGCCCAAAAACAATAATCCAAAATATAAAAGCGCGGAAACCACGAGGAGTACGATAAAAAATCTAAAATAAAAGTGACCAACATAACCTCAAAATTGCTACCTTTATTGACTACCGTAAGAACAAAATTAAATCTGTTTCCAGCTTTCATTTAAAAGGTTTTAAGAGCTTATAGGCTAAGTAAAAAATAAACTGTTCTGTTGGAAGAGATGTAAGGAAAAACGTTAGTTTGATCTGTGTCATCTGAACAGTTAATTTTTGTTTCGTATAAAATAAATAAATATTTAATTAAATAATAATATAAGTGAGATTAGCTTTGCAAACTAATTGGCTGTTAGGCTGTTAAATAAATAAATAGTAATAATAAGATTTTCTTCACATGTGAGGATGTAGGATGCGTGAGCTAAATAAATAAGAAGAATATTCAGCCACAGTAGTTTTTTTTTGTGTGTTTAACGTCCGACTTTTGTAAGTAGATATGTTGATTTATAGCGTATTATAATCATCCTCTTCAACTAGGCCACCGAGGCGGCTCAAAATAGTATTTGAGTATTATAACATTCTTCATACATATTTTCAAATACTAAACCGTTTCTTGTGCTAAGCCTACTTCAGATATAAGAGGTATGCGATTTGTGACAAACTGTGGCTTGACAGGTCTGTGTTAAATTTTCTTTTACTTAAATAACTGCAATAATTTTCTTGCAAAACGTTTCTTGCTGTATACTGATTTCTGCGCTTTGTAGTTAAGTAATTAATTGTGAAGTGAGCAAACTGCTAAAATTATTTTGTGTTATTCACGAAAACATAACCTCAAAATGTATCTAGTGAACAATTCAGTTAGTTAAAGAAATTTGACAAACATAAAATATTTTCTTTGATAAAACTTAAAGTTTACCAATTAACAAATATCTTCGATAGTGTAATATGTTCCTAATTAATTAGCTGTTTAATTTTTTACATAAAACATTTAATATAAAGTTCAACTATTTCTTCCTTTTTTATGTATATAAACAAAGAGACAAAACGACAAAAACATTTCCGATGGCATTTGATTTATAGAACAAAGAATATTCGTTGCTTATTACAGATTTTTCAAAGCACAGATTTTACAGTTGATTAAACATTTCAAAGAGAAAGCTAATATAGAATTATGTTTTGGACGTTAAACTAGGGATAACATTACGGTACTTTGTAATATAATAGGTTAGGTGGACAGTTGATATTTGTTTCCTTTATTAGGTTGCATAACCCACGCAAATCTGCCAGTGATTAAAACACAACTGGAACGGAAATTTATGGATTAATTTGCATTTATTGCGCACGGCAGCCTACCGCCCCGATATCTTTGTTATAATCACAATCGTATTACGGTTATCAAGTATTTATAGTTACAATTATAATTACACAGTATGTACTTACCTACACCATGTTGAATTTTGTTAATTTGTTTTTGATTACTTAAAATAAATTAGGAAAACTGCGTATATCAGGTAGTTTTAAACATTCTTAAATTTATTTCAATCAAAACATCACCAAGCACATCGGAATTTACAAAAGTTTAGATTGCGTAAATTTTTAAGTATTTATATTGTTATTAGGTGTTAACTTGTTCAAAGAATAAAAATGTCAACATGCCAACAAAAAAAAAAAAAAAAATCTCAAATAACTTAAGATATGTATGACCGCATAATATAAACTTTTGAGATTATATTATTAACAGGCTGTTTCAGGACAAAAGCACCTTCGAATCATGTCTATTGGTAGCACTGTTTTTCGCTCTTTAAAATTTTTCAAGCCCGCTATGCTTTTTCTAGACGAAACTTCTCTGTCTATTCAAGCCTCCCTTGATTCCTCGGTCCTCTTGGGGCTTCAGCACAGCCATCAATTTGTCTTCAGTGCATCCACTTCAATTTCCTTCTCCCGGTGTCCAGATACATCATCTTTTATGAACGAACCTTATTTCTTTCCTGTTTACTCTAAGAAGCTAATATTCCAGTTTGCCCCGAGGTCGGATGTTATTGATATCCGACTCGACATTTTTGGTAAAACAAATCTCTTATTTTTGCTCTGATTGATTTTTACTTGTCAAATAACGTTTTGTTCTTCTGCATAAAGCTAGTTTTGTGAATGTCTTAAGTTGACCACCTTATTCTGCAACCACCCTACATGCTTTAAGGTGACCACCTTCATCTACAACCACCCCCACATGCCTTCATTTGACCATCCTTTTTCAAACACCTCCGCATGCCTTCATTTGACCACTTTTCTGCAACCACCCCCACAAACCTTGAGTTGACCACCTTCTGCAACCGCCCTACACGCTTTAAGGTGACCACATTTTTCTACAACTACAACCACACGCCTTGAGTTGATCATCTTTATCTACAACCACCCCCACATGCCTTCATTTGACCACCTTCGTCTGCAACCACAACCACACGCCTTAAGTTTACCATCTTTTTTACAAACACCCCCACAAGCCTTAAGTTGACCACCTTCTTCTGCAACCACAAACACGTCTTAAGTTTACCATCACCTTTTGCAACCTCACCCATACGCCTCACTGAATAAGATATTCTAACCAGTTGCATGATTTCTTAAGTTTAAACGGCCTAGATTCTTTTATGTATTCTCATTTACTTTGTGGAAAACGAATACAAAACAAAAATCCTGGTGGTTAGGGCTTATTTTACTTTCCTGGGTGTATTTTTTATTTCAAACTTATGACCAACATTAAGCAAATAATGAATCAACAATTTTAGAGATATTCTGCCGTTTCTCGGATTTGTAACAATAGCTCTTAAAGCGGACTTTTCATTCAGATTATAACCATTCGTTTTACTTGAATATTTAAGTGAGGAAAATTTGATTTATACACGCTTACATATATATTATTATTATTATTTGCGTATAGACTTTGTTGGATCACGCAAAGCACTCCGACTCATGTCTTGTTCCTTCTAATCCTTCACACCTCCCTCATCCTGTCCCCATGGATCCTCTTCCGCTCCTCCGTCCATTTTACCCCTGCTCTCTTTGGGATTTCATTCTCTGGGACCCTCCAACCGAGCATCTTTCTCCTGTATGCGTGCCTGTCTTCAACATCTGTTGAATCTATTCCTGCGTCATGTAGGTCTATTCTGACTTGTGCGATCCACGACGTTGTTGATTTGACACCTTGTATATATATATATATATGCAGATTTTGAAATAAGAAAATTACCTGTAAAATTTTGTCGAAATCGGGCAATTGGTTTATTCTCTTGCGCTGTGTAAGACAACCTATTTATTGGTTTCAGGACGCCGAAAAACAGATGTAGACTCTGAGGACTCTGAGTAAATTTTAATCTCTCTCTTTCTGCCCCTCTCTATTTTAGTCAAGACAAAGATACTATTATAATTTAGATATGTTTGGATGACAACAAAAAATAAAATAAAAATAACCTTATCCAATCTAAAATAACCAATAATCCAAATACGGCTGGATACAGTTAAGTGACATAGTTCTTTATGCAATTTTAGCTTAAACATTGAAAACATGCTATTTTTTTAACATTAAAAGCACTTAAGTGTAACCTCAGTTCCATTAGTCAGTTTAACTACGGTGGTTTTAGTTGAAATATTTAGTACACAGTGCCAAACCACAGAGACCTTTGTTTTATGAAGTGAAGAAAATTAAATTTTACACATTTCTTACATTGTTTTGTAATTTCATTAATTGTGGTAATTAAGTGAAATCAATTGAATGTTAAATTAATGATGGCATTTTAAAATTCAACATTTTTTTTTAAATTTCGTATACCAAAAATATTTAAATACAGTTATTATAACTAGGCGGTAGGCCAACTTTGGCAGAAAATACAAAGAAAATGTTTCCAATGTTTGAGAGTAGCCTTCGTCCTTAAATACTTTGAGTTTTGTTATTAGCGAATATTTAATGGAAATTTAGTTAGTGGAGCGGTCATCAAAGTAAGGCCCTGACTCGAAACTTCGAAGTGAGTCGTTCAAAATGTATACGTATAGTCCTGTAAATATTTCTATTACATTTCTACTCATACTATTTCTGTAAATATTATAACTTCAACTTTATTCATTTCAACCATAACTTTATGGAAACCAAAACTTTTTTATCCTATACTTGTCTTTGAAAATCCTATTTCACAACCATAATCTGCTTTAAATATGCTTACATTAATATTTCAATTCTGATATTATAATGGTAAAATAATATTTACAAAAAGTGTAAAATAATCAGAATTTCTGAAATTCTCTTACATTTCAAGAACGGTACAGTTTCGTGTTGAGATTATTTGCTAATCAATCCAATTTTCACTTTTCTTCTGCTTACAATATATTTACTATTCTGGTAAAATGTATAACTATGATTTTTTATTTTTTTTTTATGCACTTTCCACCCTCTTTGGGGTACGTGGAATCAGTCACTTATTCATGCGTTGTCCCCTCCTCAACTCTCAGTATCGCTTCATTCTGTCGGATCTCCTCCTTCTCTCTTCTTCCGAGATGAGGGGTTTTGATTTTGGTGTAGATTTCTATTGGAACCTTACACTGTCACCTCTGGTAATTTTCTTAGCCGTTCCATCAAACAAAGAATCTTCTGCAATTCTCAATCCCATCAAGTCTTTCTCAATTTCCTTAAACCAGTTAGGTTTTGTTTTGCGGTTATAGAAGATTTAAATATTTGTTTGGTGAATCTATTTGAGTTCATTCTGAGAAGATTATTTTAAAATTTATTCTCCTCTTTCGCATAGTATCCGAGAGCTTTTTAATTGTCCTGTAGAGAATTTCATTCTTGATGTATACCATCTTATTATCCTGAAATTTCGGTCCCATGATTTTTTTTCTTTCAGTTCAAGCATCTCCATCTGACCTTTGAAATTCATAGTTTGGGTTTCTGCTGCGTACAGTGCTTCTGGATTGAGCACCGTTTTGTAATGTTTAATTTTGGATTCCCAAGGTAGGGTTTTCTTATTACATGTCTCCTTTGTCTTTTTATTTCTTACTATTATGTGAAAAAAGAAATAATTGATTCGTAGGATTTTAAAGCAGCCTCTTTTAAGGATATTAGACTTTATCGTAAGGTTACTGTTTCGTTAATACTAAAAAAGTAATTTCACTTTTGATTAATTTATTTAAAAATAGCAATATTTAAATTTATTATTAGGCTAGTACGCAGTCGTTATCTGTCTACTAAATGGTAGTTCAGTCCCCTACCCCATTTAATTTTGTTCTTTCAGTTAATTTCTGGTTTTATTTTTAAGTTGTCACAAAGTATAAAATAAAAAAATATCATTAAAGTATAAAGTATAAAAATATTAAAAAAATAAGTATTAACTAAAACAAATATCGAACAGCTACTTTGTCGTGTTTAAAAAAGTTTCTCTCGTCCACATACAATTTGTTTGACCAAAATTTTCTCGAATTTAAAATGACGTTTTCAAACGCGAAATGTTTCTCAGTAGTTTAAAATGTTTAGTGAACTTAGAAGAAATAAACACAAAATACATTTTTTTTTAAATAGCACTTTCGGACACTTTGTAGTTTTGTTTGCCCTTTTAAACACATAATAAATACTATGGGTTTTCAAAACAGTTTAGCTTACGAAAGTAGAAGAATATTAAAATATATTTTATATATTTCTGAATATTTAAATTTGTAATAAAATAAAGTTACTGTTGTGCACCCTGACCGAACGTAGTTTTTTCTGGTTAAAACAAAAATGGTCACAGACGTACCGTGAAGGAATACTTTGAACAGCTCTGTACGGCTTCCTGCAGTTTGTCACATGATATTTACGGCACATGCAGATCTGTCGGTGATTAAAACAGAACCAGCACGGAAATGTCTGCATTAATTTGCATTTTATTATACGCGAGACTATATCAGTATCAAAGTTTAAATAATTGCTTCACTCTTTGACTGAGCAAATTAATTTTAAAATGCTGTGCAATTATGTTTTTATATAAATCAATGTTACTGTACTCAGTAAAGAACAATGATTTAGTAAATAGCGTCTGTTTTATTTCTATCTGTATTTCGATGTAAATACGAGTTTGTGTTTTTATAATATAAAATTTAATTATCGCTGACTCAGTGAAGGAAAATAAATATACTTTCTTTTGTAATGGATTACATTTAATTATACGTCAGTTCGGAAATTTAAATATGGTTTAAATCAGGATAAAAAAAATATGAATAAAACATATTTCCAAAACGCTTAGTTTTTTTCGTTTTTTTACTTGTCATTTTGTTTTTTTACAAACAAAACTATACATTTGTAATACACATCCTACATATTACGTGAATGAAAATTAAAAGAAAATATTTTGTACATTTACAAAATGGCAAACATTAAAATGTAATTTGAGTTTGCAAATTCAACTATACGAAAATCATTAATTTTACAATTTACAAGTAATAAAAACGTTTTCATTCTTTCCTTACAAAAAAAACTGATTTTGTATTTTATCTGCAGATCAAAGGATAACTGAATTAGTGACAAAAAAAAATGGGGAAAATATTTTTTGCATACTCTTTACACGTTGTTTATTACCAAACAAATGATACTATTTTACTGAAACTAAACAAAAAGGCATGTTTTTAAGCAATAAATTAACTTTTTACAATAACACATTCATTTTCTAAAACAAAATGTATTTAATAAACAAAATACAAAACATATAAACTTCTATTTTCAGTGTAAACCTCAGAAGACGAAAAACGGACAGAGCCACAAAAAAAAAAATTGTCGGGTAAATAAAAACAATATTTTGATAAAGAATTGATTTAAATATTATTATTTTAATCAAATATTATACTGAATACGTGGTTTGAGGTCTCCTAATGAAATTATTTTAATATATAAAATAAATGGTATACGTAATTTAAATTTAATAAGCATGTTTTCATTGCTTTTATTAATTAGTTTAACATCAAACTTTGCTTATTTTATCCGAAATATGTAGGCTTTAAAAATGAATAAAATTCTGTATATGAAAACAATTTCTTTGTACTTTGTCCGCAACACGTGAGACTAGGTTAAGTTTTTCAGTTTTTTATCAACAACTCGATTTTCCTTAAAAGCATAAATTTATTTGTATTTAAAATAAGAAAACGTTTTGTATATTTGAATTTTTTAAAAGGGTAATGAATAAGTTTTGTAGTTATTCAATGTTAAATGCTTTAAAAGGCCACATTTTGAAAATACACAAAATATATCACAGCCACAACATAAACTCTGAGTTAATAAAAAATCACACGCACAGGTTTTCGAACGAAGTTTAGAAAAATCTGAATATATTTGTGGTGTACAAGTGTAATGCAGAGTTTTTTTTTACTTCTTTGATTCACTCGCTAAACAAATATTTTATCCATTAAATTTTAATCACTAACTTGAATTATCTGCGTGTGTGAACAACATTTATTAACGCTGAATTTCCAAAATCATAATACATAAGGGTAATGACAATAATGTTAAATGATTACTACACTTTCAGCCGAAAGCACACTACATATTACATTTAACGTTGGTGACCGTAAGTCACTGTAATGTTGTAATGTAATTGGGCAGTTAGTTGTGTAGCAACGCACATTGTGTGTAATTAGTTGAGCTATGTTTCCATTGTTCAAAAAGCACGAAATGTAGATATTGTTGTGGTCACAGTGCAGCTCTCTACTGCACTGTAGTTATTCTATTTCTAAAGTACAGAGTGTTCAAAAAGTGACACAACTTTATGGGAAAACAATAAAGTAGGCTACTTGAACACACGTTGTAATTTTTGTTAGAGAGTAGTGTTTGCGATTAGTCTGTGAATATACGTATCCATCAAGATGAAACCATGCTTCGTCAGACCAAAACCAATCATTGAGTTCTTCTCCGACGGGCGTTACAGAGGACATGAACCACTGCCAGAAAGCTTCACGTTATACATCGTCTTCAGGTAACGCTTGCGAAATCCCATGTGGACACTACCAAGGAAGACACAGACTGTACGAAAAAAATTTCACAGATTTTTCGGAATTACAAACATATGTATAGGTCAGCCGCTTAGGTCAGCCGCTTAGCAAACGGCATGCTAAGAAAGCCAGTGGGGCAGAGAGAAAGAATGTGCACAGTCTAGTATGTATACTTTTTTTTTTTTTTGGTGTTTAACGTCCGACTATTGTGCACACTTGGGCTAATGCAGACGATGGGATTATTTATAGCGTATGAAAATGCCAAGCCCTCGCCGGAAATCGAACCCGGATCCTCGGGGTGAAAGCCTAGTACGCTATCCACTAGGCCACCGAGGCGGCTTAGTATATATACATGCAACACACTGCGCACGTTGTTGTGAGGTTCTTGAGATTGAAGTTTCCCCTCACCACTAAGGTGTACAGACTGTGTGTGTGTGTGTGTGTGTGTGTGTGTGTGTGTGTGTGTGTGTGTGTGTGTGTGTGTGTGTGTGTGTGTGTGTGTGTGTGTGTGTGTGTGTGTGTGTGTGTGTGTGTGTGTGTGTGTGTGTGTGTGTGTGTGTGAGAGAGAGAGAGAGAGAGAGAGAGAGAGAGAGAGCTTTTAAGGGAACGACACAATTTACATTGTTTGTTTAGCCTGCAACAAAATTCTAAGAAAGGGTCCGTTTCTTTTCCCAACCTTTATTCTAAAAATAGAACACAAATTGTATTTCAAGTGAGAGTGACTATAGGTCAGCAGATTAGAAAACTGCTAAGAGCAACTGTGGGACAGAGGGAAAAATATGCGAGTGAGAGGTCGAGCCCCACTCCTCACCGTAGCTCCTTGCTTTTCCTTCACTATCGCTGAGTAATAACAGTTTGTAGACTCAGATTGGCAGACTCTGTGTCACTGGACTGTTGGAGGGAGGTGGAGGGGAATTCTCCTACATGCGCGCGAAATTATCGCGCAGGCGTTTACTGAGTGGCTAGACTATAGTTTACGCGTTAACCAACTTTTCTGGTGTTAGTACCTTAGCACAATCACTTTTTGGAACATCTTCCACACTACCTCACTTGCCACTTGTCGAACAGACTCATGATGGTGGACTTGTGTGGTGCTCCTATACAACTGCATTTTTCGTACAGTCGTATTCAGTTTGTGTGAATTGCATAACTGAGCCCACTTTTAACAGTTTTTGTTCAATAAAGTAACTTCCTTTTTTCCCCATAAGGTTGTGTCATTTTTTAAACAGTCTGTATATAGTAAGTTACGTAAGCTACATAACCTGTAACACGACACTGTCTTGCTGATATGGTAAATATTTCCGAATAAAACCTAACATTGTTACGGACTTATTAAAATCACTAATTAATAAAAATATCAAATGGACACTTTATTTTTCCCTTCTAACTGTTTATTTCATTAAAATTAATATTTTTGTTATGTCCATTCAATCATATTATTAAAATTTGAATGGCTTTTTCAATGAAAAATAAATCTGCACGGTGCACTATAAATTTTGTTACTTTAGACAAATATTCTTTACAATTGTTCAATGAAGAAATTATAAGTTTAAATATTAAACAAAACAATTAATTCTTGTTAAAATATTACATACATGATTGTATTTTAAAATTTTTACAATAATGTAATTTACAGTAATGAAAGCTAAGAATCTAAAGTTTTGAAAAGAGTTATCTCCCTCCTTACATAATCTTAAATACTTTTACTAAAAAGTAACTATACCATTTTATACGAATAGTAAATTATAGTAATTACGTATAGCCCATTTATTGTAAATTAAAAATCTAAATCCACAAAAGTAGAAACACATAGAAAATATGTATCGAACTTTAGACTGTAGACATCCGTTGAAATTTAAGTTTCAGATGTCAAAATTTAATTATTTTTTTTTAATACCCTATATGTAGTAGCGAAGAATTGGTATTCAGCTAGAATTTGTGAATGCCATGTTTTATTGAAACCATCTGACATTTTAAAAATGTACGGAAAGTCGCTATAAAAATATATTTACTTTATAAACACTTTATTAAAAAATGTATAAAAATATACTAGATTTTACGACACTGATAAATTATTTTTACAAATTTCCAACTCTCGAATAAGAAGAGCTAAATAAAAATATACTTTTAATTTTTTAAGTGAAGACTTCTATGGTCGCAGTGAACAAAACATGAATATAAACATTTGCTTTCGCTTCACACTTGATTCCGTAAAAGCATAACTCACAGCATATATAATTGTCCTGTAGACTTGAAGTGACTACCTCTAAACAGCTGATTTCACACAACAGCTGTTGCTTCAATAGCATTTCAGTTGAGGTTATGTTCATTGTTCTTGTTAATTTTAAAAATGTGTATTTTATAAATTTGTGTAATTAAATTACTTAATGTATATGACGTATTCCAATTTTTGAATCCAGAATCACAAATATTATATTAATTATTATACTTAGGCTATTAAACACCTTTTGCATTCATCTATATTTTTATTAAAATAATTAAACCGTAATAGTAAAAAAGTACACAGTCAGGCATGCCAAAAGAAGTAATCACTTCTATTGGCAGTCCGGCGACTGTCTATTTTTTTCAGAAATACAAATTTTAATTTTTTTAAAATAGTTACTGTTACATTGTTAAATTGTTACATAGTTTTAGTGTTTGTTTTTACTAAGTTAAGGCCTTCAAATTTTAATTGTAGAAAACTATAATTTTACTACGATATTGTAAAACAAGAAACAAATAATTAAGTTTTAAAAAATAACTTTTTTTATTTCTTAGTTTCAGTCCTTATTAGTTTATGGCGCAAAATTAAATGTTTTTCAGTTTTTTAATTACCAGCCGTAAGTTCAGTTTTATACTGAACGATAGCCTAATAAAATTATTTTATTTAACATAAATTTCGAGACATTTTACAATTGACTCTTTATGACCTGTATCTCAACCGTATCACTTTTGCAATTAATTAGTACAATCTGATAACAGCGTATTTATGGCAGTTACTGTAAGTCTAATATCATTGCGTGTTAGGTAACGAGAATGGATGGTCATTAGCATCAATATTGTTTTACGTAGTGATAAATAAGCATTATCAAAGTGCCTACTAATTAATTATTACATATGTGTATGTAAGTTATTGGTTATATTTCAATCAGTTACGAAGTCAAATGAATAGTTGTGTAAGAGAACACAAGCTAGTAAACTTTCTGACCTCTTGTTTACATTTACTTTGTTACAAATAAGCATTAGGTTTACAACTAACTACGGACAGATATATTATAATTTTAGCGAACAAACGAAGTTAATAATTGCGCACGCAACTGCCTCCATGATTTTATAGAGCGAATATGTTTACATTTGTCACTCATAACGATTTCATCTTGCACTTAAAAATATAATCGCTGCTGTCTCTATGGCGTGATAGAAGCAAATTACGAAAGTATATTCGCTTACCCTTTACAAAATACTAATTTCAGCATCGCAATCATCAATAAAATCACCATATGTATTAACATAGAATTGCATAGAAAGTACGTAAATGAACCCTGAAGTCAACAAATTTCTTAATATAAACGGATTTTTAAATTTCAAATTATTAATTTAGGCAGAATTTAAAGTTTAATGCGATGTTGAAGTAAGTATTTCAAAAAAACGTTTAAGACAAAAATGTTATTACGTTTTAAAAATTTGAATTAGCCGCCATTTTGAAACAGATTGACGGATTTTGTTGGTTATCGAACTTGTGGTTAAAAACACTATCGATTTTTGTGTCACATTTTAATCAAATCGGACAAAAATTGCGTGATAATACTAAAACACACACACACACACACACACACACACACACACACACACACACACACACACACACACACATCTATAAATTTTAACGACCCTTAAATCTATGTTTATTTCAAGGTCCCGGGTTTTTGTTATAACCATGATGACTACTAAAACAGTTCATTTTTCCAATGAAAATTCGCTGAAAGATCTATTTTCCCCATTATATATAACCAACGTTTAAATCAACGTAAATTGTTTTTGAATGTGAAAATGAACTCTAAACACTGGTAATTAACTTTCTGAATTTTCTAAGCAATTGAACATTGATTACGATGGGAAATCTGACTCTTTAAATTAAAAAAAAATGTGAGATCTTTAATTTATTTAAATATTTTGTTTTCTAACTTACAAATTTTCCCCCTTCGACCGATTAAGAAATTAATTATAACAAATACTTCCGGTAAGACATAAATATAAGAGCAATTGGGGTTAGAAAGCGCTACGTACAAAAGAACGATTTTTTGAGTCCCTTCCTCAACATGCATAAATAATTAGGCTGAACGTTTTATGAAATCATTAATAAGATAAACTGAAAATCAGTAAATATTTTTACATCTTACGTATGATGAAAACAGGAAATATGTTTGCAGATTCTCGACAGATAAAATTTTTTTTGTACAAAAACATGTTTTACTTTAACATATTTTTTTTTAAATATACTAATGCATCTTAACAAAAATAAGGGGAAAACAAGCTAGTTAATTCAACATTTGCTTCTCTCCTAAAGTCAAATATAAATTTTAAGGAACGTAAATTGTACAAAAACGATTGCAACAAAACCGGAAAGTTGAGGTACAAATGTTTTTGATTTCAATATAAAACCAGACGAAATTTCAAAATCACTGTGCTTGTGTTGATTTAATAATTAAACAATAGGCCTAAATAAATTACCGAATCTGAAAATAACTGAGAAATGTGTGACGTCATACATAAACGTGAGGCAGTCGTACAAAAAACAATAATGTACTACTGCATCTTAACAAACTAATAATTCAACTTTTACCTCTACCTAAAGTAAAAAGTAAAATTTAAGGAAATCGAGTAAAATATAAAAAAACGATTGAAACAAAACAGGGAAGTTTAAGTACACATGTTTCAAATTTAAATACAAAACCGAACGAAATTTCAAAATCAGTATGATTGTATTGATCTAATTATTAAACAATGAACAATTTACCAAATCTGAAAATAACTAAGAAATGGGTTAGGCCTACGTCAAATCTTAACGAGAGGCATTCGTACAAAAACAACAAGATTTTCGGTCAAGTTGAAAATGAGTTCTAGATTCGTATACTGTGTGTGTATTGCAACTTAATACAAACTAATCATTAAACTATTATATGTTGCTTGAAAAGTTTAAGTACTTTAATACAAAAATGACAACATTCATTAATTGGTCATTAAATTTACATGCATCAAGCAGCAAACAGTACCCATTAAAAATTAACCTAAAGTTAAACCATAGTTTAGCTTGACAACATTCAACCTGACTGAATGTTACAGTATATCAAAGTATCAGTCGATAATTTAATTAAAATATATCTCGTATTCAATAAAAAGAGTTACTTTGTAACTTAAGCAATATTCTGGGCTTGGTTTATTCAGTCGTGAACTATTTACAATTTCACAAATTAAAAGAAATCTAACTTTAAGTAGTTTTGGAGTAAGTTTATCCTGATAAATATCGCTGGAAGCGACTGGCTCGCTGACATAATGGATACAAAATAAATATTGAACTCAACAACAACATCGTGTAAACAAACACTTCAATATACGAAACACGTTTGTCTTTAAAAACAGAAAAATTAAAGTGCACGCAACTGAATCTTTATTTTAAATTAATTTTCAAATTCTTTTTAATATAAAATACGAATCTTAAATACCAACCCCTGTCGGTTTCTTTATGATCAAAAAATTTCAAATGACTGACATTTTGAAATGGACAAACTTATTTTTCTGGACGACATAATTGTCTAAACAAATACCGAAATCAAATTTTGTCAAATTTAAAACCGACTGACCAAATTCAATTCAAACCGAAACGGCAAATTCTAAAAAACTAAAACACACACACACACACACACACACACACATTTTTGTATTGCATTTCTGATTGTCTCGGCTGCTCCAATATAGTTCATACACCAGCTGAAATTCACTGCTAATTATACAGGTTAGATTTCAATTTCAATACAGGCCTTGTAATATCCTGTCTCATCATTCGTCTGTCTCGCTGACGTGATAGAAGCGAATTTCCAAATGTATTCTTTTTATCTTACCATTTTTTGAAAATCTTTCTACACCATCATATTCAAAGGTAAAACCTGCATAAGTTATAACTTTAAATTTTCAAATTACATTAAAAATACGAAAATAAACCCTGACCGCCGTCAAAAAAAATCTGAATTTCAACGGATTTTGAAAATTAAAAATACTAATTCATGCAGTTCTTAACGCAAATTACGACGTTGAAGTGGAATTTTCAAAAATTTAAATCATGAAAGGTATGATTTTCAAAGATCTGGAAAGGCCACCATTTTGAAACTGTTGAGCTAATTTTGATGGTTAATGAACTTGTCTTTGCTATTACCATAATCGATTTTTGTACCATTTGAATTAAATTGGACTACAGTTGCGAACGTACACACACACCACGACCCTTCTAATAGCATTTTTCCTATGGATATATACTAAAAACAATAGCCAATTAATATACGCATCAATGCCTATTAAATAACAAAAGTTTGGAAATTTACTTAAAACTTTAGAACTGTTGAAGCAAAGCAATAACAGCTGTTATGGCAGTGACTGTTGTGCATATCACTGCGCATGCAATAATCCAGCAGGCATCGGATGCACCGCATTCATTTGCATTTTGTTGCCCATGAAACAATATCGAAAACTGTTTTAAACAATTTGCTTCTGCATTGACAGTTGTAATGTGACATAGATAGCGTATTGGTTTAACGTTTCACATTTCCTACGAATATAAAACGCACGTCAACTATAGAGCAAGAATTTAGCGGATATTGTTAACATAACATTTTCGTTATCCGGTTGATATGATGAAACCTAATTTACAAGCACTGAAAGATTGAATAATATAGCGTAGATGAATTTTACTGAAATAAAACTTCGCATAAAAAACAAGTTCATTTGATTAATACCTTTACATATTTGTACCCAGAAAAATTCGTTTATTCATTTCAAAATAGCGATCATTAAAAAAAAGTCACATCTTATTTTGTTTATTTATCCTTTAAAGAAGTTTTTTTTCAAAATGTGACTGACGTTAAAATTTACTTTAATTAGTACTCATATTATAATAGTGAGAAAACTAAAAATTCCCAATTGTATACATTTTTTATAAAAAAAACCTCAGTTGAATTCTGTTCGCATTTTTATGTCTTGTAAACATAATTTTCAAAAAGGATATTTGCTTAACTTAGGCTACTCTTTTTTTGAAAATCTGATTTTATGCCCACAATCAAAGTTAGATTTTAATGCTGATTGCCATGGTGAAATCAGAATTTCAAAATAGTTTAAGATGAAAAAGTAATTGCTTTTTAATACTTTGCATAGCTGTCATTTTGTAATGGTTAAAAGATTTTTGAAGTGAAATAATTTCTGTTAAAAATCATCGGTTTTTTTACCACTTTTACACACTCACACACATACACACACACCGGGTTCGGGTCCAATGATGACCCTCGAATAGCTCATTTCCAAATTGAAATTTTTAAAAGCGAATTAGGCCTAATAGAATTTTTAGAATAGGCCTAATTTAATGCACAGGATATCATTTTTATCTAAAAAAATATGCCATTCTAATTATTTCTGCATTCAAAATATTCACACTAATTACGTAAAAAAAGACTTTGTACAAAAACATGTTTACATTTTCTTTTTGCCAAAGTGTTTCAAAACATATTTCCATTATATAAAACCAATATTAATTATGACACTGTAATTTATTAACAGACCAATATTAAGAGCGGAGATCGTCCTTTCAGTTTTGGAAATAATGACAGCATTTTTCAAAGCGATGCTAGACTATGAGGTCGTTATGCGGTTCTTTATTTGGCAATTTAATTGATGTAACAAGTTCGCTCATTACCTTTAGCAAACGACCAAAGTTTAAATGGGGTTTATAATTGCATTTATACATCTTAAAAGTTTCAAAGTTTATTGTATTCTACTTAGACCACGGACCTGTCCAGCGAGTTATTTGTTAACACGATGCTTAGAATTTAACCACTTAATTTTTATTAAAAAAGTGGTTTAAAAACCATAAAGTTAAGAAAAACCTTCTTAATTTGGTGGCGATTGTAAATCCAACGTTATTTCTTAAAAGCATTTAGTTTCTTTAATCAATACAATTAAAATGGGCTGTTGTTAACATTTAAAGTTTTGTGGCACGCAGCTGTCTCGCTGATATGGGGAAACAATAACTTATTTCTTCATTTAAATTATTAAATTGTTATTGTTAGTCATGTATGGTGAACTTTTAGAAAGATCTGAAAATTGTATTCCCAACGGAATTGCATTTCAGTCTTTAATAATCATTTATTTCCTTTTTAATATAGGGGACTCGGTGGTTAATGCGGCTAAAGCACTGGTCAGTTTGCTGCGTCTCTGAACTGCGCATCGCCGCAGTTGCTCCCGTTGCTTTTCCCTGTTACCGTTAACGCTAAACCTTCGATCTCATTAGTTTAACTGGCGTAAAGTATGGACGTTAAAAAAACCTTTTTAATATGCAGCAATTGTAAAGCCAAGGTTATTTCTTAAAAAGTATTTAGTTCTTTAATCAATACAGTTAAAATGGGCTGTTGTTAACATTTAAAGTTTTGTGGCACGCCGCTGTCTCGCTGATATAATAGAAGCAATTTTCTTAACACTAACAACATTGAATTAATGCACGGATTTAGCTGGGTAACGAACGTGCCCAAGCAATTTCCGCACTTGATGACATTCAATGGTCAATGTCGATATTAAGTCAGCGAGACAGCTGTATGGCGCAATTACACTCAGCTGGCCTGGTTATTTTGCACAATAGTATTAGGCTATAATAACAATCAGCTGTTAATAGTAAGCACCGATTTCTTTACATCATATTTTATTCGTTGCGGATGAAATGAAGCTACAGCTGTGATTGACTGACATCCGAATCAAGTAACCTTTTTCTTTTCGGGAACCTGAAGTGAGCTTCATATCTAAAGTCACTGCAAATTTGAAGAAAAATATATTTCTGGAGTAAATTGAGAAGAAAATTCAAAACAGCCCTAATCGCTGTCAGGTTTTAAACTAACTAACCGATTTTAATGAAACTTGGAGATATATGGTTTGTTTATATGTCGGGGAGTATTTTTTAAATTAAAAAAAAATAATTTGAAGCTCTATTTTAATAAAAAACTGTTAAAATAAAATTTTCCAAAACAAACCCAGCTATACAGATTTTAATAACAAATTTTCAAATGATGAGCTATTTATATTTATTAGTGAGCCCGTGCGATCTTTCACAGTAATGGGAAAAAGGAACGAATAATATACAACAATGTCGGACAGCGTCACAGTACCTTTTTATAAACAATGTTCCAAGTGACATAATCCTAAAACAGCTTTGTTCAATCGTTGCAAAACCATATAGGCCTACTGCTTCTTGTCAATATGAACTTCTATTAAAATAGACGTTAGGAATATTTTATACTTGTAACAAAACAACGTCTTTCATTGTGTACAGGTCATTACTGTGTTCTCCTTCCGCATTTAAAACTACAATCCATAAAATTAATGACTGAATTCTACCTTAGTGAAACACTTACAAATGACACTTATTATAACCGCATTTTACATGACCTAAATGAAACTACAATATTTACTGTTTACTAAAAGCAGAAGCAGAATCTTTATTTATTCATGTATTAGAAATGGACTAAATTGTCTTACCGATTTTACTTTAAACTGATTCGGTCAATCATTATTTAAGTATTGGGTACAGTAATAATATAAATATTGCTTTCAACAATGTTTTTTAAGCAATCAGCTGTTTTGGTACACACACAATTAATTATTTGTCACCTATGTCTGCATGTATTGTGCTGCACTCTCACGGGGACACTTTATATTTCTCCTGGAATTTTGTTTACAAACATTTTATCCGTTTTAAGTTTTATTGTAAACCTTGAAAATGGAAACGTATAAAGCGTGAGAGTTCCCCAGTGTTCTGACGAGCCTGTAAGTATCCCATATGTGTACTTTCAGTAACACAAGTCCTTATTTTTGGTATAAAACCGATCGGGATGCTTAACGTAATAATATGTGAAAGATAAGGTCTATCTAAAACCACTGAAAAATCGGTTTGCTTTCTCAAAATTGGTTCAACAGATTTGTTCAAATTTTTGTTACTTATGTAGGTTTATATCTTAAGTCAGTGTAGCAATTTTGAAACAAAATAACTTTCTGTTCAGGAGTAAGTCGGAAAATCGAAGACGTAAACCTTGAACGCTTTAGGGTTTTGTTTTGTTTTTTCCATTTGCTCTCGAGAATTAATTTTCTTTTATTTAAATTATGGCTGGTCTAAAAACGTTAATTTGAACAAAACTATGTCAAATTTTTCCTTCTTTTTTTCAAGTTGTTGCTTGCCAGATTTCTCATATAACCGAATGTGTAAAATTTTGTTTAGTTTCGCTCATTTATTTTTGCTAAAATAAAGTTCTTGTTTAAATTTAAACTGTCATAAAAATTTTCGCTTTGCCTAACAACGCAGAAATATCGATTTTCAAAGGAAACTCTTCGGCGATATCTTTTTTTCACCATCGATAAAACTCTCTGTAAATTACTATGTTCAGTATAATGATCTGCCTTCCCTAGCTTCGTCATTTCTACTCTCGTTGATGCGTTTCGGAGAACCTCCATCTTCAAAAACTATATCTATACTCAACTATATCTATACTATATATTTTATTATTTAATCATAAAATATATAAGCCAAAAGATGGGTTAGGTATGGGTAATCCACTGTCAGGGATCTTAAGTGAATTTTTTATCCAAGATTTAGAGGAAAAAAGAATAACGAAAATATTAAAGAAGTTTGAATGTGTGGAATATGTAAGATATGTAATGATTCACTAGTAATAGTTAAAGATTCAAAAGGCGATAAAGGGAAGCTCATATCGGAAGAAATTAACCATATACATGAAAATTTAAAATTTACAATAGAAGAAGAGAAGAATTTAGTTTTTTTTTATTTACTAAGAGTTTATTTATTATTTTTAAGAGAAGAGTTTAAATTTTTATATTTAAGAATACAAAGGAAAGCACAAACAATTGAATTTGGAATATCTAGAAAAGATACATACACAGATAATATAATTAACGCAAAGTCAAACCACCTACATAAACTAGTGGCGTTTAGACGCATGTTCAATAGATTATTAAATGTACCACCAAAGAGGAAAGAATATAAAGAAGAATTGAAAAAAAGAGTATAGATATAGTTTTTGAAGATGGAGGTTCTCCGAAACGCGTCAACGAAAGTAGAATTGACGAAGCTAGAGAAGGCAGATCATTATACTGAACATAGTGATATTAATTCTAGGAGAAAAGAAGAAGAAGAATAAAAAGAATTTCTCTGTAAATTCATCATCTTTTTTTCAAATAAATGTTTTCCTAATAAACACGTCGTGAATAACAGTAATTAAAAATTAATATTTTGTTTTTAAATTAATTATTTCGGTGGTCAAATGGCGGTACAAATTAATTCCCAGTTTTTTTAAAAAATTCACTAAAAGTAAAACTCAAGAGATAGAGACTGAGAGTACTTCCGGTCCGTCTTCCCCATTTTATACGGGGATGTTTCTGCCGCGATTAATTAATTATTCTAATTCCTCCCCGGCTGAGGTTAGTTCGTTCCTGAGTGTTTCCAGAAATATCCTTTACACGAGAGCTTAAAGTTCATTTCTATGATAAATGAAAATGTTTTTTACAGTAACAAAATTATTGCACGTGTTTTTCACACACTAAAATTTATTTTTTTTTAGGAATTCATCAATAATGTGTAAAAAATGTGTGTAGTCTCTGAGACGTACACATTAAGACAATTTATATTTTTAACGTCCAATTAAAAATTAAATTATCAGGTTTGAAACGGAAATAATATTATTGCAAGATGAACTTTAATTAAAAAGTGCAAACATTTCCGTTTAATAATCACGAGAATCAGGATTGAATATTTCACAAACGCTCTTATGTTTGTGTTTGTAAACTTTTAAAGGCGCGAAATACCAAAGCATCGGTTCTTTTTAGTACGCCGTTTCCCCACAATTCGGAGTATAATAGACGTATTGCGTTTGTGGAAAAAATCGACTTGAAATTCTAAAAGACAGTGTCTGTTTTCAGATTTGTTTGGGTCAATAAATAGCGTTGACGTGGATTTTTTTGTCGGCCTGTACTTGGCTGGAGAATAAACTAATTGTCTGGTTGTTTCAATTCTGTGCAAATTACGGGACATTTATCGTTAAAAAAAGTAAAGTAATGATTTTTCTCAAAAACGTATTTCTTCAAAAAAAAAACCGGTATATTCCGGTATAATCCGGTTTCAGTGTTTGTTTGTACGGAGTAATATATAACGTGTCAGTAACAGAACTGTGAAGCCTATTTAACAAAAGTGAAAATTTTTTGTCTTATTGAAAATATTAGACGAAAACATTATGATTTTTCTAAAAATTTGAATGACCGCTTTTTTGTAACGGATGAACAGATTTTCTGCTTAAAGAACCAATTTGCTGCCTATCACCAAAATCAATTTGTGTGATCGTGATCAATCAATACCGAAATCAATTTTGACATCTGCGCATCAGTGATCATGGCGATGCTACGTTTCGGCGTATATTATTCACATTGTTACGTAAGAAAATTTGCAGCGTGTATTATGTGCGATTATGTAAAGTGATGTATCTGAGCTTAATTTAGCAATGTTCCTTACCGTCGACCAAGCTAAAACCGGAAATTTCTATGTTTTAAAAACATTGAAAAATAAAATCCAGCAATTTGTAAAAAGGCAAACGGAATCCAATATGACAGAAAATTACTTTTTCTGAATATTGTGTTTTGTGTTTAAAAATAGATGATGAAGACATCACGTCAAAGTCAGAAACAATAATCAGTTTTAAAAGCTTTTTCTTGTTTAGAACTTCGAGGAGCACGCACAGAATAATTTGTTTCTAATGCTTTTCATACTGTGTTTCTGCATTACATTTCCGCGATGAAACCAAAATATCGTTTCAATATGGTTTATTAGCTTGAAGTCGTGATAATAATAATTATTTTCAACATATTAATAGTTTTATAAACGAGTTTCACACAATGTGTTTAATGTAGAAAAGTGAATTTAACTTGAAATATAGACGATTGCATTGTTCTAGGATGGCGTCTAAATTAGATTTAACGAACAAATTCAATTACTACTATACAAAATACTTCTAAAGCCAGTTTGGATGTAAGGTCTGCAAATTTTGTATTACGCCAAATATTAAAATAATTCAAATCTTTCCAAAAAAGGTACTGCAAGACATACCATCGTACGTTACACCTTTACATATTAAAGCCTTTTTAAGAAAATCCAGTTCTTTTATATTTAAAAGTTTTTTATTTTAAAATTTTTTAACAAATTTAAAAATGATTCTATAGTGTTTGTAAACTGCACTTAATATAAAAATTTTAATAAAATAGGTCAATTAATTTAGTCTTCAGCAATATGTACAGACCAATACGGACAGGCATTCATCTACAAAATGAGTTTTGTGGACCCATAACACGTGAAAAACGATTGTATAGTCTCATATCTATCAAAATCTTAATACTAATTTTCACAATTATAATAGGCCTACTAAATACAGTAAATTCTCTCTATTGCTGATCTCTTTATAACGGAAACCTCTCTGTAACTGCAAAATGTGTTGGTCCCTTCACATTCCTGTAGTATAAATATCGTAACTTTCTCTACGAAACAAAATTCCAGGAATCTTTCTATAGCAGAGAAACACGTGCTCACTTCCTACTCTTCTACCCTATTTCTCAGTATGCCAACATATTCGAGTTAAAAGCAATGCGTAATGCGTCAACTGAATCGAGAGTTTTTGTAACTATTACATTTTGAAAGAAGTGCATTATTTTTTATACTGTTACAATAAAGTGCAATGGCGTCTAAATTTATCGTTAGAAATTTTATCGTCAGGTGTAAAGGTTAGAGTTTTGTTTGAATTAGAAAAAGGTGTGAAGCAAGTAGATGTTTGCCGAAATTTTAATTTAGCTAGTTTTCTGTTGGCACGATATTGAAAAATAACAATAAAATAAAGATGGCCCATTATGAAAGGAATAGCTTCAAAGGAAAGTCAGAATTTGAAGGAATTGATGAAGCGGTTCTGAAGTAGTTTTCGGCAAAATACGCCTTTTTGCCACAGTTACAATATTTTATTCATAAATTATTATTTAATAAATATTATTTTTTAAAGACTGTAAGTCATATAATTTTATTTCAATAACCTTTGTATTCAATATTTCAAATTAAAAATAGTGTATAACACGTTTTACAAATAGAAACTCATTGTATACACTTTTTCGTTGAGCTCTCTCTACAGCGGAAATCTCTTTATAGCGAATAAAATGAACGTCCCTTCAACGCCACTATAGAGAGATTTTACTGTAATACATACAGTGAAATTAAACTTTCATTGTTTGAACATAGTTTAAACATTCAAAAACTAATTAATTGTGTAAAAATATTAAAAAAACAATAGACTCGTTGAGGTTATAAATAATTTAGTATTTTACTTTGTAAAATTTAATTAAAAATGTTGTTAAATTGAAATGAGCTTCGCTGTGTTAATTATTAACCTTATTGGTGGTAAACTTTTAAATAAAAACGTGTATATTTCACTATAAAACACCGAATCTAGCAGTGCTGAACATTGTAACTCCAGCAGTTATTATTAAGAGGTAAATAAATATTTTTGCCTTTAGGATATCATTTACATTAAAGGAAGGAAAATTACAATGCAGCCCGGCGTGATCGTTTACAAAGCGCAAGAGGCACGCAACGTGTAGCCTGTGGTATTACTTCCTTGGAAACACGCAAGCACACGGTCACATTTGTGATTTGTTTAACTCAAGTTTTAACATTAATTTGACTGAATTCATTTTTTTTAATCAAATAAATATTTTAATTTATTTCTCGTATATCTTAAGTTTTTTATCATTTTGTCAGTTCTATATATTTTTTAAATCGTTTTCTACGTATTATTAGCGAATTTGTTTTTAAAAAATGAGCTTTTTCAGCGGCCATCATGACAAGAATCAGACCCTGGACTTTAAAATGATCATAGATTCGGACCTTTTGAACACGTTTTGAGGGGTGATACAAATTACAAATTTTTGAGCCAATTTGATTGAAGCAAGGCACTAAAATCGATTTTAATGTTCGCTTGAACACTTCCGTTACCCAGCAAAATCCGTTTGATAGTTTAAAAATGGCAACCATTTCAAATATTTAAAAATATTACTTTTTTGTCTAATGTTTTTTAAATGTGTCACTATCTTAATCAGCGGTAATCTATGCATAAATTTGTATTTAAATTTTTAAATTCGACAATTAATTTGACAACATAATTCGTTTTTGTATTTTCTGCGTAATTTGAATGTTCAATTTGACAATTATTGTCGATTCGATTCAAACTTGGTAGATAAATCGATTTATGTTAATAAAGCTTTGAGAAATTCAACTGTATCCGTAAACCGTTCAAATTATTTTTTTAAAATCCGGTTTCCGAATTGATCGCAATCTGCATTACAAATTACAAAATTTGCAATTTTCAAATTCCAAAGAAAATTTAAAATGCTTCATTGTACAAGCCGATTTTAACGGAAATTATGATGGTGAAAAAAATTAAGATATAAAAATATTGTTCGAAATTTGCTTCCATCACATCAACAAGCTGTGTACCGTGATTATTTTTTTCAAAACTAAACGAATATTTTCCTAGACGAGACTACAGCGATAATAGCTCCGCGATAATTAATTAACCATCATCGCGGACGTCTTCTCTACTAAGTTTTTACACGTTATAATTTTCCTTCGCGCTATAACCGCTAGAGTCGCTAGCGTCGATCGTTAAGTGTCTGTAGGCGTCTGCTTTCGGAGCACTAATAATCGCAATCGCTAGCGTTAAAGTAATTTAAAAAATGTTTTCTCAGAATTCAAAGCTTTATTTTTCCGTTGAAGGGAACAAAAAACTAACAAAGTCAGCACGAACACATCCAGCGTTGTATAATATGCATCGTACACTTTATTGTGATAAGCGAGTGACAGACGATACTTGGTTCCTTTCTTGCTTTAAATAATTGGTGCACTCCTAATCTGCTCTGAAATCACATCATCTAAAAGTAGCACTTTCTTCAAGGTCATAATTAAATTCACGAAAATATCGATCGGTAATATCTATTAAAATTAATTGCCTACTTATAGACTGCTCAAATAGTCTTATCGTCGGAGAAAATCACGCTATCGATTTGTACTACCGTGATCGCAACTATATCGGAGCGATTATCCTATAATCGCGTCTAGGAAAGTAGCAAAATATAACATTTTAACAAACTGTTAACTCATTATTATGTGAAAAGTATTAACTAATAAATAGTAAATTTAATTTAATAATAACGTACTAGAAATTTGGATAGGCAATGAACATACGCAAACATATTTAACTAAATTGTTAAAAGATGTAATCATCATTGAATTATATGTTTCGCTTCGCTAATATTTTAACAACTCTGATGAAATTTTATTTTTGTTGAAAACGTTCGAACCATATTTTTGGGTACGTTGATACCTAATTGCATTTAAGCAGTACATTTGAGTATAATTGGGTGAGAATGGTTAGTGTCAATTTTGAAAGTTATTTGACCCAGAAAGGTTTACAACATCGTTGAATATTGTAGATGAAGCAAAATCATTAGTAGTATGCCTCTGTATGACTACCTTGTATCGAAAAAACAATACAGAATGTAATCACTACGAAAAAATGACAAGTTTATAGCTGTGTACTGGGCTACTTGTTGCTTGTCGGATACTGGCTCCAACGCGCTGAAGAAGCAATAACTTCACTTTATGAACATTTTAACAGATGCCATAAAGTCAAGAACAGGCACAGTTATTAACTTCTCGCTTTGACACTTTACGTTTTGCAGTATTCATTTATTTCAGCCCTTTTTGACAACCCTGACAATAAAATTAATATGTGAGAAATAAGTGATAATACAGAGCACGTTGAACATATTTTTTTATTGCGATAATAGTTGAAAAAAATCTGTCATGCAAGACTTGCAAGAAAATGCAATAGTTTCAATAAGTTCGCTAACCATTAAAATTTGTTCAACATCTTAAAAATAGCTGTTTTTTCAATTTTTTTAATTATCCGTAACTGTTTTTTCTTAAATATGTTTTGGAAAATCTGATTTCGTCATCGTAATCAGCGTTAAAATATTCGTAAATTAGCATTTTGAATTTTCAAATCCGTTGAAATTAAGAATTTTTTATCAGGTTTCATTTTAGTACTTTCGAAGTAATTTAAAAGTTTAACATAATACTTACAAAGTTGGTCGTAAAATATACCGATTTTAATGCTAATTATGATAGTGAAATCAGAACTTTATGAAGGGTAAGATATAGAAAAATACTTTTGGAAATTCGCTTCTAGAACATCAGCGAGACAGCTGCGTTTACTTGGTGAAATGAATAGCTAACAACTGTCTTCTTTCTAAATTAAAAGATATTTGAAAGTAAATATGTTTTGCATCTATTTTATAAGGTGTAAACGTAAACGTTGGTAACGGCAAATCGAAACAAAATCCGAGACGATGGTTCATAAACGTTAAAAGAACCTTTAAGGAATGCAATTACATTGTTGAGACACACCTCAGCCGTTTATTTATAAAGAAGCTTAAGTCCTCTTTACGTTCAGCAAAATAACGAAAAAATGCACTGCCTGATACGTTTTTTCGGACGCTGTTTTTTTAACTTTAATGTCTGCGAGTCGTCTCAAAGTATCCCTAAAGTGCTTCTGTTGTATACGCCATAACACAGAACTTGCTTCAATGTACTAAAAATGTTTTAAATTTTTAATCACCATGTTCTTCCTGAAAGTAACACGTAATAACTGCGGCACGCAGTTGTCTCGCTGACGTGATGGAAGCGAATTTCCAAAAGTAATTTTACTACCCTACACAATATTTGAAACTCTGATTTCACCATCAAATACAGCATTAAAATCTGCATATACAGTAGAGTTTCGATTAACCGTCATCCTTTTAACAATCAGTTTCTATTAAAATTCTGTTATCTGACATTTTTAAACAGTCTTTCATAGTAAAAAATGTGTAAGAATTGATAAAAGTAACCGTCCAGACAAAACAAAACACTGTAGGGACACGACTTATTTATAGCATAGGCGATGGTAGCTGACACTAATTACTATTAGTAAACATTGATAACCGGAAAATAAAAGAATCCTGAGATAAAAACAATTCAATTAGTGTCAAAAAATCCGAAAGATTGCATGGATGTTTCTATTGTAAGATAAGCGCACTCTCACACTGTTTACGATAACACTATTCAGCGTATAAGTCGATCACACAACAATCACGTGAGTACTCTGTGACGCATGCAGTGCTCTCAAATGTTATGTGAATACATGTCAAAAGATTAAGTACGGGTATTTTACTGTATTAAAGATGAACGTATGTAAAACTTGTACAATACATAGAGTAAAACAGAAAATTTAAAAGTCTTACTACATTTTCCAAAACATCATCAGTAAAACATTCTGCGCTATAAATAGAGTATAGAACATTATTTTTCATATCGCGAAAGTAGAGTAGTCTGTTTCTGTTATCCGTCACCGCGACGGTCCCGAGTATGACGGTTATTCGATACTCTAATTTAAGAAATAGCATTGAAGATATGAAAACATACCATGACCGATGTCAAACTGAATTTCCTATATTTCAACGAATTTTGAAAAGACTGCCATTTTGAAACTGTTAAACAAATGTTGTTGCTTAAAAAACTTGTCTAATCTTTTACCAAAAACGATTTGTCTACCATGTTTGAATTGATTCGGGCTAAAATTGCAAAAGTTAGGATCAACGCTCATTTTTTGGAATTAATGATGGCCGCTCCAATCAGGGGCGGATCTAGGAATTTCTTGAGAGTAAAAATCATGATAATAATAATAATAATAATAATAATAATAATAATAATAATAATAATAATAATAATAATAATAATAATAATAATAATAATAATAAAATAATAATACTAATAATATGTGAAATACGATTAATTATTATTTTCATTAAATTAAATTAAACATAATATTTTAAACAATAAAAAATAATATGTTTTATAATTATAAAAATAAATTTTGTTAGGCATAAAACATTAACGTTTAGATTATTACAGAAATAGTTTTTAAATGAGAAAGTACTTACTTTATACTATATTTTTTTAAAGAAAATAAAGTTTCTTTTATTATTATTTCTCAAATCGATTTATGACATTGTCAGTATTTATTTTAATATACCAATGAACAGTACAAAACCCGTCAAACGAGCTTCAATCATTCGCGTTTTTAACCACGTTTTAAGTATATCCAGTGTTTAAAAAGTATGATCTGATGGTCCAATGGAAATAGGAAGTGTTGAGAGCAATTTTACAATGCCTTCGTAATTGGATAACAATTTTTATAGCAGTAATTACATGCTACAATGCTTCGATTTATTTGCTTGAATTTTTCATAACCAGAACTGTCCTTAATAGAAAAAAACTTAATTGAAAAGTTTCGTTTTAATTGCTGAAGTTTCCGCACCCAACTGATCAGAGTATTGTTCGCGTATAGCCTCGATAGATTTATGCATAACCTCTAAGTCAGTTATTTTATCAAGATTTTTATAGCTTTTATAACGTAGCATGTATATATATATATATATATATATATATATATATATATATAGCCTATATATATAAATTTGTTTTCTGTGTACCTAATATTAAGTTTAAGAACGCAGGTATTAAACAAACAATTGTCATTATTTCATAACAAAATGAAATGATATTTTAAAAAAAATTAGGCTAAATTCAGTAATTGTTTTTAAGGGTTGTCATAGTAAACATATTTTTGTTACAAATCCTCAGGAGGAAGCTCGCGCTTCCTGGCTGGAAGCGCCACACAAATAGCATCCGGCAATGACGCTTCCTTCAAATTTCCTGTTAGCTTAAGAAGAGGTTAAACCCAGTGAAAAATGAACGATTGGGAATACCATCGTGGTAAGATCTGAAACCATGAAATGAGTAGCAAGCTTGATAGAAAAAAGTGATTTTTTATATTACGTTATTAAATGTTCCTTTTTGGAAACTCCCTTCCTATCTAATCTGCTTAAAGCGATTGATTGCTAATGTTTTTTTATAAAATTCTCGCCAATTTTCAATGTTTTTTTTAGTTATAACTTATATTTACTCTTGAAACAAAAATTATTTGATTCAAGACTACATTAATTTTGTTTAAGGTTGATTCGCATTGTTCTTACAAATTGTCATTAATGCTTGTGCTGACTTACGTTATTGTATTTTACTGATGCCTATTGCCATTTGAGTTTCTTTGTAAAATTTTAGTCTGCACAAATGCGTTTTTTTAGTTTCTATAAATATTATTACACACTTTTATTGTTTCCTCAAATTATTGACCGATTTAGGCCATTTAAATATTTGCCATTTTTTTAAAAAATGCATTAAGGAAACATTTTGTCGAGAGGATAAATTTAAGTATTACGCGCTGCCACCGCTATTTATTTTATCTTCACCGTAATCTCATAATTTAAGAATAATGAAAGGAAATATTTTACAAAATATAAAGAACACTTCCCTTTTTTTATATTGCATAATATGTTTACTTCAGTTGACGCAGCTTAATAATATGTAAAATTTCTTAATCTTACAGTACATGTTTTAGGGATTAGGGCCTATATGGCATTATTTTTTAAAATATTTTCATTTTTATTTATTTAAAAAAATATTTTTAACTTCAACACATAATGTTTAACATAATTTATAATAATATCGTTTTAATTACAACAATCGAGACACGTAAGTCTTTTTTCTGACGTGATGGTAGCGAATTTCAAACAAAATGTTATTCTACCTCTGTAATACCTTGATGATAATAGTTCAGATGAAGAATTAACAAAAATAGTTGGTTTATTAAGTAGTAGAACTTAATATTCATATAATTATTTTTCGGATGAAGAATTCAAGATTAAATTTACGTACAGAAAACGATTTTCACGTTTTTAAAATTATTTGTCCCACACTACTGTAAGGAATGTGCTGCTTTCTTAAATCAACACGTTTAATTCAATACATCATTCTACAAATTTATACCATAATGTAACCATGGAAACACAAAATTAAACAGTCAATATAACCCAAAAATTACAATGTTAGGGTTTATGATATTTATAAGCCTATTTAGAGCTATGAATTAGTAAGTTTCACTGATACTCGTTGCAATAACGGAGGTATCGGACACGGTCCCGTAGAAGTAGCGTGACTATCGCACACATTTTTTTTTTTTTTTTTTTTTTTTTTTGTTTAACGTCCGACTATTGTGCACACTACTACTATCGCACAAAGACACAAAGTAAGAGAAAAAGATAGTTTTTCTTATTTCTATTAAATTCTCGTGGAGAAATATAAGTAACGGTAAGATCTGATAGAAAACGCACGGCTAAAAATAGCTCTCACGATCGAACACTGCACGGAAAGCACTTTACTAATGTGAGGTTGCAAACGAAATGAAGCTTTGGGCGCGGGTCAGAGAACGTTAAGGGCTTCATCTTACTGATAGACCCCGAAAGGGTGGGGCCTCTCTTATAGCCACCCCCCGAGCTTGGGTTTTTGTATGAATTCCGTTTGTAATGGATTCATGAGATGCAGTAAACCGATAAATCGAGCATGCTGATTAGTTGGAGCGCTTGCCGCGAAATATCGATGTTACTGGTAACCAAACTTTAAGGAATCGTTAGCTAAGGCTGATTCTTGAAGGAACTCTTCGATTGGCTGAAGAATTTAACGCAACGTAATTGTATAAACAGTTATCAAAATTGTTATTATCTGTCCTAACTCTAAAGAATCAACTAACGGTAGTTCAACAAAGCCTTTAAATACATTTAATTATATTACATTATTCTTATGTTGTCACGGCTATAAGTACAGTTAAAAACAATTCCAAAAATGAACACTATTGTATTACTCTATCAAAATGTTTCCCTGAAATATGTCCCAATGTCCTTTCTGGAAACCCTTGTCCCAATTTGTTTGAACCAAAAAGAGATAAGGGGAAGAAGTGTACGCAAAAACTGTCTACTTACATAGATTGCCGATTCGTTGTTTCCTAGCACCGCCTGACTGGATTGTTCTTGGGGTACTTCCTGGCGTACAGTTGTCCTACGGTCCTTTGATCTCCCCCAGAATCAACTGACCTTCCGGTCCCTTCAGAATCGACTGACCTTCCGGTCTCCTCAGAATCAACTGACCTGATTCCCTCAGAATCGACTGACCTCCGGTCTCCTCAGAATCAACTGACCTGGTTCTCTCAGAATCGACTGACCTTCCGGTCCCCTCAGAATCTACTGACCTTCCGGTCCCCTCAGAATCGACTGACCTTCCGGTCTCCTCAGAATCGACTGACCTAGTTTCCTCAGAATCAACTGACCTGGTTCCCTCACAATCAACTGACCTTCTGTTCCCCTCAGAATCGACTAACCACGACCAACTCCTTCCCCAAACTTTTATATAAATTGCTGTTCTATATACCTTGCTGTTTATTGCAACAGGCAGTTTGTCAACAGTTTCGTAATTTTTCTGTGTCTTTTTCAACAGTGTTCATTCTTTGACTGTAACCTCTTTAACACATTAAAAACTAATAAATAAAATTACAAATTTTAATTCCTAATAAAATATCAAATTTAGAATGTTTTGTTTAACTGGAAATCATGAACTAATGGCTTTAATAATACTTGTTCAGTTAGGTTAAATGAATCATATAACCTAACCTGACAATAGTCAGGCAGCAATAAAAGCACTTGCGGGTCCTACAATTCAGTCCAAACTGGTCTGGGAGTGTCGGAAGAACCTGGACGCTCTGTCCCTGGGCAATCGGGTATTCACTGGGTTCCTGGGCATAGGAAATTTGAGGGTAATGAGGAGGCAGACCGACTGGGTGGACTTGGATCTGCATCTGAGTTCATCGGACCTGAGCCGGCTTTAGTAATTTCTCTATCGTTGGCTAGGTCTGCTATTAATAGGTGTATTACTAATCAACACCAGATAAGATGAACATTAACCTTCATGAACATTCCTATAGTAAACGTCTCTTAAGCAAAATTTCTTTTGGAGGACTCAAAGGGGCAGAGCACAACTCAGAAGGATCATGTGGCGCATTACAGAGCACTGTGGTCTGTGGGTGCACGTGAACAGGATACGAATGTACCACGGAGAAACCGTGTGTTAGGTATGCAGTAGAGAGGAGGAAACTGCAGAACACATACATAATTTATGATTGTGAGTCTCTTACTAGTAGAAGGTTCTAAGATTTCTTGGTTCCCTTAGGATGCTAAAACTTACTAAGAACACCAAGTACTTAAAAGGTTTAGTTGCACAATTGGTCCGTCAGTCACAGTACTTTGGGATTTTGTAACACCTTCCTCTATCTAGTTGATAATCTTATCTAACAGCGCAAATATAATTGAAAAACCTACTCTAATTTAATAATGGTGCTATACTATTGTTTACTGTATTAGGAGACTATAGTGCTGTAATTAGTTTCGTGCTTCTTGGATAAGTTAGTTTACAGGAAGGAAGAGGAAACTGCAGGTCACATAATTCATGATTGCGAGGCTCTTGCTAGTAGGAGGCTAAGGGTTTTTGGTTTCCAAGACCTAGGGATCTTCAGCAGAGTGATCTAGTCAGTGGGTTGCTGGAACTTATTAAGGGCACCAATCTGCTGAACTAGGTATTTTAAGAGGGTTAGTTGCACAGTAGGTCAGTATATCGTAGTGCCCTGCCTCTAGTCTCTAATATAATCTAGGTTAAATGAGTTACGATTTTTAAATTTGTTTAAAACACAAAACATTATAACGTTAAAAATCAACTTCAAACAAACCACAAATGTGACCGTGTAACTCGCGTGTTGCTGAGCCACAAATGTGACCGTGTGCTCGCGTGTTGCCAAGGAAGTAATACCATACACGTGGCGTGCTTCTTGCGGCTCACAAACGATTAATGTAAACTGTATTGTGATTCTCCTTCATTACAGGTGCTTTAATGTAAATGGTAACCGACGGGAAACTTTAGTTATTTACGTTCAGTTGCAAAGTTTCGCGTTTTTTACGTACAATAGTCTGCAGTATTTTGTGAAAATAAAGATCAACTTGCTTTTCTTTAAAATGGTTTAAATTATAAATGAAAATATGAGTAAGTGGAAAGGTGATAAAATTGTTTTAGGCACTAAATTATGTACAAAAATATACCCTCCAGTCTTCGGCTACTTCACCGTCTCTGGATAAACTATTACCATCTGTAATCACTTTTACATTTGTCTCCTTCGTATTTCTTACTTGTTTATTTCTTACTTAAACCACACAGCTTTATTCCTTAGATCAGTAACTGCTTCATATATTTGCTTACAAGAAGCAGTTTTATGTGTAGTTCTGAGTTTCTACAAGTAGTAGTTTTATTTTCCTAAATTGCATGCTTAATTCAAACTTTTTTTAAAATGCCCTTTCCTTTGTTGCTTGGCATCGAGTGGCATTCCCACGTATTTTTTTAAATTATTTTAATATTTAACATTAAATTACAAAACTTCACCAATCCTAATAGGATCGAATAAAGGTTTAGGCCTACATCTATCATATTTACAATTGTAGGGTTAACATTAACAAATTGGTCAGTTCATTAATTTTACTGAACCAAATCATGAGGTTTGGTTCTACTGAGGCGGCGAACATCGTTCATAACGCTGTCGGTCATTATCTTCGTGGTTTTATTAACATGAACTTGGAGACGTTGGTTATGTTTCAAAGCTACCTTATTTATTACCTCTTTCACCATATTTATGATAAGGTCACGGTGTAAATCCCTGTTACAGATGTACCACGGAACCTTAAATATCCCACGAAGAACTTTATTTTGAAATGTTTGAATAATCTTCATATTTGTTTCTTTTGTACAGCTCCAGATTTGAATTCCGTATGGTCCGACCGAGTTACTTCCAAGCAACCAGTCGAGCTGTAGGTATTTTATATACAGTTCTTCACGTGCTCCTTCCACTTTAGCTAAGTATGGAGGCTCTTACTTATAAATTAACAGCTTGTTACGGACAGACAACTGCAAGTGTCTTCCAAGCAAGCAGTAGAGCTACCTGTATTTTATATACAGTTCTTCACGTGCTCCTTCCACTTTAGCTAAGTATGGAGGCTCTTACTTATAAATTAACAGCTTGTTACGGACAGACAACTGCAAGTGTCTTCCAAGCAAGCAGTAGAGCTACCTGTATTTTATATTCAGTTCTTCACGTGCTCCTTCCACTTTAGCTAAGTATGGAGGCTCTTACTTATAAATTAACAGCTTGTTACGGACAGACAACTGCAAGTGTCTTCCAAGCAAGCAGTAGAGCTACCTGTATTTTATATTCAGTTCTTCACGTGCTCCTTCCACTTTAGCTAAGTATGGAGGCTCTTACTTATAAATTAACAGCTTGTTACGGACAGACAACTGCAAGTGTCTTCCAAGCAAGCAGTAGAGCTACCTGTATTTTATATTCAGTTCTTCACGTGCTCCTTCCACTTTAGCTAAGTATGGAGGCTCTTACTTATAAAATAACAGCTTGTTACGGACAGACAACTTCAAGTGTCTTCCAAGCAAGCAGTAGAGCTACCTGTATTTTATATTCAGTTCTTCACGTGCTCCTTCCACTTTAGCTAAGTATGGAGGCTCTTACTTATAAATTAACAGCTTGTTACGGACAGACAACTGCAAGTGTCTTCCAAGCAAGCAGTAGAGCTGTAGGTATTTTATATTCAGTTCTTCACGTGCTCCTTCCACTTTAGCTAAGTATGGAGGCTCTTACTTATAAATTAACAGCTTGTTACGGACAGACAACTGCAAGTGTCTTCCAAGCAACCAGTCGAGGTGTAGGTATTTTATATTCAGTTCTTCACGTGCTCCTTCCACTTTAGCTAAGTATGGAGGCTCTTACTTATAAATTAACAGCTTGTTACGGACAGACAACTGCAAGTGTCTTCCAAGCAAGCAGTAGAGCTGCCTGTATTTTATATACAGTTCTTCACGTGCTCCTTCCACTTTAGCTAAGTATGGAGGCTCTTACTTATAAATTAACAGCTTCTTATGGACAGACGACTGCAAGTGTCTTCCAAGCAAGCAGTAGAGCTGCCTGTATTTTATATACAGTTCTTCACGTGCTCCTTCCACTTTAGCTAAGTATGGAGGCTCTTACTTATAAATTAACAGCTTGTTACGGACAGACAACTGCAAGTGTCTTCCAAGCAAGCAGTAGAGCTGCCTGTATTTTATATTCAGTTCTTCACGTGCTCCTTCCACTTTAGCTAAGTATGGAGGCTCTTACTTATAAATTAACAGCTTCTTATGGACAGACAACTGCAAGTTCTTTCCAAGCAACCAGTAGAGCTGCCTGTATTTTATATACAATTCTTCACGTGCTCCTTCCACTTTAGCTAAGTATGGAGGCTCTTACTTATAAATTAACAGCTTGTTACGGACAGACAACTGCAAGTGCCTTCCAAGCAAGCAGTAGAGCTACCTGTATTTTATATTCAGTTCTTCACGTGCTCCTTCCACTTTAGCTAAGTATGGAGGCTCTTACTTATAAATTAACAGCTTGTTACGGACAGACAACTGCAAGTGTCTTCCAAGCAAGCAGTAGAGCTACCTGTATTTTATATTCAGTTCTTCACGTGCTCCTTCCACTTTAGCTAAGTATGGAGGCTCTTACTTATAAATTAACAGCTTGTTACGGACAGACAACTGCAAGTGTCTTCCAAGCAAGCAGTAGAGCTACCTGTATTTTATATTCAGTTCTTCACGTGCTCCTTCCACTTTAGCTAAGTATGGAGGCTCTTACTTATAAAATAACAGCTTGTTACGGACAGACAACTTCAAGTGTCTTCCAAGCAAGCAGTAGAGCTACCTGTATTTTATATTCAGTTCTTCACGTGCTCCTTCCACTTTAGCTAAGTATGGAGGCTCTTACTTATAAATTAACAGCTTGTTACGGACAGACAACTGCAAGTGTCTTCCAAGCAAGCAGTAGAGCTACCTGTATTTTATATTCAGTTCTTCACGTGCTCCTTCCACTTTAGCTAAGTATGGAGGCTCTTACTTATAAATTAACAGCTTGTTACGGACAGATAACTGCAAGTGTCTTCCAAGCAAGCAGTAGAGCAGTAGGTATTTTATATTCAGTTCTTCACGTGCTCCTTCCACTTTAGCTAAGTATGGAGGCTCTTACTTATAAATTAACAGCTTGTTACGGACAGACAACTGCAAGTGTCTTCCAAGCAACCAGTCGAGCTGTAGGTATTTTATATTCAGTTCTTCACGTGCTCCTTCCACTTTAGCTAAGTATGGAGGCTCTTACTTATAAATTAACAGCTTGTTACGGACAGACAACTGCAAGTGTCTTCCAAGCAAGCAGTAGAGCTGCCTGTATTTTATATACAGTTCTTCACGTGCTCCTTCCACTTTAGCTAAGTATGGAGGCTCTTACTTATAAATTAACAGCTTGTTACGGACAGACAACTGCAAGTGTCTTCCAAGCAAGCAGTAGAGCTGCCTGTATTTTATATACAGTTCTTCACGTGCTCCTTCCACTTTAGCTAAGTATGGAGGCTCTTACTTATAAATTAACAGCTTGTTACGGACAGACAACTTCAAGTGTCTTCCAAGCAAGCAGTAGAGCTACCTGTATTTTATATTCAGTTCTTCACGTGCTCCTTCCACTTTAGCTAAGTATGGAGGCTCTTACTTATAAATTAACAGCTTGTTACGGACAGACAACTGCAAGTGTCTTCCAAGCAAGCAGTAGAGCTGCCTATATTTTATATACAGTTCTTCACGTGCTCCTACCACTTTAGCTAAGTATGGAGGCTCTTACTTATAAATTAACAGCTTGTTACGGACAGACAACTGCAAGTGTCTTCCAAGCAAGCAGTAGAGCTGCCTGTATTTTATATACAGTTATTTACGTGCTCCTTCCACTTTAGCTAAGTATGGAGGCTCTTACTTATAAATTAACAGCTTGTTACGGACAGACAACTGCAAGTGTCTTCCAAGCAAGCAGTAGAGCTGTAGGTATTTTATATTCAGTTCTTCACGTGCTCCTTCCACTTTAGCTAAGTATGGAGGCTCTTACTTATAAATTAACAGCTTGTTACGGACAGACAACTCCGAGTTTCTTCCAAGCAAACTGTACAGCTGTAGGTATTTTATATTCAGTTCTTCACGTGCTCCTTCCACTTTAGCTAAGTATGGAGGCTCTTACTTATAAATTAACAGCTTGTTACGGACAGACAACTGCAAGTGTCTTCCAAGCAAGCAGTAGAGCTGCCTGTATTTTATATACAGTTCTTCACGTGCTCCTTCCACTTTAGCTAAGTATGGAGGCTCTTACTTATAAATTAACAGCTTCTTATGGACAGACGACTGCAAGTGTCTTCCAAGCAAGCAGTAGAGCTGCCTGTATTTTATATACAGTTCTTCACGTGCTCCTTCCACTTTAGCTAAGTATGGAGGCTCTTACTTATAAATTAACAGCTTGTTACGGACAGACAACTGCAAGTGTCTTCCAAGAAAGCAGTAGAGCTGCCTGTATTTTATATTCAGTTCTTCACGTGCTCCTTCCACTTTAGCTAAGTATGGAGGCTCTTACTTATAAATTAACAGCTTCTTATGGACAGACAACTGCAAGTTCTTTCCGAGCAACCAGTAGAGCTGCCTGTATTTTATATACAATTCTTCACGTGCTCCTTCCACTTTAGCTAAGTATGGAGGCTCTTACTTATAAATTAACAGCTTGTTATGGACAGACAACTCCGAGTTACTTCCAAGCAACCAGTAGAGCTGCCTGTATTTTATATTCACTTCTTCACGTGCTCCTTCCACTTTAGCTAAGTATGGAGGCTCTTACTTATAAATTAACAGCTTGTTACGGACAGACAACTGCAAGTGTCTTCCAAGCAAGCAGTAGAGCTGCCTGTATTTTATATACAGTTCTTTACGTGCTCCTTCCACTTTAGCTAAGTATGGAGGCTCTTACTTATAAATTAACAGCTTGTTACGGACAGATAACTGCAAGTGTCTTCCAAGCAAGCAGTAGAGCTGTAGGTATTTTATATTCAGTTCTTCACGAGCTCCTTCCACTTTAGCTAAGTATGGAGGCTCTTACTTATAAATTAACAGCTTGTTACGGACAGACAACTGCAAGTGTCTTCCAAGCAACCAGTCGAGCTGTAGGTATTTTATATTCAGTTCTTCACGTGCTCCTTCCACTTTAGCTAAGTATGGAGGCTCTTACTTATAAATTAACAGCTTGTTACGGACAGACAACTGCAAGTTTCTTCCAAGCAAGCAGTAGAGCTGCCTGTATTTTATATTCAGTTCTTCACGTGCTCCTTCCACTTTAGCTAAGTATGGAGGCTCTTACTTATAAATTAACAGCTTGTTACGGACAGACAACTGCAAGTGTCTTCCAAGCAAGCAGTAGAGCTGCCTGTATTTTATATACAGTTCTTCACGTGCTCCTTCCACTTTAGCTAAGTATGGAGGCTCTTACTTATAAATTAACAGCTTGTTACGGACAGACAACTGCAAGTGTCTTCCAAGCAAGCAGTAGAGCTGCCTGTATTTTATATACAGTTCTTCACGTGCTCCTTCCACTTTAGCTAAGTATGGAGGCTCTTACTTATAAATTAACAGCTTCTTATGGACAGACAACTGCAAGTTCTTTTCAAGCAACCAATAGAGCTGCCTGTATTTTATATACAATTCTTCACGTGCTCCTTCCACTTTAGCTAAGTATGGAGGCTCTTACTTATAAATTAACAGCTTGTTATGGACAGACAACTCCGAGTTACTTCCAAGCAACCAGTAGAGCTGCCTGTATTTTATATTCACTTCTTCACGTGCTCCTTCCACTTTAGCTAAGTATGGAGGCTCTTACTTATAAATTAACAGCTTGTTACGGACAGACAACTGCAAGTGTCTTCCAAGCAACCAGTCGAGCTGTAGGTATTTTATATTCAGTTCTTCACGTGCTCCTTCCACTTTAGCTAAGTATGGAGGCTCTTACTTATAAATTAACAGCTTGTTACGGACAGACAACTGCAAGTTTCTTCCAAGCAAGCAGTAGAGCTGCCTGTATTTTATATTCAGTTCTTCACGTGCTCCTTCCACTTTAGCTAAGTATGGAGGCTCTTACTTATAAATTAACAGCTTGTTACGGACAGACAACTGCAAGTGTCTTCCAAGCAAGCAGTAGAGCTGCCTGTATTTTATATACAGTTCTTCACGTGCTCCTTCCACTTTAGCTAAGTATGGAGGCTCTTACTTATAAATTAACAGCTTGTTACGGACAGACAACTGCAAGTGTCTTCCAAGCAAGCAGTAGAGCTGCCTGTATTTTATATACAGTTCTTCACGTGCTCCTTCCACTTTAGCTAAGTATGGAGGCTCTTACTTATAAATTAACAGCTTCTTATGGACAGACAACTGCAAGTTCTTTTCAAGCAACCAATAGAGCTGCCTGTATTTTATATACAATTCTTCACGTGCTCCTTCCACTTTAGCTAAGTATGGAGGCTCTTACTTATAAATTAACAGCTTGTTATGGACAGACAACTCCGAGTTACTTCCAAGCAACCAGTAGAGCTGCCTGTATTTTATATTCACTTCTTCACGTGCTCCTTCCACTTTAGCTAAGTATGGAGGCTCTTACTTATAAATTAACAGCTTGTTACGGACAGACAACTGCAAGTGTCTTCCAAGCAACCAGTCGAGCTGTAGGTATTTTATATTCAGTTCTTCACGTGCTCCTTCCACTTTAGCTAAGTATGGAGGCTCTTACTTATAAATTAACAGCTTGTTATGGACAGACAACTGCAAGTGTCTTCCAAGCAAGCAGTAGAGCTGCCTGTATTTTATATACAGTTCTTTACGTGCTCCTTCCACTTTAGCTAAGTATGGAGGCTCTTACTTATAAATTAACAGCTTGTTACGGACAGATAACTGCAAGTGTCTTCCAAGCAAGCAGTAGAGCTGTAGGTATTTTATATTCAGTTCTTCACGTGCTCCTTCCACTTTAGCTAAGTATGGAGGCTCTTACTTATAAATTAACAGCTTGTTATGGACAGACAACTGCAAGTGTCTTCCAAGCAAGCAGTAGAGCTGCCTGTATTTTATATACAATTCTTCACGTGCTCCTTCCACTTTAGCTAAGTATGGAGGCTCTTACTTACAAATTAACAGCTTGTTATGGACAGACAACTGCAAGTGTCTTCCAAGCAAGCAGTAGAGCTGCCTGTATTTTATATACAATTCTTCACGTGCTCCTTCCACTTTAGCTAAGTATGGAGGCTCTTACTTATAAATTAACAGCTTGTTACGGACAGACAACTGCAAGTGTCTTCCAAGCAACCAGTAGAGCTGCCTGTATTTTATATACAATTCTTCACGTGCTCCTTCCACTTTAGCTAAGTATGGAGGCTCTTACTTATAAATTAACAGCTTGTTATGGACAGACAACTCCGAGTTACTTCCAAGCAACCAGTAGAGCTGCCTGTATTTTATATTCACTTCTTCACGTGCTCCTTCCACTTTAGCTAAGTATGGAGGCTCTTACTTATAAATTAACAGCTTGTTACGGACAGACAACTGCAAGTGTCTTCCAAGCAACCAGTAGAGCTGCCTGTATTTTATATACAGTTCTTCACGTGCTCCTTCCACTTTAGCTAAGTATGGAGGCTCTTACTTATAAATTAACAGCTTGTTACGGACAGACAACTGCAAGTGTCTTCCAAGCAAGCAGTAGAGCTGTAGGTATTTTATATTCAGTTCTTCACGTGCTCCTTCCACTTTAGCTAAGTATGGAGGCTCTTACTTATAAATTAACAGCTTGTTACGGACAGACAACTCGAACTTTCTTCCAAGCAAGCAGTAGAACTGTAGGTATTTTATATTCAGTTCTTCACGTGATCCTTCCACTTTACCTAAGTATGGAGGCTCTTACTTATAAATTAACAGCTTGTTACGGACAGACAACTGCAAGTGTCTTCCAAGCAACCAGTAGAGCTGCCTGTATTTTATATTCAGTTTTTCACGTGATCCTTCCACTTTAGCTTAGTATTGAAGCTCTTGCTTGTACATTAATAGCTTTTACGGACAGACAACTCCGAGTTTCTTCCAAGCAAACTGTGCAGCTGTAGGTATTTTATATTCAGCTTTTCACGTGCTCCTTCCACTTTAGCTTAGTATGGAGGCTCTTACTTATAAATTAACAGCTTGTTACGGACAGACAACTCCGACTTTCTTCCAAGCAAGCAGTAGAACTGTAGGTATTTTATATTCAGTTCTTCACGTGATCCTTCCACTTTACCTAAGTATGGAGGCTCTTACTTATAAATTAACAGCTTGTTACGGACAGACAACTCGGACTTTCTTCCAAGCAAGCAGTAGAACTGTAGGTATTTTATATTCAGTTCTTCACGTGATCCTTCCACTTTAGCTAAGTATGGAGGCTCTTCCCAAGATACTTCGCTGTATTTACATGAGATAATATTTTGTGATTTATTATTAACGATATTGGTATTATTTTTGTATTAGTGAAATGAATATAGGTTGATTTTACTTAATATATTTTAATTTGCCAACATTTAGTCCACTCATTCACTCGATGTACAGCTGTCTGCAGCTTATCAGTTGCAACGTCAGCAACACCTAAAATATTAGGGATGGACGATTCTGCTATTTTTACAAAATATCAGCGAACAGTTTGTTGAAAAAAACAACTTTTTTAAAAAAACAGTTGGAAAAAACAGGTTTAGAAAACTGAAACTCGAAGTTGTATTAGCAGCTAAAACCTAGGCCTAAGCACAAACGTTCAGTTTTCTAAGACTACTTTTTCATTCCCATTACCACCATGTCTTAACTGTTTTTGGGTGTAAAACATTTAGAAAAAAATAATTTTTATAAGTGTAGCAATAATTAAATTACATTCTCAAAACGTTATATATATGTATGCCATTTTATATTTACAAAATGCAATAAATTTCTAATAGAAGCATTCTTTTTTTTTTACTTAAAAATTAAATAGCCTTTGCATATTTACTGAAATACAAATAATTTAGAATATTTTTATTTGATTAAAAAATATTGATGATTGATAATAAATATAAAAAATACTTATAAATAAAATTAGTTTAGAAAAAGTTGTAAAATAACCTAATTTTTAAATTTTAAATTTAACCTAAATATATTTTAAATTTCTAAACACAAAGTAAACTACGGAGAAAAACTAATATAAAACATAATTATGGCTTTTTTACAGTTTAAAAAAATATTTGAACAACAAATTTTACATTTAAAACTTTCAAATAACTCGCAACAAAATAGAGATAAACGTTGACAACGCTCAAACAGTTCTTACTTCACTACGTTGCAACAAGAAACTTTGAAATAAAGGGAAAAAGCATAGCAGGTTAAAGAAAAGAAATTATCAGGAAAACAGTTAGCAGGAAAATAGCAGGAAAATAGCAGGAAAACGTTTCTGCGCTTGCGGCAACGTTCGAATAGAACGTTGGTGGTGGGGAAGTCCAAACAGCTGTTCCTTGTTTAACAAATCACGATCCAGTCCAAATCAAACTGCTTGTTTCCGTTTGGAAAAGCAGTTTGTTTTTCGTATATAGAAAAACAGTTTTTTTTAACAGTTTGGTGTTTTCTTACCCAGCTCTATATAATAGCAGTACCATCGGCAAAAGTTGCCATAAGTTTTCCTCAGGTACATCACCTACGTATAACAGAATTATCTGGAGTTACTAAACTTGCATTAATTTTAATAGGAATTTGTTTTCCTATATGTAACATTAACAAGAGTTGATTTAAATTCATTTAATTTTAATCTATATTTCTTCATCCAAATTCGATTAATCACTCTCTGTAGTTTGTTACTTCTTTTGACGTATTTCCTGTCGCCAAAATTGTTATCATCTGTAAAGGTCCAACAAATTAGAACATTTAAACTAATATTAAACGTTGTAACTAATCTATATTGTTAATAATAATCGATTAATGGTCTGAACTCTCCATTTGAATATGCTAACCTACGAGTATAAGGATAAGCCGCCGCCCAAGTGCACACTTTATCACAATATTGCGAAAAAACCGCTGATAAATGTATTTAAACTGCTTACCAACAACGTTACCACTTACACTTTTCTTTTATCAAAAATATAAATAAGTTTTTGCATTGTGAAAATTGTACGTGATGAATTAAAACTGTCTTAATTGTATCTTATTTTTAAAATATGTCAGAAAAATGTTGATAAAATATAACCGACAAAATAACAATATAATAACATTCGTAAGTAGGTGTAAACAAATATTTTTGGGGATATAAGCGGCCCAAAATCGTTGTGTGTTTGAAACACCCTCATTTGGATTTATATTACTTATGTATAGTCCTAATTTGTACCGGTTACCGCAACCCAAGCGGAGTGAAATAACCCGGATGATCACTCTCGAGCCTCTCGGCCCTGGCAGAAATGAGCACCTAAAATTAGTTCATTTATTTGCTTAAGTTTTTCAAACACAAGATGTTTGGACAGCAGTTTCCAAACATGATTTGTAAGTTGTGATAAAATAATTAAAGTATTGATAATATGAGAAAAATAGCAAAAAAAAAATTGCACAATTCGTGTTCAGTATCTTGTGTCTGAATAAATTTTAACAATACTATTAAAAAAATATGAAAATATAATTCTAGTAAAACTAAACTAAAAATGTTTCAAGTGCAATTTTTAATCCAAACTACATAATATGAGTAGGATGTGCATAGAAATACTGTTTGGTGGGTGCCAGGGGAATAATGTTTACGTCTGTAGTAGTAGTAATCACAATAACAACTCTGTAAAATTGTGGTATTTGTTATTTTTAAACAACAGACGTAATCACCATTAATTATTCTGCAAAACATCCATTATAAATTTTCAAGTTTCATAATGTGGTGTAATATTATTTCAGTATCCTTAAATGTATTCGAAAACATTAATTTTCATTTAAAACTTTATTTTTAATACGCATTTATTGGACATTTATAAAATTTTAAGTTTTTAACATTTTAAAGTTATTGGACATTTAAAAAATGTTAAAAACCTAAATATTTAATAGCAAATTGAATTTTTGTAATAGAAATGCTTCCTAGATTGTTACACTGATATTTACGCTTTTGGTGTAACTTTTAAAGATACGTAAAATGTAGATTTAAAAAGCATTTTAAAAGAAAACTAATTTAAAATAATTTCAATTTTAAACAAAAAACCCAAGACTGTTTACTATCAAAATTTGTTTGTTTACTTATTGTCAGCATGTTTTATAATTATACTTTTTTGCAAACTACCTGATGAGCTGTTTTTATATTTTGATATTAGTAATATAACTAATAAATTATTATTTACTTTTGGCTTTTGAAAGTTCAAAATTAAAACTATACCAAATAAAAATTAAATTTTATTTACTATTAAATAATATTACTAAGCAAAATTTGTAAAAATTGAGTGCAAGAAGATAAATTGTAATTATTATTTTTTTAAATAAAGAATTAATTTACGTTACAAAATCAGTTTTCTTTAACAAAATAAACTTATTTCGCGTAATACATTTAATTATTACAAATAGCAATTATTTTATTTTTAAAGAATTTGTTTTTTATTGTTTTAATTTGTTGCTTGTTTACAGATTGCATACTAGAATTTTGCTTTCATGTAAAGACGTTGACCTAAAACACAATTTCTCGGGCGAACCCAGTTATTACCTGCATAAATTCGAGTTAAGTCCTTTTAATTAAATCTCACTTTTCTTTATGCAATTTCAAAGACACCGATGTAGGCCGGTGTACAAACTTTAACGTTTTCATTAGTTTTTTACTCCGCTAAACACTCGTTTTTATTGTATAAAAATTCAAACAAAGTTTTATTAAAAATATTTTGTTTCATATAAGCCGTGGAATTTAATTATTTTTAAATGTTCATGCAGCATATATTAGTTAATTTTTTTAAAAACTTTGACAAATTATTTATCTTTTTTAATTTAGACAAATAGTTTTAAAAATTCTTTGAAAAGATACATTGGTCACACTTGCACACGAGCACGCACACGAGCATGCACACAAGATACAGCCTGCAAACAGCGTGATTTTAATTTTTTTTCTGATTAATTACTAATATAATAATACAGTATTACTAATACAATCAGAACTAAACTTTTTAATATTTTCATGAAAACATAATACTCTGTTTTGTATTTTGTATTAATGTTTTTTTGATGCGTAACGGATAGTCCTAACGAAACTAACAAAAGTAAGCTTTTTTAAGAAATTAAAAATACTTTTTTAAGATCCAGAAATAAAATCGAGAATCCTTATGAACTACCGCGTCTGTCTGTCTGACAGTAACACACCTTTTGCTCGTGAATTATGTGAACGATTAAAATGAAGTTTTGAGAAAATGATTTTTGTGGCAGTCTGAATCCAGGCAATGTATAGAGGCTTGACAGCACAAAGTTAAGGGGTAAAACCTCAAGAGTAAGCAATTTTTAATAATCTAGTTTGGACTGATATTTGAAACCATAACTGATACTAAATCCAATTCTTGCACATAAAATATTTATACAGATTATAAATAATTATCAAGATTCGATACGCATCATAATGTAGGCTTTAATAAAGATTTTTTTAATTTAGCGTTCTTATATATTTGTTTAATTAGCATTGTTTACATGTTTAATAGTGTACATGTTTTTAGGTTTTTATTAAACTAACTTGCACTGTTAACATCAGGAGCTCACACATTGTGCGTTTATGTTTGGCTATCCTGAGGTTCTAACCAATCTTCTTCTAACTGCTGTTGGGTTGGATTCCTTTATTCTAAGATGTAACAGTGTATGCCGAAGTCTGCGTGACTAAGGGAAGCTTACCAGTATGCTGCCTCTGGATAAAATATGATCTCCAGTTCAACCTAGACTAACCTATGAATGCTGGGTTCTGTAGGGGGAGGACATTTTCCTCAGCTACACGGGGCATTTATATGGCTAGAAACAAACATCAGAACCCAGAAATTCTAGGGACACGGCTGGTAAAAATGAACCTTGGGTGTAATAGCCTGGAGGGGAGGAAACTGCAGCTGTGTTTAACTCCATGGAACCCATAAGCAGTGAATTACATCAGAATGCAGGTAAACTAGACGGACCTAATAAACTTACAGTTGAAGAAATGAAAGATGGGGTTAAACATATGAAATCAATAAGGTGACAAATGTCAGTAAATAAACAAATATTTGTTGGGAACTCGAATCCACAAACTTAAAAGAAACGCGACGCTGAAAAATGGGTTTCCAATTAAACCTAGAATCAGACGACCTTCCGGGATCAAACTTAAGATTTCCCCGTTGTGATGAAACGGCAAACGGAAAATGTACTCAAAACCTGAAGGGCTGTTAGCCAGACACATTTTTATATTGGAAAGAACGTTCACAATTCCATAGATCTCAATACAGAGCATTGTAATTTGAGGGTGAACAGCAGGATTGGAATTTACTATGGATAAACCGTGTGTGGAATATGCAAGAACGAAGAGGAAATCATAGACCACATAATCTATTATTGTGTGGCTCTTTCCAGCAGGAGGTAAAGGATGTCTAGCATTCAGGACCCTGAGGAATTCCAGCAGAATTAACCAATAAGTAGACGGTTAAAACTGATTGAGAGCTACTGAACTGGAATCCAAGAAGCTGTTCTTTGATCGCGTTGGTAGGGGCCAATAGACCTCATAATTTAAAAAAAACCTAAATTTAAACGTTCAATGTTATGAAATAGTCATACAAAAAATCCGTATGAAGCAATAAGATAGTGTTTATTCTTTTTCTACTCGCACGCACGCGCGCACACACACACACGCACACACACACACGCGCGCACGCACGCACACACACACACACACACACACACACACACACACACACACACACACACACACACACACACACACACACACACACACACACACACACACACACACACACACACACACACTCAAAATATTTTCATTACTTACGAAAGTTTTTAAACCTATTTTTATTTCATTGTTTATTGTAATTATTTTTCAACGGCCATCTTATTCTGCGATTCGCCACCTATCTCTGTCTAAAACTTAAATTATCAGATTTATAAAAAAATAACATTAAATTTTTTCCGAATTTTAAAAACTACTGACCAGCTAGATCTAACTTGGTTTAGTATAGAATGGAGATTTGCGTATTAATTGTGTATTTGAGTGATAAAAATTGTGTTTTCTTTTACATAAAATTATTATTTCACACAAATTTGGTTGTACTTAAGTTATAAAATAAGTTTTATACGATACATTTTACACTTATCTGTTTTAAAAGTAAGTAATAAGCTAGTTTTTTAGAGCCCCAGACAAAATATTGAAAATATTGTTATCGTTAGTTCAACAGTGAAAACAAAAAACATTAAACAGTTGAGTTGAAATTATAGATATCTTCAGTATTTTTGATTTAGTATTACAGATTAAGTAATTATACAACAGTTTCCTTATTCCTTGTAATACACAACAAAACTTACAAACGTTCTACGCAATAATTCACGACGTAAGTAGGCCTAACTTTCGTTGTATTTTGTTAACTTTCTTTCTGCAACAATGCTTGACAATACATTTTGTAATACTACTATAATAAACTAATATTAGGCCTATATTATGAAGAAAACCTTTTGCGGAAACACAAATTATGATATTACTCTCATTTGCAAGTGCTCTCCAAATAGGCTATCTGCATTGTAAAAAAAACTAGCCGGAAAAGAAAGATATTTTACAGAAACAACTTTGAAACCGAACAAATGATAACTGATGTCTGTTCACGTGTAAACATTGAACTAAATGTACAGAAAAAAATATAGTCGTTCAATTTTAATTACGCTGTGATAGCAATTATTCAGAATTCATCATTCCCAAACGCTCACACAAACAAATTGCATTTCCAGGGTATTCTCAAAGGACAGCCTTGTTGGAAGCAATGTATACTGTCTCGCAATAAAAACATATGACCCATAAAATATCTTGTTATGCAATCTGAACGGACCTGCTAACTTTATTATAACAAATGCATTTTCCATCACGTGTTGTACAGCTGTTAGCTTGTGTACGTATGTTCAAAATATTAAGAAAAACTAGTCAAGTTGAAGTTTAAATGTGCTTGTAATAAATTGTATTGGGTGTTACGAAAGCTATTAATGCATATTATTACTATTAATAAAAATAATAATCATCGTAATATTTGTTAAATTTCACATAAGATTTTATTTTAAATATTAAAATTGAAATAAAATACAAAGAGAGTCAGACCACGATCAGGTTTAAATAAGTTATAATTGTTCCCCTTTGCGTCAATTTGATACTTGTTCATATCAGTTCAGCATGTAGGGTGGAGGATTTTTCTTGTCCGTTTTCTGGAGGGCCTCTTCATTCCGTGTTTCTTTAAAAGAAGGATAAATCTATAAATCTTCATGTGCAGTGTCCACGCAAACGTTAACAGATCCACTACTGGAAAACAAGGTAGAACTATTAATTGCAGTTAATGGATTTGTTATATGTATGTTATTACAATCTTCATAGACTCTTAATAAAAATGGTGTACGAGGTGTGTTCAGAAAGTAACGAGAATTTTTAAATTTCGCGGGATTGGAGAGTCCGATTGTGAAATTTTTTTTTTATTATGTTGGTATACATGCCCTTGAAGTATAATAAAACTTTCAGCTGTTTTCATTGTTGACTTTGTCTGTGACAGCCACTGAGATTAGACATGTTTTTATAAGCTCGGCGATTTTCGTTTGTTAAAGAAATGGATCAAAGAATTTGTATCAAATATTGCGTAAAAAATGGAATAAAGTGTAACAAAGTGTGTGAAATGTTAACAAAGGCCTATGGTGAGTCTGCTATGAGTAAAGCAAGAGTTTAAGAGTGGTATAAACGTTTCCAAGAAGGCCGTGAAAACGTTGAAGATGACTAACGCTATGGACGCCCCAGCTCTTCAACAACCGATGAAAACGTGGGAAAAGTGAAAGAAATGGTTATGAACAATCGCCGAATCACAATTAGAGAGGTCGCTGATGATGTTGGCATATCGATTGGATCATGTCAAGACATTGTTTCCAATGTTTTGTGTATGAAACGCGTGGCAGCAAAATTCGTTCCAAAATTGTTTAATTTTTTAGCAAAAACAGCGGCGAATGGAAGTTGCTCAGGAGTCACTAAATGAAGTCAACGACGATGCAGAATTGCTGAAACGTGTTATAACAGGTGACGAAATATGGGTTTACGGATATGACGTCGAAACTAAGGCTCAATCATCCCAGTGGAGGCATTCTGGCTCGCCAAGACCGAAAAAGGCTCGACAAGTGCGGTCGAACGTGAAGGTTATGCTCACTGTGTTCTTCGATATTAATGGCATAGTGCATCGTGAATTCCTGCCACCAAATGAAACGGTCAATAAGGATTACTACCTACAAGTTCAACGCCATTTTTAAGTGAAACAATCCGAAAAAACGCTCGGATCTGTGGAAAAACAATTCATGGCTTTTGCACCACGATAATGCACCAGCTCACACTTCATTGCTTGTTCGTGAATTTTTGGCCAAAAACAGTATTTTAACGATGCTCCAGCCTCCATATTCGCCAGACATGGCTCCGTGTGGCTTTTTCCTATTTCCGAATGTAAAGAGAACGTTAAAGGACCGTCGTTTTACAGCCGTAGATGACATTAAAAGCGCATTGCTAAAAGAACTAAAGGCTATCTCAAAGATCGAGTTTGAGAAGTGTTTCGAGGATTGGAAGAAGCGCTGGCACAAGTGCATAATCTCCAATGGGGACTATTGAAGGCGACAACATCATTGTAGAAGAATAAATAAATATTTTGTTCAAAAAAATAAAATTCTCGTTACTTTCTGAACACTCTTCGTAAGACATACAAATTTTATCACATTTACAAATTCGTCTACAATTAATTTGATTTGAAAACAATAGTCAAAAACCAGATCTAACGCTCAAAATCGTTTTTACTGATTTTTCTTCATTTTTAAAAATATATAAGTTTTTCAGTTTTTTTTTTTAATATCAATAACTATCTAATCAAAATTTCGGTGGGATATTCTGTTAAACCCATCCGCGTTATTTTTTGGGATACACTGACTAAATTTTTGCAAAATTTGAATAATTAGGAGCCGATTTTGTGGAAATAAATTTTTTTGGATCAAAACGTAGCTTCAAATTACATTATTTAGCAAAACGTAAAAAAATTGTCCTGAGATACTAATAATAAATCAGACATAAATATTCCAAATTTCCCTTTATTAGAAAATCCGTAAATTAATATAGTTTCCAACGCTATGCGTAACATAAACAGACCGACAGGTACTCAAGCACGCTGGCACGGGCACGTGTTCAGCACGCGCACACACACACGCGCGCGCACACACACACACACACACACACACACACACACACACACACACACAAACACAAACACACACACACAAACACGAACAGACAACCACAAAACTACTTTTTTTGCACTACAAAAACTGAAAATGGATAGATTCATCAAAGTGTGGCACTCATAGAGCGTTAAAAAAATGACACAACCTTTTGGAGAAATAAGAAAGTGTTTATGAGTTGTGTGATTCACACGACTAAATACAGGCGTTTCACTGTCTTTAACACACGTTGTAACGTTTGTTGAGAAATCACAGCAACACAGGAGCAATAATAATTAATCTGTTACTATAATATTGGCCTATATTGGTACATTAAATTAACAGGTAATAGCTTTATCTTTGATTAGCAGTTATGGTTGTTCTATTAACTGAAATTGATGTTTAAATTAAAGATCAAATTTAGTTATGGGTTATATAAGTTAATAAATTTTGTAGAAACCGGATATGAAAACGCTACTTCATTTAAACTTCAACGCTAAATTACTACGAAATTAAAATAATCGCGGCAAACAGCTGTTTTACCATAATGGCCGCTCCAGTAACGTATTTACAATCGTAATTCGATAATGTGTGACTTTTATCTAATTTCCATTAGAGTAACAATCATGGTAAGATCCAAACCCGGGATCATCAGATAAACTCAGATCTCAAAACAAGAAGTTATAATCTGTTGTTAAATTTTAATGAAGTCGTTATTTTATGTTGTTATATATACAGGGCGTTAACTTATACATGCCTACATAAGTAAAATATACTTTTTAATGTTAAGTACAAAATTAATAGAATTAAGGACAACTTACAAAAGTAAAGTTTAAAAAATGTTTTAACAAAGTAAAAATATATTTTATAACCTATAAAATGCGTAAAAAAATATTGCAATAAATGAAATAAATTTTACAGTTTTTATATTGTCCATTTTTTGAGTTCTAGAGACACACTGTATAACCTGGTATGTTTGCGTATATACGCTCTATTTGCATATTTATTATGCTTAACTAATTTTAGTTAAATGTACATTTTTTTTCGTTATAATTTATTTTGATGTTATTTTTCTAGTGCCACTCTGTTGCCTTGCAGCGAGGTATTTATATATTATTTTGTGTTTATAATATAAATCTTATAACATAATATAATATAATAATAATATAAAAATATTTGTTTAACAAAAACTGGTTAACTAGAGTACTAGTTATATTTTGTTGCATTTTTGTTGCATTTGTTTTATTGTAATTTTTAGTTTGAAATTATTTTTTTGTATATTCATTTTATTATTTGCAACAATGCGACAATAATCCTTAAGGGTTTTGCCTGAAAAAAATCAATAATTTCAAAGTAAGAGCCTAACATATTAGTAGAATAAGTGTCGCTAAAAGTGGTTTTATAACGTTAAAAATAGGCCTTTGGTTGAAGTTACAAAAACATAACATAACAGCTGATACCGTTTTAACCAAGTTGCACTAAATAAATTTCTTATTTAAACCTTAAAATCATGTTTTATATATATATATATATATATATATATATATATATATATATATATATATATATTCCATGCTTAACAATGGGTTTCGTTACGTAGTTCAGATAGCAAAATAACAAATTATTTTTCAAGCTTAAACCTATTATGAAAAACCCGCTCTCATAAATTAAAAATTGTTCAAAGTTAATTTGATCAGCTAATTTTAGTTTTATTCATAGTAAAATATTATAGAATAAAACTATGTATATCTATGAAACTTAAATACAAATTCATTGTTGAATAGTGCAATTTGCATTCTAATTGTGACTATAAATTTAATATGATTATTTGATAGAAGAGTAGAGATTGTTTCCTACACAATAAATGCAAATTAATGCATGTTTCCCTGCTAGTTCTGTTTTAATCACAGATATGCACACGTGCTCTGTGACCTATTAAAAATAAGAATAATAATGAAGGTATTAATCACAGATTATAGAACAAAGTATTAACACCAATTAACGATATACATTACCAATTAACACTAATTTTACATTAAAAGAGATTTAATTAAATTTTAAATAATAAAAAGTTAATAACAGTTCAGTTATTTCAAACGATTTGTTTTGTGCGATGGAATTAAATTTAAAGAAAATATCTTTGATAAAATTATAAAACGTCTGTTCTGTTTCAGTAGTATGGACACTGTAATATTTTTTTATCAACTTTTTGTTATCATTTTCGCTTTTTCGCAGTACCTGTAAAAGTAGAGTTATCATGTAAAATAATAAATCTTGAAATTTTGATAGAAATATACCTTTACAGATTAACGGAGTACAAAAAATTGGTTGAACGTAAGTCCGTTGTTGTTTCTGTGTAACTGGAAATACGGAAGTCGATCAAATTTACCGTGTAAATTTAGTTTTTGGCCCTTGAACTAGAGACCAATTTTAAATTTTTAAACAAAATAACGTTCAACCTGTATTTGGTAAACGTTTCCAAAGTCAGGTAAAAATTAACAAAACTTAGATGTTGTTTAAAGTTGTTTATTATGAGTAATTCTTGCTGCCAATCATAGCATTGTCTTTTTGTACATCCGCCTTTTGAAGTCTTTCGGAGAAAATCAATTATAAAAAAATTTAACTTACAACTTAATAAATTTCCTTTTAATGGCGTTACATACATAAGCTCATAAAAAACTTTCTGATAATTAAGGCAAATTAAAAAAAGATGTTAATTTTGTTAATTGATACTTTTAAGATATTAGTAATACGAATTTGAAAATCTAATTTGATCAAAATCGGTTGTAACAATTTTGTTCAAAGTTTACTGACATAAAGTCGTTAACTATTTTGTAGTAAAACTAGCTCGCTATTTTTCTAAACGTCTGGAACGAGAGTTATAAAAAAATAATAATCAGTTTCGTTTCTTAAAAGCAGTATAGAAGATTTTAGTCGTACGTCATATATAAGTCAAGTCAGTGTTGCAATTTGAATATTAAATAATCGCGGCACGCAACTGTCTCGCTGACGTGATAGAAGCGAATTTAGAGAAAGATTTTTCGTTACCTAACCTTTCTTATAATTCTAATTTCACCATTATAATCAGTGTTAAAATTTGCGTATATTAGAAATTTAAACTTTCAAATTACAATGAAAAAAAACAAAAATATAGCCTGAACGCCATCAAAAAAAATTTAATTTAAACGGATTTAAAAAATTAAAATTCTAATTTATGCATTTTTTTAAAAATTATTACGATGGTAAAATCATATTTTCAAAAACATGTAAGAAAAAAGTATGAATTTTTAAATATCTAAAATGACCGACATATTCAAGGTCCCAGGTTTGGGTCTTACCATGATGACCGCTCCAATAGCAGAAATTCGCTAAAAATCAGTTGTCGCATTTGATTTGTTTTTCAATTTACTTTTTTTTTCAAATTATAAATATATACGTATGTAATATCATGAACAGTTTAGTTAATTATCAAAATCCGTTTCAAACTGTTGATCCAAATTTTTCAAAAAATCATAACATTTGCCTAAATTAAAATTTCATTTTTTAAAATTCATTTAACGTTGAACTTAGGCCTAATTGTGAACCTAGATTTTTAACCCTCGAATGAAATTGAAATTTTATAATTTTTTATGGATATTTCAACACGGTAAAATCAGATTTTAAAAAAATGAGAAATTAAAAAGGTTACGAATTTAACGTCATTATGTTTTTTTTGTGTTTTTTGTACAATCTTCTTTTATGTAATGGTATTTAATTCTATTAGTTTTTAAAAATTCGCTTCCATCACGTCAACGCGGCAGCTGAGCACCGCAACAATATTTAGTCTCCATACCTTTACCCGTCGCTTGTATTACACAGTCCTCCTCCAAATAAATCCGAGGGAGGACTGTTTTAGATATTTTAAAGGATTTGCCTTTAAGGACTAAATGAAAAACGGAAACAAGCAGATGATTCCAGGGTATATTGTAGGCGTGTCGTAAGAGGTTAGGTTTTGTAAAACCTTTGTCAGTACTTTAAGCAAAGTCTGCAGTTATTTTTTGTCATTCCTTGCGGAATTCTGTGTATTTACTGAACAAATTGGGGATGAAATCAAGGTATGATACTGAAGAATATAGTGTTCTGATCATACGACTTTGGAATCTTCGGCCTGCAGGAACCATATCGCAAAATAGGCTTATAAAATATAATTACTAAACATGTAAATTAGAACGCAACCAAGGACAACTAAAATACTTTATTTGTTTATATTCATAAATATTTAAACATTAACAATTAACTGTAAATGTGTTTTATTTGTATTCAATGGTGTTATACACATTTTCAGTATAAATATTACTTATCAAAAAAACTGCTGTGATATTAAATCAGTTGTTTATGCAAACAATTCCACCCCTTCATCACAATAACATTAGTTTTTCTATCTCTAATTAGACCTTATGTTATGCATATTCATAGAGTAGGTTAAACTGAAACACTGTAATTCATTATTCAACAGTTTTCCTGTTATTCCTGTTTCGCTGATGTGATAAAAGCAAAAATGTAAAAAAATATCTTACTCTTTTCTTCGACCACTAGTTTCATCATGAACATAAATTAAAATCTGCATATATCAACATTTTAAACTTTCAAATTGTTTAAAAAATACGAAAATGAAACCTGACTCCTCTCAAATTAAACTTTATTCTAACGGATTTTGAAAATTCAGTGCTAATTTACACAGTTTTTAACGCTGATTACGATGATGAAATCAGTTTTTCAAAAACATTAGCTACAAAAACGTTATGATTTTTTTATAACGATTTTGAAATTAATGAACGATTTTTTCTGTTATTAAAATATACGCCTACTCACGAAGATTGTTCATTTCGATGTTCCGGTGCTGCCATCTATGACGGCCGCTCAAATAATTCATTTTTCAATAAAAATAAATGGTGGAATATGTTTTTCAAGGTACAGTATGAAATCATTATGAAATACAATGGATGGATCACGTTTCAATTTGCAAAGTTTTGCGGACAGACAGCCAAACAAGGTTTAACCTGAGGCGCGTAACATCGAGAATAGGTTTTATAATAATTTGCTTCAGTTAAACTGTACGCTGCCGCCCGTGCATGGTTAAGTTCAATAAATAATAACGAAGGAAACTGGCACCAACTTTACCTTCTCGTATAAACTGACAATCAATAGTTTTTAACTTTCCTTGTTAGCATTTCAATGATGAAAGTTTTTGCAGAACAAAATATTTTTTGTACGGTGAAAATTTTAAAAAGGAAAACGGAAACAGTACTTAGTTAGGATTACATAGTTTTAGAGCTACAAAGAAAATCACTGAAGCAGGTCTTTTTAAAATCAAAACATTAGATTTTTAAAATTGTTCACGTATAAATTAATTTTTTTATGTATTCTTATTGAATCTAATAGTATTTACATAAAAAAGCTTTCCTGGATATTGTGTAACGTTTTTGTTTCGTTGGGTAACACATGGTTGGTTTCCTAAACAAATATTAGTATTATTATTGCTTTGACCACTCGAGAATCCGCCCTTTGTTGTTCATCGTAGTTTTTAAGTATTTCACACAAAAGCCTAGACATTCAGACTTATATTCTAGTTTCACTTTGGTTTTAAGTCGGGATCTTGAGATCGAGAGTTGATCCATACACACGAAACGTCGTGTATTGTTTTTCATAAACACAAGTGATGCAAAATGTCTAAGTAAACACAATTAGAAACATTTTCGCTGTAAATGTCGATCTGGAAACCGTGGAAACATATTACGGAAATCTGTTTCGTTGCACTGGATTGGATACACACAAAGCAAACACGTTATTTTAATAAAAATACTTTATTATTACCAATTATGTAGTAGGAAAACAGTTTCAAAATTTTTAAAAAATTCGACTAGTTATTGTTGAACTCACCCTTTTTTAAAGAATTTTCGTTGGTAAAATGAAAAGCCATCATGGTAAGATCCAGGCACGGAACTTGGATTGAGTACCGATTCTGATCTCTAGATCACTTTTTTTAATAGTCGTAAAAATTTTTATGTGCGTACGTGCATGCGCGCGCGTGTGTTTTAGCAAGGTCATGTTCGCAATTTTGATCCGGTTTGATTCAAACTTTGCACAAAAATCGATTATGGTAATCGCTTGGAAAATTTGTTTGACAGTTTCAAAATGGTGGACCGTTCACATCTTTAAAAATGTATAACTTTTTTGCTTTAAATCTTTCTGAGTTTTATTCTACGCATAAATTAGCGTTTTTAATTTACAAAGTCCGTTGAAACGAAGAAATCTTTTGACGGTGGACAGTGATCGTATTTTCAATGTATATTTGTAAGTTTAAAATGCTAATAAATGCAGATTTTAATGCAACTAATACTGCTAAAATATAATGCGAAACATTATAAGATAAAGAAAAATACTTTGGAAAATCGCTTCCGTTACATCAGCGAGACAGCTGCGTTCTGCAAATATTATTATAATCGCATTATTACGTAAATACATTATTTTAATACAACACAAAACTAAGCAACATACACTATACTAATATAATAACTAAAGACAATTGTATAACTAAATCAAAAGTTTTACAAGACCAATTTTAATATTTCACGTTTTATTAGAAACCACAAACTGGGCAAATTTACAAATAATTAGGAAAGTCGGGCATTTTAATTACTTATGGAAGAAAAAACGAAAAATAACCTTCATAATAAATTATTTTTGTGAAAACATTTTACTTTCAGCAAATATCTCTGTGTGCTTTGTAAACATTCTATTTCTTTAAGAAATCAAATATAGTATTTAATTGGAAATCTCATGATCTTTGAGAATGTAAACAACACTGTTCTAGAATGATATTATTTAACAAAATGAAACGTTTGAAATCGCGTTGTTTCTGCCTTTAACTTGTTAAATTTCTACAATACCTGTATAATGCAATAAATAAAACATGATATTAATTTAACAGCTGAGCGATAAGCGAGTGAATTGTTCCGTTTAAACAGCCACGGAATAAATAATTTCATTCGCTATATAACTAATTTTATATCGATTCTAAGCTCTTCGCTTATTGCGTATTTATTTAAATACCATCAAAGGAACACTTTGTAGTAGGCAGAAGGAAGACTTAAGCAGCCCTTAATGGTGCCGGCACATTTATCCTGGAGCAAAGCGTAGGATATAATACTAAAGTAATGAAAGAAGGAAGGTTTTGCAAAATATAAAGATTAGTTGCCAGGTTACAGCACACGGGGGATAAAACACGATGGCTTTGATAAGTATAAACATGGTTATCGGCTTAATATGTACCTTCCTTTACTATTTTTGTACGGAAAATGCATTATTAAAATTTAATACGCTGTAACACTACAGTATACACGATTTAACTAGAAAAATATTAAATGCTTCTATCTCTTTGTTTTATACTAGTTTGCTGAGAGATTAATGTTTGTTACATCCAGTAAACACTAAAAGACACTTCTACTGACGACTTTGTCAAAGAATTATTATTTTGTTATTTTTAGGCGAAATGCACATTGAGGCTATTATCGCCTCCCTAAATGTAAGCGTGAGTGTAAAGTGTTAAAGTCGTAAGTGTAGTGTTGTAAATGTAAGTGTTTTAGACTCGGGTACCGCGACGGATGTCTAAATCCTCTCAACAAGTGCAGCTAGTCTGAACCCCCTGAAATTCTATATTCAATTTTATTTTAAGTTTATTATGTTTTTTATGTTTTTAAGTTTATTATGTTATTAAGTTTATTATGTTTTTAAGCATATTATTTATTAAATAATAATAATATGCTTTAACAATACAAGTTTATTAAAGCTCGTATTACCTAATTTACACGTTACTTTAAAGGACATTACAAAATATGATGTAAAATAAGAAACCGCTTATACAACTTCGTTTATTTGCAACAAATTCTAGTGTTTCTATAAACAATGTACTTCATAGTTTTATAAGAAAATAACGTTTCTAACCGTTATTTGACAATAGCATTCAATAACATATATCTCCAACTATACGATTTATGTTTTTTGATGTTTAATTATCGTTTTTAAAGAATTTCCATTCGAAAAAAACTCTTGAAGCGGTATTACACCCTCTCTATATCTTTCTGTCTGCTCTCTCTCTCTCTCTCTCTCTCTCTCACACACACACACACACACACACACACACACACACACACACACACACACACACACACACACACACACACACTGTCTTTTTCACTCTTTCTATATATATTATATATATATACACAAGTGACTATGTGTGTGTGTGTGTGTGTACAAGTTTTTTTATTAAAATTACATGTTTTTATTTTCAAATAATAGTTGTAATTTGTTATATTTACGTTGCAAAAATATTTTTGAGGGGTGCAGACTAGCTGCAATTATTTGAGAGGATTTTTAGACGTCCTTCGCGGTACCCGAGTATAACACTCACTTACACTTACAACACTACACTTACTACTTTAACATTTTACACTCACACTTACATTTATGTAGGCGATAATAGCCTCAATGTGCTTTTCGCCTTAAAATAACAAAACAAAAACAACATCATTTTAAAATATTATTATTACTTTCATCTCTTTTTTTATATAATGAAATATTTTGTTTAATGAGTACAGTTGTATTGTTTTATTATTAAATATTAGTTATAGTTATCAAATTGTAAATTTTAAAATAATTATGCAATTTCTTCAATTTATAATGTTTGCATTACATGTAGGTTAAGTAGAAGAGGGACATCATGGTCCTTACTTCACCTCAAATAAAGGCATTTATTTAATTCAATTTTCTCTCTCTCTCTCTCTCTCTCTCTCTCTCTCTCTCTCTCTCTCTCTCTCTCTCTCTCTCGTGTATATACAAGATGTTTCGATGAAAGCCATAATAGTGTTTTTAAATTTTATCACTTTCGATTTAAACTCAAAAATAATAAAAGCATATTTATAATAAACTTGAATAAAAATCGCCAAATAGGTGGTAATTTTTTGGCCAGTGGCATAGCCTATTTTTTACTTTTTTCTAAAATAAATAATAATATATTTGCATAAAAAATATTCTTTTATATTATGCAACTTAATGTTGTTAGTTTTGCTCCCTTTACTTGAACTCGACAGCTGTATACAATGATTGTTGACGAAACTAAATTGACAAAATAATTTTATAATCTAGAAATAAACAACAATAATGAGTATTGTTGTAGTAAAGGAAAATAATAATATGCCTAAACTTAGTTACAGAAAATGTCAGTTTAACTAACAAAAACCTTAGTCAAAATAACAATAATTGCACAATAATAATAACGTGTTTTAACAATTAAGCAATCCATAAGGCTTTATGTTTTGTCGTTTAATATTTGTGACAAAAATTACAGGCCAATATCTAAAATTATTTGAAGAAAATTCTAGCAAGACTTTATCTCTCAAAATGGCGCAGTTTATGTGTTGCATCAGCTGTGGCTTGGGTGCTTACTTCGTTTTGTACGGAGCGAATAATACGATAACACAGGGCGTTTTTATTTGGAAAAATAACTTTGCAATAAAACGAACGTCTTTGGGCTAAAATATAAAATATATTAGATCCAAATAATCCTTGTACGTGGTTTAACAAATAAACACGTAATTTTAGGACGCTAATGCAGGATAAATAAATAGCAAAAGGAACGAAAGTTTTCCACAGTCTTCCCAAATATTACGGTCCGAATGTTATAAATAAATTTTAAAAAATCAAAAAACCTTTAGCAGAGTAATTTAAAAAAAATGTTCTTTTTGAAGTTGTGTTCACATATATGAAGATTTATAATTATTTGAAGTCAGTAACTACTAAATTTGAAAATATTTGTAATAACAGAATGCGTAACCGTGACGGCCAAAACCTTACGCTTTACGCTTGATAAAAAGTTGTATTTTCAAGCCTGGCAGATGAAGCTAAGTTTCAAACGCAAATAAGTGTTGGTCGAATTGTTTAATTAAATTCTTATGATTAATAAACGCAATATATAGTTTTTCTATTTACATTGAATGATTTTTTCCAAATAAAGAAGCGCAGTTAAATTTGTTGTAATAAAAATCAAAACTTGTCACTGTATTTCTTTATTTATAACAGTTATACATTCGGTCCGTTTTGCTCAACATTATAGGCCTACCGCTAGTAACTTCCATGATCGGGTATCATATTAATTATAACGTGAAGTTATTTTAAATAAAACTTAACTGTTAACAGTTACTTTTAAAAAACATAACCTTAAACTGTTTTCCTTCAGCAACGTAGAAGCTCCGTAAATCAAGTAACAGATGTGGCGCCAATGTTCCCTCGCGTGCTGGCTGCGTTGTAACGTAACACTTCGCGTGCTTCTTCCAGTTCATGAACAATTAAATTGTACATTTTATTGTAATTTGACTTTAACACAATTACTCTGTTGTAAATGCTTTCAGTGAACTCAATTATTCACTTTTACGTTTTGTGATTTTAAAATAGAATTACAAAAACCATTATGGCATTTCATGCTTTGTGGTTATTAGTTGATATTCTTCCAATACGTTCAAATAATTACATAGCTGGTGTGGTTATAAAATAATAGTACCGGGAAACCTGAATAGCAATTAGGTTTCAGAATTTCAATAAATGTTAGTTTTTTTTTTAAGTGCTTTAACGCTATGTTTACATTTAAGCATACATTAAAACATACTTAAAAATATGGAAATTAAACAAATAATCTTACAATTCATTATACAAGAACAAATATTATATTAAAAAAAACAAAATAGATTATAGTTTATAGTTTACATACTTTTTTTATTAAAATTTTATGTTAAACTCAAGTTCAACAACCCGGTATTTCAATTACCGGGTAATTACGCCAAATTATATTTTTCCTGTATAGCATAAGACCTAGATAAATTGTGTTTTTTTCTTTTAAATTACATACAAATAAGTATTAAAAGCTTTAAAAATGTGAACATTTGCATTTTATTGCCTAATTTCTCTAAATTTCTAATGTTTAATGCCTAATAAATAAAAACATTTTCTGGTAGGAGCATTTTTTTAAACTGATAAATATTCAGTATTTCTCGCTAAAGCACCCGCGGGCTCGGGAGAACGGCAAGGTCAGATGTTTACTTTGATGGAAGTTAAACGGCAAGCAAATAAATGAGATATTATTCAGCAGCTGATATTTCCACTTAGCATAATATTTCAGTAATTTGTATTTGGGTAACCTGTCTTACCTTGCTGCAATGTTCAATTGTCAAAACTATGTAGAAATGTGTACTTAAATTACAGGCCTTTGATTGAAGGGCAATTTTTGAAGTAATCTGAAAAAATAAGAAGATGTCTTTCATTTTGTGGCAATGTGACCAATTTTGCGAATTTAAAAAAGGTTTAAAAAAGAACTTCAAGAGAAGAATTTCGTAAATATTTAAACGGAAAGGTTCGACATGCCTGGCTCAGTATGTTCGACAGGCACACTGGTCATATAGGTACGATTTAATAAAAGAATTTCATAATTAATAATAATAATAATAATAATATTATAATAATATTTATTTTAATGGTTTTGCTGTAATTTAGTCCCGTATAAAGTATTTATGTAGAATTATGAAAATATAAATTAATGTTAAAAAAATTTTATTCGTATACTTAAAATATAAATATATGTGTAAGTTTACAAAAAGCATAATAGACAGATATCTCTCTATTTGTGAGTAATACAACTGTCCCTAAAATAGACATATGTCACGTCATTTTGTGACTGATTTAACTGTCCCTAGAAAAGAGAGATATCACTCTATTTGTACTGATTTAACTGTCTCTAGAATAGGCAGGTATCACTCTATTTGTGATTGATTTAACTGTCCCTAGAATAGATAGATATCACTCTATTTGTGACTGATTTAACTGTCTCTAGAATAGATAGATATCACTCTATTTGTGACTGATTTAACTGTCCCTAGAATAGACAGATATCACTCTATTTGTGACTGATTTAACTGTCCCTAGAATAGATAGATATCACTCTATTTGTGACTGATTTAACTGTCTCTAGAATAGATAGATATTACTCTATTTGTGACTGATTTAACTGTCCCTAGAAAAGAGAGATATCACTCTATATGTACTGATTTAACTGTCTCTAGAATAGGCAGGTATCACTCTATTTGTGATTGATTTAACTGTCCCTAGAATAGATAGATATCACTCTATTTGTGACTGATTTAACTGTCTCTAGAATAGATAGATATCACTCTATTTGTGACTGATTTAACTGTCCCTAGAATAGACAGATATCACTCTATTTGTGACTGATTTAACTGTCCCTAGAATAAATAGATATCACTCTATTTGTGACTGATTTAACTGTCTATAGAATAGATAGATATTACTCTATTTGTGACTGATTTAACTGTCCCTAGAATAGACGATATCACTTTATTTGTGACTGATTTAACTGTCCCTAGAATAGATAGATATCACTCTATTTGTGACTGATTTAACTGTCCCTAGAATAGATAGATATCACTCTATTTGTGACTGATTTAACTGTCTCTAGAATAGATAGATATTACTCTATTTGTGACTGATTTAACTGTCCCTAGAATAGACGATATCACTTTATTTGTGACTGATTTAACTGTCCCTAGAATAGATAGATATCACTCTATTTGTGACTGATTTAACTGTCTCTAGAATAGATAGATATCACTCTATTTGTGATTGATTTAACTGTCCCTAGAATAGAAGATATCACTTTATTTGTGACTGATTTAACTGTCCCTAGAATAGACAGATATCACTCTATTTGTAACTGATACAACTGCCTATAGGATAGACAGATATTACTTTGTTTGTGACTGATCCCACTGTCTCTAGAATAAGCAGATATCACTCTATTTGTGACTGATACAATTGTTTCTAAAGTTGGAAGATGCCAATCTATTTGTTTATTGAAAATATATCGATTGTGAAAATATCGATTTTGAGATTTAATGAATATATTCATATTCATTTTCTGTAAAACCTAAAAAGTAGTTTTACTTACACTCAGTGTGTGTGTGTGTGTGTGTGTGTGTGTGTGTGTGTGTGTGTGTGTGTGTGTGTGTGTGTGTGTGTGTGTGTGTGTGTGTGTGTGTGTGTGTGTGTGTGTGTGTGTGTGTGTGTGTGTGTGTGTGTGTGTGTGTGTGTGTGTAGCGTGCCCAGAGCACTCTTGTTTGTTAGTAGCCAATTTAAGCTTTCGTAATTTAGATTCAAGCATCGTTAATGGTTTTGTTAATATCTCGGGTAAGTTAGCTACGCATCAGTTCCATTCAACAGTTTCAAAATGGAGGTCATTCCAAAATCTTAATATTTTACACTTTTTTTAAATTTTGTATTTTGTTATTAACTAGTGGAAAACCTACATAATCTAGCATTTAAAATTTTTAATTTATTCATTGTAGAAGGAAAATAGAATATGATGACAGTCAGGATTCATTTTTTTTTTTATTTTTAAAATATATTCAAGTATTTTGAAAGTAAATTGAAAGCCGAACTGATTCAAACTTGACTCAAAAATCGATTTTGGTAGTATTTTGAACAAATTCGTTACCTAACAAAATTTTTTCAATAATTTCAAACGTCAATTTAAAAAAAAAAGATTAATCATTGTCATTATTGTAACATAGCCACCGGACCACATATTCAAATGATTAGGATTATATACCTATTCTTCCCGTACAGTGGTCTATCAACTCACCTCATAAAGGCTACCGCGGTTTCGAAACTTTATAGTTTCATCTTCAGGCCATACAAAATGTTAAATCTCTCTGTCGAGGTCGTCACAAAGTCAAACAATCATTATCGTACACATTTTTGGAACATTTACTTTTCACCATCTTATCGGCGCTAAAATGTATAAATTAGCATTTAAAACTTTTAATTCCACTGGTATTTTAAAACGAAAACATTTTAATACGGATATATTATGATAGCAGATTTTCAAAAATGTAGGCCTATAAACTTAATAAATTATTTTAATGCTGTTATTTTTGAAAATTCACTTCCACGTCTGCTGTTATGAATGTGTGACTCGTTATACAAATTTCACCAAGCCGGAGAACATTATTAAAAACCCAACAATCCTTGAAATATAACAACGATTTACTGTAACATGGAAAGGGTTGACCGTAAAATGCAGTTCTGTAAAATCAAGTGATGTAAATGGCCTGAAAGTCGCTGATTTGCATGGCTGTGGTCCTCTCCATATCTTTTAAAACATACGAGTATTACAAATCAAGTCATCACATGTTTCGAAACATTTCTTTATTACTGTTTTGTTTTAAAATTAGTAATCGCAGAAAACAGCTGTCTTGAGACTGTGATGAAAGCAAATTTCCAATAAGTTAAAATATCGTATTAAAAAAAAAACTTTTAAAAATGTGAATACTTTTGTATTTTACAAACCACGAGTACCTTGACTGCAGTAAAGTTTACAACTTTTTTGCAAATTTCAAAGATGATAACGGGACTGTGAGAAAAGCTAAAGTGCAAAACAAAAAAAATACAATTTTAAAGATTTTTAATAAGCGATGTTCTGAAAGGGGTATTGCTAAATGAACTTGACCCAGCCACGTCTAGCAAAATCTCTGTTTTTGCCAAGTTTGAATCAAATCTAAAATTGAGAACGGCACCTCAAAATGTGTTCTAAAGGTCGTGTTCGCATTTCAAGGTCCCGGGGGGCTGGGTATCAACTATTGCTTCACCAATAGCTCATTTTGTGTAGCTAGATCCTATATATATATATATATATATATATATATATATATATATATATATATATATATATATATATATATATAATGTGGTATTACTGTACACAATAATAATATACTTCGTTCGGAGACGTGAGCAGTAGACTATTTCATTAGGAGACTAGACAAGTAAGAAGTAGCCGAATAATCACGTTCAATGTGCCTGCATTCAACTACGTATTATGAAAGTTTGATGGCTAAAATGAAGTAACTGTAAAATTTTTCAGTTTTGTATTCTTTGTGTGAAGTAGCGTTCCAATAAACAAAATTTCAAGAAACAGAAAAAACTATTCGACATTTTTAACAAGTTAGTCAGCTTTAAATCAGTTTTTGCGTATATCTTTATTCGTGTCAAGGTTTTTTGTGAAACTTTTGTCATCCGCGTCATTTATTGCTCCCAGGAGTTAACAGATAAACAAAATTATACAGAAGTAAACCAATACATGTTTTGTTTATTATTACTTTTGAGTGCTCTCTCTCTCTCTCTCTCTCTATATATATATATATATATATATATATATATATATATATATATATATATTATCTGCGCATAGACCCTGTTGGATCACGCAAAGCACTCCGACTCATGTCTTGCTCCTTCTAATCCTCCACACCTCCCTCATCCTGTCCCCATGGATCCTCTTCCGCTCCTCCGTCCATTTTACCCCTGCTCTCTTTGGGATTTCATTCTCTGGGACCTTCCAACCGAGCATCTTTCTCCTGTATGACTGTCTTCAACATCTGTTGAGTCTATTCCTGCGTCATGTAGGTCTATTCTGACTTGTGCGATCCACGACGTTGTTGATTTGACACCTTGTATATACTTAAGGATTCTGTTGGCAAGTCTCGTTGTTGGGAGTCTACTGATGTATCCATAGAACCGAAGCCTCCTTCTTCTGATATCTGCTGCCAGGTTCGATATCTTCTCTGTGGTCTTCCGGGAGTGCAACCTGTATCCATCTTCTGTTAATCTCGGGCCAAGGATCTCCTCAAGATTTTGCGTTCTTCCTTCAAAATACCCTCTTGCATATAATACCTCCGGTTTTATGACTGTGTTGTAGTGTCTGATTTTTGTGTGCGTCGACATACATCTTATATATTCATTTATGTATATGTATATATTCATATACATATATATATATTGTTTAACGTCCTGCACACTTGGGCTAATGCAGACGATGGGATGATTTATAGCGTATGAAAATGCCAAGCCCTGGCCGGGAATCGAACCCGGCTACATATATATATATATATATTTATTTATTTATTTATTTATTTATTTATATTATATATTTTATTATGTGATATCTGAGATATTTACTTATTTCTCAACAATAAAATAATTTGTATATGAAATATTCGTATTCTTAGGAATGTTGACTGTCAGACAGAAATTGAACAAAAAAATATTCCCTTAATTGTAAAATAAATTTTGGAATAGACATTTTAAATCATACATTTTACATTAAAAACTGACGTAATAACAATTTTTTAAATCGATATTTACACCAAACAGATTAAGTATTTTATCAATCTTATTTAAATTTCAAACAATAGTTTTTAAATGAAATAAAATACTGTATCGAAGCACAAGTATTCAGCTATTGTAGTAAAAAAATATTACAATTTTTTATAATTCTTGTAATAATTTTTTAATTGAAGTAAAATTATACTGGTATTATATTACTTTGATTTTTAAAATACTGTATTTATTTATAAGTTTGTTTGTTGACTATATGACCTCCTAAGATTCATACTTTCCTAATACTAAGAACTGCTTATCCAAGTGAATACGCCGACGACCATTCTGGTATTTTTTGGTAAGAGAGAGAGTTAAGCGGATTTTTAATTTCCCCCGCGGACGTACTGTTTGGCATACAAATCTAGCTTAGATTTTAGCCATTTCTAATAGGAAACTAGGAATGTAGTTAAGAACGTGATCCAGTAGTCTATATCCAAATGTACTACTACTGTAGTAGTTGCGATATGACAAATGTAACGCAATTTTACAAAATCGGTCATTTGGATTTTGTAAAAAGTGTATTATAGTTTATTTTTAAAAATGTTCCAAAATTTGAAATTAAAAATGTAGTATAAGGTAAATCTTTAAGATTTCTTTGTTGTTGTATGGTTTGTACTGACTTTTTGGGGCTCGTTGGTCGATGATGTGTCCTGAAGCATCCTCGATGTACCTGCTTGCGTCTCTGAACTACTATGTGCACTTTAATGTTCTTAGTTCGAGTCGTAGTTACTCCCGTTGCCTTACCCTTGACGTTAAGAAAAAAACGTCCAAAATTTTATATCAGTATGTGACGTATTTTGCTACATTCGGGACCTGTTTTTAATTTTTTTTTTTTTTTAATGGCCTTCTTATACTATTAGCTGTAAAATGTTTAGCCAAATTTTGCTCAAATTGAGTCCTTAAGAAGCTAAGAAGAATATGTGTTATTACATCTCCAAAAAATCTGGTTCGGGATCTACCAAAACCCAGTCTGGAAAATTAACATAATTTTTTAAAATCGGTTTATCAGATTTTGTTCAAACTTTGGCTATTTAAAAAAGATACTAAAAGCTTCACGTGTATTACAGATTAGGGTTTAATCGATAGCACCCTGATCACATCGGTGGTTCACTCTAAACGTAACGGTTAAAATATTAATAAAAACTATGACCGATTTCTATTAATTATGCCGATATTTCAGATTATATCGGTAGCTCAATTATTTCCCAAAATGGATCTTGTATTTGTACATGAAGATTGTTGATGTTAACTAGTAGCCTATGTAGTTTATGAAATCTGGGTCATACTTTTAACGTATCTAAATTTTGTTTTCGAGCCGTTTAAAGTTAAGAAAAATATGATTTTCCCTAAATTAAAATGTTTAAAAATTCTTATAAAACTTTAAAATTTTTGTCCAATTATTCAAAAAAAACGTATGGGTCACTATTTTTCAAATATTTCGCTTTGGAAGTTTTTGACAAATAATCTCTTTTCGGAATAACTTTTCTGCAGATTTGGTTCAAATTTGGTTGTCTAAGAATATTTATAACTAATCCAAGTCGAAATACAGAATACGTTTTGAGAGGAAATCGGAATATATAAGCCCCAACCACCGTGACATATCTTACTAATTTATTAAAAATCAACTTTGTACATTGACTATAGTTATAAGTCTTCAACATAAAAAATTTTAACGAATCCCGTTTTGAATTAGTTAAAAAAACGAAAAATAGGTAATATTTTCGTTTTTTTAACTAATTCAGAACGGGATTTTTTTTGTAAAATAGTGACAAGTAAATAATTTAATGTTTAATAAAATCGTTTAAGAATAATTTTATTTATGTTAATGTCTAAACTTATACATTTTTAACTACCACAATACTTTTTTATGTAAAACGTAATTCTTTGATATTAATCCAATAACGTACTAACAAAAAAGCAGTCTTAATTATCCGTTGTACGAATAATTTAAGTTAAATGAACAGTACTAAACTCGTAAGCTAAGATTATTAAAAGTTTAATTAACAAAAGAGAATAAAATTATTAACTGTCTAAATGAAATACAATAACTGCATTTCCCAGTTCAAGAGACAAAACTTAAATTACTAACTTACGAATATTAAGAAAGTAGAATACCAGTAGAAAGATATTAAACATTTTTATGAATATCAGAGTGAAGTGGAATAAGTGGATATGTTTTACTAAGGTGAACATAGTGCAATAACGGTAAAGATAATAATCTAATATATAAAAGAAGAAGTCCTGACTGACTGATTTATAATCAATGCAGAGCCAAAACTATTTTAGCTAGCGACTTGAAATTTTCATGGTACCTTCTTACAACAATGTCAAGGTGCACCTAGAAAGGATTTCGCAAAAATTTGATTTTAACGCCATTAAACTACTTACCCAGTCCAAAATTTAATAATCAACGTACAGCCAATATTATTATAGCTAGAGACTTAAAATTTTCAGGGTACCTTTTACAATAATGTCAAGGTACATTAAGAAAAGATTTTACAAAAATTTGATTTTAACGCCATTAAACTATTTACCCAGTCCAACTTTAAAAATCCAATATAACTCAGACTATGATAGCTAAAGATTTGAAATTTTCAGGGTTACCACCACATGTAGGGGTGCACGGAAAAACGATTTTCCAGTATTAAACCCCTAAAGAGGTAAAAATGAGGTACACAAATTTTTATTGGAAAATATGTTTTTCGTCAGACTTTCTTAAAACATAACATAGTCACTCTTAAATATAAGTAATGAAATATATTTTTTACCATTTCTCAAAACTCATTCCCTAAAGAAATTGAAAGGGGTAGAGAATGTAAAAAGGGGTATACAATTTTCAAATTGAAGAAATATTTGTTTTGGATCCGTATATTCTAGAAATATGCTATGAAACTCAAATAATGAAACACATAGTTAACATTTTTTCGAATTCATTCCCTAATAGAATAAAAATGTAAAAGAGTTATAATTATAGAAAAAGAGTGTTTTCATTAGAGAAAATATTTTTTATCGGATTTTCTTAAAAGTAAACAAAATATTTTAAAACCCAAATTATGACACACATAATTCAGTATTCCACCCCCAGAATTCATCCCCTAAAAGGACAAAAATATAAAAGAGGTATAAATATAAAATATAAAAGAGGTATATTGGAGAAAAATATGTTTATCAGATTTTCTTAAATTCGAATGGAACACGTTTGAATAAAACAACATATTCAGGTTAAAATATTGTTTCATATTCACTGTGAAATAATGATAATCACGAGTTTAGATGATCATGCTTTTATTAATACATTTTTGTATGGTTCTAAATTATTAAATTACTGAAACAGTTTACGTTTCGTGGGCGAAGCCACGACGGATAATGCTAGTAAGGTTATAATTATTGTTTTTACTATAATTAAAGTTTTACTAAAGCTATTATACTAATAATCATAAGAATACTGTCTGTTATTATAGTTTTATATAGGCTATATTACAGTAACTCTCTTTTGATTTACTTCAAAGTAGAGTATAGTCTTATGAAATATAATATTTCTTTTAAAATTACACGTTCTTTGAAATTGCAGTACACAAATAATGCTGACAGACTATTTAAAGTATGCTACTTGAAGATTTGAGAAACACTCAAAGTGAATTGTTGAAGTTTTTCTTGTTACAAACATTTTTCATTACCAATTGATAGGATAGAAAACGAACAACTATTCTTACTCATTTTAATGGAAGTTCTTTAAAGACTGTATGGCAACACGATGACAAAGCACCAACATCAAACACTATTACATTACCTTTAGATAAAATGCATTTGTTTTGATAAAAACAAAAAACAATAACGATATAGGCCTAACTTACAAAATACCCTTTCAAATGCATGCTTTGAAACGTTCCAACATTTTCATGAAAATTAGCTGAAGCAGTAAAGAAGTTATGTTCACTGACTTATTTGTATTTTTTAACTTCTTTCATAGTTCGAAGACTACCACCGCACAAGGAATGGTTGTGACCACAGAGCCTATATATACCTCTAAACGTTACGGAACACAACCATAGAATCATGTGTTGTGAGCCACATGTTAGAAGTACAGAAACATAAATATGCATATACAGAACACTCACTTTATAGTAAATGTTAATCCGATTGGCGAAGCTTTGAACATCCAGCGCTAGAATGCGCTACTGTAGCAATACATTATGCTGTAGCGCATGCACCGATTTGCAACAAAACTGTATATAAAGTACAGTGCGAGATCTGTTTTAAATTTGAACTACGAATTTAACGAAGGGAGATGACAACTCCCTAATAATGATGAGCATTATATTTGCTTTCAGTTGCACCTGGTAAATGATGGACTAACAATTTTTGTTTCATTTATAAGTAGAAAATGGATGACATATCTCAGACGGTACGCTACAACTCTGATCTGCAGGCAGGAACAAGTCTAGTTACTGCCGTTGCCTTCTCCATGTCTTCAGTCGTCATTGTTGTAAATAACATATAGTATATAGCTGATATCAAAATTGTAAATAATGAATGTTATTTACATTAATGCTATTTTTATATGTACTATGTAAATGTAGGCCGAAAAGAAATAACTATTACCATCGGCACGTAATTCTAAACTGGATATCGTAGGCTATATTGTATTCGACTTGAAACTTCAGAAAAATAACCAATTACCAATTGGTTTCTTAAAACTATAAACGTATTTTTAATGGATAAACATTATTTTTGAAATTAAAACTCTAATAGTTTACAACGATATTGTCAAATATTAATTTTAACAATAAGAAGTTCATATTTTAGATTTTTAAATTATATTAAGTTTGATGTTTAACAAAATATTTTAATAAGAATATATTTGAAACATTTTTATCATAAATAAAATCAAGTTTCTTTAATTGATTAAAATAAACTGATTTTTTATTAAAGCAGATTCTGTGCACCTTAATCAGCAGATTGCATGATTTATAATTCACAAGGCTAATAAAAAGCAGCTGTTTGAGCTTAATATTCGACAGGACCTAATGCCAAAATACTTAATAACAGAACAAAAATTTATGTAATTACATTTTAGGTTTATTGAAGCGAAGCTTTTAATGTTAGCTTTTGCGAGAGGAGTGCATAGCAAAAGTGTCCCGAACGAGAAAATATAACGGAAATATGAAACGGACGAGCAAACGAATTTGGTCTCTCTTTTTCTGATTCTTTCTTTTTTTTCGATAACAATACATGCGTTTCATATGAAAACGTTATGTTGCTTTGGTTTCGATATTTTTCCTTAGTTGAAGAATACATGCACGTTGTAACTGTTTATATAATACATTCGAAATGAATATAAACGTTTTTAACAATTGTTTTTAATATTTCTAGTTTTTAATAACATAACCTGAAACTTAGAGCCTATCAGCTGTTCAATGAAATCAGCTGATCGTTAAATATTAATATAAAACAAGTGATCTTTTACTGCAACTACAGAAAATAATGTCTAAGCTAGGTTCACGTATTTATGTATTTAAATAAAACAAGATATTTGTAAACATATCTTCATACTAATTATTTATTAAGCAAAGATATCATTAACAAACGCTTCCCTTCTATCGGTAACTCCCGGAGTTCCACACGTGTACTTTTTTTATAAGTACTATATATAAATGTAGGCTGAAAGGAAATAATCAGTACCATTGGCGCTTAATTGTAAACTGTACATTGTGTATTATATTTGATTTGAGAAAAGTAAACAATTACCAATTGATTTCTTAAATATATAATTGTATTTTTAGTGGATATAAGTAGTTTTTTAAATTAAAACTTGTAAAATTTTACATCGTTCATTACGTCAAATATTGATTTTAAGAATGATGTAACTTTGAAAATTCAAATTGTAGATTTGTAAATTATATTGAGTCTGTTTTTTACAAGAATTTTCGATAAGAATAATTTTGAAACATTTCCATTGATAAGAAAATCCAGTTTGATTAATTAAAATAAACTGATTTTTTATTAAAATTGATTCTGTTCACCTCAACCAATCAGCTGATTCTATGATTTATAATTCACAAGGCTAGTAAAAAACAGCTGTTTGAACTTAATAATCGACATATGTCACAACACAATAACAGGAAAAAAATATGTAATTACATTTTAGGCTTATTGATACTTTTCAAGTACTAGAACCATTGGAATTGCTCTCGACCGAATTCAGTTTAGTTTACCAAAGTGTTTCATTGAATATTTTCGCTTTGTAATCGAAACACTTACTACCGATTCTATTTTGTTAATTATGTGCTTCTGTAAAGAATAATTAGTTTCTATGTGTTTCATTAATACCAAGAATAATTAAGCATAATATATATCTGTACAGCATTTAATAACATATAATTAAACTGTCAGCATAATTGATTAGTTTTAACGTCGTCATAAACTGCAAATAATGTATATAGCGAGATAGTTTGTATAGTTATAACAATTGCTTTGAAGATACAACTTTGATCATTACCTTTAGTAAACTGTCAAAGTTTAATGGGGCTTATAATTGCATTTGTTCACCTTCCAAGTTTTAAATTGTATTGTATCTCATATTATCAAGGGATGTATATATTGTGTTTAAAATATAAAACTGCACTGAACAATTTTGTCGTCTCAATACTATCCTTTTATGAATTTACATTAGAAAATAAGCTATTGGAACGGCCATTATGGTAAGACCCAGACCCGAGACCTTGAAATGAGCGTAGTTCCTGATCTCTAGATTACTTTTTGAAAGGTTCTTAAATTCGCATATGTTTCACTTAATATATATATATATATATATATATATATATATATATATATATATATATATATATATATAAAGACTACGAAATAGACTCAACAGACGTTGAAGACAGGAAAAAGACGCATACAGCAGAAAGATGCTCGGTTGGAAGGTCCCAGAGAATGAAATCCCAAAGAGAGCAGGGGTAAAATGGACGGAGGAGCGGAAGAGGATCCATGGGGACAGGATGAGGGAGGTGTGGAGGATTAGAAGGAGCAAAACATGAGTCGGAGTGCTTTGCGTGATCCAACAGGGTCTATACGCACATAATAATAATAATAATAATATAAAGACTACATATACAGTATTAGCACTATAAAATTTTAATTGCTTTGTAATACAAAAATTTAACTCAAATTAAAATTTCTTAATTTTAACTGATTTTGAAAATTCAAAATGCTAATTTATAGACCCTATTGTTTAGTTTTCGTTTTAAATTGGCGATTATATTATGATTTTTATTGGGAATAGCTATAATATATGTATACAATATATAATATTTATTTTTGTTTATTTACATTTATTCCTTCATGGTACAAAATTTTACACACGAGAAGGACCTATTTAAATGTAACATCGAGGATTATTTATTACATTCTAGGACTAAAGTGTGGATGTATTGCTGAAAGCAGGGGTGCCAAAATAAAAAATCATAATGGGATTTGCGTCTTACGGAAATACATTCATCATGCTCAACAAACCTGATGAACCAGCATACGGTTTGCCCACCTCTAAAGATAACTTCATGGGAGAGTTCAGTTTTTAACGTTAATTATGACGGTGAAAGAGATTATCAATTTTTTTAAGAAATCAAAGTTACATATTTCAAAATATTTTGAATGGTTGCATTTTGAAACTGACAGACAAATTTTACTGCTTAACGAATTTAATGGCATTGACAATTTCTGTGTCAAGTTTAAAAATCGGACTAAAATTGCCAAAGTGACAATACTCATTACACCAATGTGTATTTATTCGTAATTTTAATGGCTTTTTACAAATACTGTACTAAAAGTATCTAATTTGTAAAGGACAGACGCATCGATTGCTTTCTATGAACATGACATTACAATTAGCGTTTATTAAATTAATAATTTTAAAATATTTCGAATAATCATTATTTCAGACGAAACTAACTTTTCTTATTATCAAGAGCGTTAATTAAAAATTTTACCTGTGAAAGTTGTTGAGAACTTTATGCATTCAAACGAACAGCAATATCACTAAAGTTGAATGAAAATCGTGCTCAAGTAACTTGGTTGAATCAAATCAACAATTTGTTTTTTGCGTTATATCTTCTGTCGCGTATTAATTCTGTAATTAAATTATTTTTCGTCTAGCTCTTTGTAAAAGTTTTCTTTTATTTTCTAGAGTTCTAACTTTTCAAATATTAAAGGAATTAATTAAATCCTTTTAGGTTTTCAAGCTTGACAAAACTGAATGAATGGAATACAAGACTTCGAAATTATAAATACTTGATGCCATATCCCGGTAACATCAATGATATGTAGGACGATTATTTGGTAGGGGACACGTTGTTAGCACACCGCTAATTGTAGTTATTTTATTATAGTATGGAGCTATACTACTTTACAGCGGCAACAGATTTTACAGCGTTGCCACATAGTGCATGTTAGTTACAAAAATGTCGCCTAGCTCGAGGCGCTTCTTAACAAGGTAATAACTTTATAGATTTACTTTTCTTTAGAAAAAGCAAAATTTAGTAGAGAAAGGACAACGTGTTGTGTTCATTTAATTTCATCCCCTTAATGGTTGGTTATAATTTTTACTGAAAAACGAAAAACAAAACTTTAAATAGAACAGATTATAACGATTTTTTTCAGTTATCGGGGATGTTTTGTTTGTTTTTCAAGTAGCGAAGTTTCGTCCGTATAAATGTTGGGGAAACCCGTATCATCTGTATTTTAATTTTAAACAATTTTGAAGCGAAGTTATTGATATTAGCTTTGGCGAGAGGCGTGAATAGAAAAAAATCTACCGAACGGGAAAACGTAACGGAAATATGGAACGAACGAGCAAACGAATTTCGTCACTCTATTTTAGTCTCTATCTTTTTCTTCCTCTTTTTCGATAACAGTAAACGCGTACAGTATTATATGTAAACGTTGTGTTGCTTTGGTTACGGTATTTTTCCTTAGTTAAAGAACACGTACACGTTGTAACCGATTATAATTCGAAATTATTATAAACGTTTATAATAATTGTTGTTAATATTGATAATTTTTAAGAACATAACCTGAAACATATTATAGCCTATCAGCTGTTCAATGAAATCAGCTGATCGTTACGAATTAATATAAAACAAATGATTTTTTTACTATAACTGCAGTAAATAATATCTAAGCAAAGTACGCGTATTTATGTATTTAAACAAAACAAGATATTTGTAAACATATCTTCAAACTAATTATGTATTCAGCTAAAATGTCACTTATAAAAGCTTCTCTTCTGACGGTAACTCCCCGTGTTACACACGAGTTTTTTCCATAGAAATTACTGCTTGCTTTAAACATTACTTGAGCGTGAAGCACGGTCGATTACCCCGTTGTAACGTTTCTCTGCGTGCGTAATTTTAAATTTAAGTAGCCTTTGTTATTATACAAACAATTCTCGACCTTCTCTCGCTTTGTCATTTCCGCATGTGACAACATCGCAGATTCAGTCAGATTTGGTGCTCGTTACTTTAAGCCTTCGCCACCAGGATCGCTACTGTCGTTCCTTTTTTAGTTTTTCCTCACAGAACTGAGTGAATAACTACACATGGAAATTGAACTCAAAAACATACACTTTTGAGGCACCAGCGCTAACTATGAAAGTATGTTTAACTCTTATAAAATGTGTTATTATATTTGCATAATAAATAATAAAATTTGAGTTCGGAATTTTGTAAACATCCTTGTTAGCGAGTCCATTAGTAACTGATCTGTGGGTACGAATTGTTAGTGCTTTAGGCGAGAATGCAACGGTAACATGAGTACAATGAAATTACGAGTTCCATCCAAAGCGCCTCCCCTCCCTCGTAACGCTGGACGCTACGATACGGCGTCACCAGAAGGCATGTCGAGAGACCTTTTATGTTTGAAGCAATTCGACGAACACGGTTTTAGAAAAACAACGCTCTTTTGCTCTATATCGACATAGCTAGACATCGATCACACTCTTATGCGTCTCTGAACTTCGAACCTCAAAGTTGTAGGTTCGAAACGCTTTTACTACCATAATAAAAATGGAACACTTTATCATATTTAAGTGTGTTTGTGTGTGTGTTTTGCGTTGCCAAAAAGGTGAAAAAATCGTTTATAGACTACCTGGGGTAGAGAACCGTCATTCCCCAGAGTGTGGGACTCGTTATAAGTTAAGTTCACGTTATACTATATGTTTTGTTACTCACAAAAAAACACACAAAAATATTCCTCTTCTACAAACCACTCCACGAAACCTCTGCCAGGTATTACTTCCTGGATAAGGACTGGTTGTCCGCTTATCCGTGTACAGCGTTGGCTCTTCTTTCTTGATCTTCAATCCTCAGCCTCTTCATGACCACTGGCCTCTGAAGTCATCATTGTTTCAACCGGATTTTCCGGTGTAATGCTGCCTAGCACATATGTTTGCAGGTTGATTCTACCCTAGTCGAATGTCTGACAGGGGAAAAATACATGCTACGCTTCTTCTCCACTGGTGGAAAACAGAGAGAACATGTTGAGTCTGTTTCCAGCCGGAAACGGAACATAAGCTTTAAAGCAACCGTGCTCAGTTAGGACCTGTGTGAGGTAGGAGTCCACCTCTCCTTGCTTTCTGGTACACCAAACCTTGATTTTGCTTATGAGTTAGTGGGTCCATCGTCCGTTTGCAGATTTGGATCTCTTTTATCCTTCAATAGTGTCATTAGATGAGAGTTATATTCTCTCTCTCTCTCTCTCCCCTCTCTCTCTCTCTCTTTCTCTCTCTCTCCCTCTCTCTCTCTCTCTTTCTCTCTCTCTCTCTCTCTCTCTCTCTCTCTCTCTCTCTCTCTCTGTGTGTGTGTGTGTGTGTGTGTGTGTGTGTGTGTGTGTGTGTGTGTGTTTCTGTTTCTGTTTCTGTTTCTGTTTCTGTTAGCACACTCACGTTAAAAATTTTTTCCCGATTAGATTGAAACTTGGCACAAATTCGATTTTGGTAACATATTTTTTTACCTAGCAAAATTAAAGTTTTTTGAATTACAATTTTAGATATCTGTTTCACCTTCGTAATCAGCGTTAAAATATGCATAAATTAACATTTTGAAATTTCGAATTCCACTTAAAATGATTATTCATGCCAGTTTGATTCAAAATTTACAGAAAAATATTGGAAATTCGCTTCTACATATGATCGAAAGAGTTGCACCATAATTATTTAATTTTCTATTCAATAACTTGTAGCTAGGTGAACTTGGAATGTTTGTAGTTTTCTTTCCCTATTTTCCTGGTCTATAAGAGATTCTAATCATTATACGTGAACATAAAAACGTATCCAGAGACCAAGGAACAATGAAGGTAATCATCTCGGGAGGAAGTAGTTGCTGAGCTAGTAAAATCTCAACGATTTTATTGAAATCTTCACATCGCTTGCCTCCCTGCATGCAGAATAACGTCTGGGAGTGCCATTAGTATTCCGCAGCGTCTTCAGCTATTAAAGAGTTCGGGCAGTCTCAGGCGCATTGATCGTTACGCAGTAATAAAACCACGTTTCTTACTGTTTAATTAACGCGAAACAAATAATGTGTACATGTAATTCAACCTAACCTATATTAACCTAACCTAACCCAACCTAACCTAACCTAATCTAATTTAACCAAACCTAAACTAATCTAACAACATATTCTAACTGAACCTAAACAAATCTAACCTAACCGAACCTAATCTAATCACCAAAAATCATGAAGCCTACGGGGTGGTACTTGTGTTTTTATTCTTTCTGTCGTGACCTATGCACCTATCAAATGCAACGTTTTGTTCGTAATATCGGTACAAAGGGCATACTATATGCATACTTAATAATTGCATATACACTTTACAAGCAGCCGTAATGAATCAAATAAATTTTTGATCTTTAACTAGAAAGTGAAGAAGAAAACATTGATAAATGTAACAAATTTAAACTTCTATTCTCGTTGCTACTGAACGGTTAATAGTAATATTATTATATTTAATTTCAACGCCATTATAATATCAGTGAGAATATTTGTAAAGCTTTTCTCGTTTTTTGACTGCGGAACCAATAACTAGAACATGTAATCGAGAAACTAGACGGTTTCCCATTAAAATGTTTGACATTTATAAATATTTTTGTATAAACTATTGCCTTTAGTATTAAGCCAAGTGCATTTATTAAAAAGATGTAATTCTTATATTGAAATTAATTTTTAATTAAGTATTGTTTTAAAACAAAAATGGCGCTTAACAGATTAACAGTTGCCCTAATGAAAACATTAAACCCATTTATTCTAACTCATTGTTTTCCCGTTAAACTGCATAAAGAAAAAGAGGGATTTAATTAAAAAGAACTTCGCCTTGAATTTATGCATGTAATATTCAGTTTCTTTGCATTCTGTTGTTTACTGTTTCAGACGAGTTGTAAAAGGAGCAAATGCTTTAAATTAAAATCACTTAATCTGATTTTAAAAAAATGTTCATTGTAATACAATATTAAGATAATAGTAGGCCTAACGGTAATGCAATTGTGTATACGTGTATTTTTATATTATGTAAATTCTACCTGATTCCGTTCTTTTAAATGACAGTCAATGAATGTATGAGTATTGAAAAATGTTAAATCAATTTTAAAAGTACAAAACAATTATGATTAAAAGCAGATTTAAATGAACTGTAAAATCAATAAAATGTATACGAGTCACTGCTTGTAATAACGCAATGAAGGCAATACATAGATTTAACAGTTAATTTTAAGTGTAACTATTTTTTGGCTTATTTTTTTATGATGCGCCAAAAATTGAACCCAGAAACATCAACTAATAATACTGCACTAAATACTATATCAAATTTTAAAAATTTTAATTCTTATATCACTAAAACAAATTCATAAACTGCTTTCATTATTTTATTACAATCTGTAATTTAGGAAGAACGTTATTTATTTTCAGCTTTTTCAAATTTATTTTCAAACACAAACAAAAATTTATTATTTTACAAAACTTAAGCTTCAACAGACTATCTTTGAAAGGAGATAACAACGTCAGATAAGTTTTCAAAACTATAAGCATTGAATTAACGTACTAGAAGTACAATCATTATAAAAAGCGTGTTTGGTATTAGCAGGTAAAATTCAAGTAGTCGAACTATTTGAAGCTACGAACGCTGCAAGCTGCAAGGACAGGTGGTGGAGATATTTGAGAAAATATACAGTAGTGTTATCTATTTAACTGTAGTTGAAAACTTTGCCACAAGATAACACCAACAGCGAGCGAGCGCGTATCTCTCATAAGGGTTATCATTTTAGTGCATTTATATTCCAACGTTATTTATAGTTTTAGTCAGAATTATGGACGTTAATAATCTCTAAAATAAATGTTAAAAAGAATAAGAAGTTTTTACGATTTCCCCAAGTAAAAAGGTAACAAAAATACCGGTGTTTTAAAAACCTTTAATCTCGCAGTGATTTTTTAATCTCCTCGAGTAAAATTGAAGCCTAATATATATTAACACAAAATTCCTCAGAAAGCAAAGAGAATACTGGTAAAGCAAGGAAACAAATCAAGTAGGCTGTGTCAGTGGAAACAATCGCATGTTTCGGAAGTGATAACGTGAAATGAAGTAAAGGTTTCCAGTTAAAATTATAGACTTTTACCAATAAATTACTTAATTTTGCTCGCTTTACCAAGCAGTCAGGTCGTTTTTATATGCGTTTGAACTGAAATATAAAAAGTTAGGCTATCAAGTGTTAAAATTGCAAAAGAGAACTTCTTGAGAGTATCTGCTAGACCTCTTGTTCGCACGTGTATAGAAAATCAAAAACGCTCTGGTACGGTCAGTTTTCTCAATTATATTTCAAATCTTCCATCTACATTCAAATTTACGTGACAACCACCATTTGTAAAAAACAATAGTCACTGATTTTTGAGCGTGAATGATCCATTTTTTATTTATATCATGTTGGACAGGTTATATGATAATATGATTAAAATTACCTTAGATCATGATAGACAGGTAATATGATAAAATTAGGTTAACAATCTTAAAACTACCAACAAAACAAATGTTGTGAGTATTTTCTGTTGTAAAATTCGAAAGTGTTTACTAGGTCACAGTGAGCTTCAAATAAAGCACCCTGTGTTTTAGGATTTACCGCTGCGCTGTAGGATAAATGATAAACCAAGCCGGCTGATACCGGAAATAAATTGTTCTATTGCAAGATCCGGGATTTCGTAACAACTTTGTCAAATAAATCAAAGAGCAGGGTTAATATTTTATATCAATTGTTACCATTGCTGGTATTTTATACGTTTATAGATAGGGCCTATACAATAAGTAAGCCTACTGAGCAAAAATATTTCGCAAACTGACTTTTTATCTTGAAAGTTAAGCCTTTAAGCACTGAAACAAGCAATGATTGTGTCGTTTTTCTCAAATTGTTGACTGCAACCCCGACACGGTATTGCGGTTTGAAATAAAAAGGAAACTATTCAAACATTCGAAACCCCAGAAAATAATAAAACCAAATTGATTGGATGTGGTTCAAAACAGTTGGAACGTACCGTGTAATGTATTCGACCAATTGTTTGCAAACTTATCTGTCTATATTTTTAATATTCAGTTGAAGTCTTTTCATAGTTCTTTATTGATGAATGAACGAATTGAAGTAGTTTCTTATGTACACTTTCATCTAAAGTATAAAGGTTAAATTTGGTAAAAAAATGGTCAAAAATTGCAATTTACATGCGAAAACGAATTTTGTTTGCCTATAACCCTCAAACACTATAAACACTAATAACAAACAAAACGTAACTTTCACCAACACTACAAAGTAACTGGTGTAAAAACATTGCACAAACTTTCTCACTTGATTATTACTCCAAAAACAAACAACAGTTATTTTTTAATTATTGTCGAAACCAATGGACAACAATCAGGAAAAATCAGTGAAATTTCTTAAAGCAGTTCATCGGACTTTGGCTATATGTACTCGTAGGCCTAAATGATTTATAACTCTAATCTGTGTAGAGGATTAATATAAAAAGATAAAACTGTAAACTCTTGATGTCGGATTTTGTTTTCGATTTATTGTCCAACTGCAAATTTGTATTATTTAAAATTTGGTACACTCGTTTCAGCTACAAATCAAAAAATATATCAAATTTTGAAAAATGTTGATTTTTTTTAGATTACATTGTACTTATTTCGTCAAATTAAAGTATGCTTATCTTCTTCAAGCTAAGTAGAAGATCTAGAAATTTTCGGTAAAATTTCTCAAAGATATTTTCTCCCTTTTCCGATAGAGAGAAGAGAGAGAGAGAGAGAGAGAGAGAGAGAGAGAGAGAGAGAGAGAGAGAGATTGATAATTGTTGCCTTCATTAACCTCACAAGAACTTTAAACGAAACCATAATTATAGTTATTAATAGACCTATTTAAAAATAAAACAAAACAATTATATTCGTTAAACAAAATAACTTCAAAAAAAAGATAAGAAAACAAAATAATTAGAATAGCATTTAAAATAAAACAGAACACAATTTATCACTTAGAACTAAAAATATGCAATGTAACAAAACATTCATTATTACATTCATGCACAAGTTCTTATAAAACAAAATATAAATAAACCTGCCTCATGAATGTACACACTATGAACAAGAATCAGGCCATAACACTGATATAATATTGTTTAAGCGATTCTGAAAAGTAATCTTAGCCAAGTTTCACAAACTACACGCTGATTCCGTAAAAGATTTTATACATGACGTTGACCCCTTTTGTTGTGAGCCTTTTGAGAAAGAGAGAGAGGAAGGGAGAGGGAGAGAGAGGTTTTTTTGTACTTTAAGGCGAGAAGCACATTGAGGCTATTATCGCCTCCCTAAATGTAAGTGTGAGTGTAAAGTGTTAATGTCGTAAGTGCAGTGTTGTAAGTGCAAGTGTGTGTTAGACTCGGGTGCCACGAGAGACGTCTAAACCCTCTCAATAGGTGCAGCTAGTCTGTACAACCTGGGGGGAGAGAGAGAGAGAGGAAGGGGGTGAGGGAGAATGTAACCTAAAGATTTATTTTTTTCTCCATATTATGCCAGTTAGACTAATGAGGACGAGCGATCAGCTTTAAACGGTAATGGTACAGCAACAGGTTAACGTGGCTCGAACTAAGAATGAGAAATGCGCAGTTTAGAGACGCTGTAGACTCAGTATATACAACAAATAAAAAATATTAATTGAGAGTTTGAGAGCTTATTAAAAAATGTAAATAAACCTTTACAGCCATAGAGTTTCAATAATTATTGTATTTCAAATATCACTTTTTAATGTTAATTAGTATTTTTTGAAAAATCTTGTGCAAACAATTTCAGAAATTAGTTTGATTTTCAATGTTTTTTCTGTTGATAAACGCTTCTGTTTGTTTAGTTTTCTACAATTTTTTCCCGCTTAAAAACTACAAACAGAATGATTTGTTTGTGCTGACGTGTTTGTGGTTGGTTTAACATGGCCTAAGTTTCAACAAACTCAGTAATTTACTAAAAACCAAATTAGCCCAGAGCGAAGTAATCTGGTATATTAACAAAAGGTATGTACGAAAATATTTAACTGGAACCAATATAAATTAAATTTGCATACAAATTACATAATTAAAACAGATAACGGATATTTGATACTTAATTACACTGTCCAATTAAAGTGAAACATAATATAATTTGTCGATAATTCATTCTGCAGTTTCTACAATAGGTCTGTTTTAAAATCATTTATGAAGAAATTATTTAAGAATAACAAGTATTGGTATAAATAACGTCAAAACGAAATTATCGTTGAGAACGTTCTTGATTAAAAATCTGAGCCTGTAAATATTTTATTTTTTAAAAGTCGGTTGCAAATTTTAAGACTGTAAGTTAGTAAGTGCAAAGTAAGACTAAATTTTCAAATTAGTAAGTGCAAGGAAGTAACGGATTAAATAAATTATTACATTCAAAACTTTAGAAAAGTATGAATATTTAAAATGGAATCTTAATTCTAAATGCTTTAAAACTAAAGTGAAATGATATTTGTTAAATAATGATGACAATTAGTTTAACGTATTTTTAATTACAAGCAGTAAATAACTGACAGTATAGTGTGACGCCTGCAACTTGTAGGTACATCCGTGTAAGGCGTTATGATACGGTTATCAATATCCAATACTTACACGCAATACAGAATTAACAAACATTTGTTTTGTGTTTAACGTCAGACTATTGTGCACACTTGGGCTAATGCAGACGATGGGATGATTTATAGCGTATGAAAATGCCAAGCCCTGGCCGGGAATCGAACCCGGGTCCTCGGGGTGAAAGCCTAGTACGCTATCAACACCGATTAACAAACATACTATGCTATATAATAAAAACGTAATTGTTTTCAAATTATAATAATAGCTGATGCGATGGAAGAGTACTTCCAAAAATATAACAATACAATATAACTTACAAATAACTTTTTGTCTTATATTTTTTCTGAAATTCTAGTTTCACTTGAAAACAACGACCACTATTCGGTGAAATTTTGTATTTTCACTGAAAGTTAACAATTTGAAATGCTAATTCATGCTTGTTATAACGACTATTCGACGGTGAATTAAAAAAAACTGTATAAATAAAAAACGTTTTAATTTTCAAAAGATCTGTAACGGCCGCTATTTTGGCTCGGTCGATCAGATTCTGATGGGTTACAAACTTAATCAAATCAGACCATAAAGGAACGCTTTGATTCTCTTTCTCTCTCTCACACACACACACACACACACGCACAACTTCTTAGCACGTTTAAAGCGACGTGCGTCATTAGTGTCGCACGCTGCAACTGTCGGTAAGGCGTGGGTGTGTCGTCAGTGACGCACGCTCGTCTTCAAAATTTGCGGCGTGCGCCACGAGTGAGCACTCTCTTTCTTACTTCGTATGGGCTTATTTATAATAACGCTCATCTTTGAAGCCTAGAATTGTTTTGTACGAACATTTTAAAGTGTGCTACAGTAACCTTAGTCGGATTAGATTTTGGTCTAGGCTATTGTATTTTTTTACACCATTACACTACATACCCAACCCACAGCACAAAAGTCTTTAGAGCGTTCACAGTTAAAATATGTCTTGCATAATGTATTTACGTTTAATATTTTAATACAATGATAATGAAAATATTATTAAGTACTGTACATAAATAAGTTTAGTAATAAATATTCAAATAATAATTAACGTCATTACACTACATCCAGCCCACCTATCACAATATTACTTTACAGTTAAATATATTTTTATAAGATATATTTACAACTTTTGTTTATAAATAAGTTTAATAATACATGTTTAAATTATAATTAACCCTGTTGTACCACAAAACCAGCTCAACTAGCACAAAATGTTGGTTAACATTGAATATATCTTGCATATTGGTATATATGCATCTTGACTTCAACATTATGCATAATGAAGTTCATTAATAATTATTTAAATTATTAATGAATGCTGTTATACTACCCCAAACCTTCAAAACGTCTAGAGCAGTAACAATTGGAATCAATGCGTTTACATTTATTTTCCTCCTCTGTCGGACAGTTCAACGATGGTACATTTTTTTATTTACCCTAACGTAAAAAAAAATCCTTGGGGTGGAATTTTTGAAAAACACCACTTTTGCGCATCTACAAAATTTTATCAATTGAATTCTCAGGTCCTTCTTGTAAACAACATGCTAGTGTTTAACATGATTAATGCGTTTTTGCTCTCTTAACCTTATTTCATCCCCTTGAATTTGGATTACGTTTTTTGGAAAATTTCTCTTTACAACCATTACGGAAAACGTTTACGCTAACATTCAACAAAGTCCTCAAGGTTCGATAGAATCTATTTTGGCTTCCTAGAAATATTAACCTCTATTAAACTCAGGGGCACCGTTTTTTTGGAAACGATCTCTTGGTAAACGCCTAGAACAGAATAATAAACTTGAAAAAAAGTCGTCCAACATCACACGAGATAACATGATTAATGGGCATTTTACGTTTACACGATAACCTTATTTTCGAAGCGATATCTTTACAATCGCTTAGGAGCAAAGAGAATCGTTCACACCAAATTTTAACACCCACGATTAAAAATTTTTAAAACCGATTTTTAATAAATCCATTCTTTTTGCAACTTTAGAGTTTAGGATAACCTGTGTGCCAAATTTCAGCTCTCTATGTCTTTTGGATTTGGGGATACAGACATAAAACATAGATGTATAGTTGTATTTACCCTATTTTTATCTTTTGGAGATGAAATTTTTATAAACCATTCCTTAGCGGTTACATAAGAGTTCAATACTTGAAAATACTTGTCTACTTTCAATTTCATAGGCGTAATAGTTATGGCGTATCGTGATCAGTTTGTGGTAATGTGTGTGTATGTGTGTGTGTGTGTGTGTGTGTGTGTGTGTGTGTGTGTGTGTGTGTGTGTGTGTGTGTGTGTGTGTGTGTGTGTGTGTGTGTGTGTGTGTGTGTGTGTGTGTGTGTGTGTGTGTGTGTGTGTGTGTGTGTGTGTGTGTGTGTGTGTGTGTATATATATATATATATATATATATATATATATACAGTGGTACCTCGCGATACGATCTTAATCCGTTCCTGGACCGGGATCGTATCTTAAAAAAATCATATAATGAACAATGTAATCTTGTGTAATTAAATTAATTCGTGCAACGCCCCATATATAAACACCAAAATCGTCTATACGTAATAATAATTAGTCACAAAATAGTATATTAAGTACCACATACACACAATAAACATTTATACCACATTTATAAATTAAAATAACCTTATAAAAAATAAAAAGAAAAATTAATTTCAGTTACCGTAAAGTACTGTACAGTCAGCGAGGGTAAGCGAGGCGACGGAGCAGAGCTCAGTGGGGATGGTGAAGAGTGGTGGTAGATAGCTACGTGAGGGTTGGTTGGTGGTGGTTGTAACAGTACCCACACACACAGCTGATGATACGTACGTATGTACATACAGTACGGGTTAATAGTTTTTATTACGACACTGATAAATTGCGCACAGCGTTTATAAAACTTAGACACAGTAATGAAAACTTAAAATTAAATTAAATTTCTTTTAAAATTAAATTTCTTATGTAAAATTACAGACACAGTAATGAAAACTTAAAATCAATTTTTTTATAATTTTTATCTTTTGTAATTTTTTTTGTTTTTCTTTTTTTTAACTAACTGAACTTAAATTTGAGGTGATACATCATCGTCTTCACTTTCCTTTCTAGTTTTCTTACTAGAAACACTCGCTTCTTCACTTTCTGGGGAACTTCTCTTCGAAAAATATCTATCTAAAGAAGCCTGTTTCTGACGACTCCTCAAAATGTTTCGAAAATGACTCATACAAATGTCATTCACATTGTCCATTGCACGAGCAGTACGCATTTTTTCTGGGTGCTTTTTTTCAATAAAACTGTTTCAATTTCAAGCGGCAAGAGATATTGGGATCGTATCGCGAAAAAACGTATCGTTTCGCGAGCACGAATATTGCGATATTCCACTTCGTATCTTGAACACATCGTATCGTGAACCCATCGTATCGCGAGGTACTGCTGTGTATATATATACATATATATACATGCTGTATATATATATATATATATATATATATATATATATATATATATAACGTCGTGAATCGCACAAGTCAGAATAGACCTACGTGACGCAGAAATAGACTCAACAGACGTTGAAGACAGGAACGCATACAGGAGAAAGATGCTCGATTGGAAGGTCCCAGAGAATGAAATCCCAAAGAGAGCGGGGGTAAAATGGACGGAGGAGCGGAAGAGGATCCATGGGGACAGGATGAGGGAGGTGTGGAGGATTAGAAGGAGCAAGACATGAGTCGGAGTGCTTTGCGTGATCCAACAGGGTCTATACGCAGATAATAATAATAATAATAATATATATATATATATATTTATTTATTTATTTATTTATTTATTTATTTGAAGTGTTGAATTGTATTAAAAACAAAACTGACTGCGGTAGGGTTGTTTTGTTTTTCAATTTACTTTTGCAACGTAATTATTATTTAATTATTTATTTTATGCGACCAAAATAGAATTAATTAAGAAAAAATAATTATTAATTTCAATTAATTAAAAATTAGAATTAATTAATAGAATAATTAAGAAAAATACTATTAATTGAGAAACAATATAACGTTTTTCGGAATTTTTTACTACTTAAGCGTTGTTTTTAAGACAGTTTTAAATATGAAAAATTGCGTAATATTTAAATAACGAAATAAAGATTGATAACAAATGGTTACACGAGTGAACCACCAGCACAAACTAGTAATAAGTCAAAGCTGGTGGATGTGCATAAACAAATTTATTTGCAATTTTTTTCTTTATTTGTCAAATTGGATATTATAAAGTGTAAGAAGATGAATAATTCCCAGCCTTTACGGAATGAGTCTTGAGGTAAGGCATGAGTTATGAAGGAGAGGGAAATTAAGATGGGAAACCCTTCGTTAAAAAGAATAATGTTTCCTTGCTACGCCTAAGCTTTTCACAGATGAGCTTGGGAATTAATGCGGACAGATTGATTGGATTCAATTTGTCTGTGACGTGTTCATCTCTCAACCTGCATTACTCTCAGTTTTAGCCTTCAAATAAGAAGTGCTTAATTCAATTTGTAGCTTAGCTTTTATTAAGCAAATCTCATAATATGTTCGTGTACGAGTAATAATGGTTATTCATAAGCAGTCGGTGTTAATATTTCGGTATTTACTTCCAGAGATTGTATAGGCTAACAATTGCTTCAGATATTCAATAACAATCTGTGTTCACATTCATTTTTACTTTCCAAAACAGCTGTTAGAAGCCAAAAGTAATTCCCTGTATGTGTGTTCATAACATTTGTCTTTGAGAAAGGAAAAACAAATTTTTGCTAATTGTTAATAATTGCTATTTTGCTAATTGTTTTTAAACATTTTGCCCCGAAGATTTTTTTCGTTAGTTATCTAGCCTACGTACGAAGATTAGTTGTCTAAAAATAAATATAAATTTATTTACAAGAGATTGTAAAAAAAAACTTTGAGGTTATTTATAATCTATGCGTTTTCAAAAATATTGTACTAATAGCCGAACCAGTTATTTATTTTTATTTGAGACACTTCATAAGTAACTGCTTTGGCAGTTTGAACAACATACAGTTGTCCGTAGTGAAGAGCAAGGACAAATAATACATTTCTGGTTTCCACTGTTATTAAGGAACGCGTCAGTGTTCCACCCCGTCAAGTTTTTCTCAACACAGCTGCCCGTGTATACAATTTAAAAACGAAAGAAGCTATTTTCATGACTGTTGTAAAAAACACTAATATTACATAAACAAGAAAACATTACTTTCTAAAATGTGCTCAGTGGAAGATACAGAGGATTTAAAAATTCTACTTCTTAAAATTTATTCTTCATCAACTTCTTCTTTTCTCCTCCTCTTTCATCTTCTCGTTCTCCTTCTTATTATTATTCTTTTATTTTTGTTGTTGTTCTTCTTCTTCTTCTTCTTTGCAGTTCGAAATTTTTTTATACAGGCGTTTAAAATGAGGTATCACAAGATTAAATGTGCTATTTGAGATTTTTGAGCAATCCTTCATCCCATCCCAACCCCCTTATAATTAAAAAAAATTTTTAACTATTTTTTTGTTGCCCTTCTCACCTAAATTGATTCTACTGAGCTGAACTGAAATATTTCAATTATTATATATATATTTTTTTTTGACGTCCGACTATTGTGCACACTTGGGCTAATGCAGACGATGGGATGATTTATAACGTACGGAAATTCCAAGTCCTGGCCAGGAATCGAACCCGGGTCCTCGGGGTGAAAGCCCCCATACGCTATCAACTAGGCCACCGAGGCGACTTTTATTTAAAAAAAAGACTAGGAGGTGTTTCTTTCTAGCCACCCTGTATAGCAAGATTGGAAGATTAATATTTAATTTCAGTGCAATGAGTGTATTTGAATTTGAAAAGAAATAAATATGGTTCGGAAAAAAAAATCATAAAAACTTACCCCTTAACGAAAGTCAGTAATTTTTCTGTTATTTAGTCTTGATACGTAAATTCTTTCTGTAGCAAATTTAGTACAAATCTAAAAACTATTTAACTTTTCAAACTTTGGTTTCAAAATCTGGTTGACTTTCATCATATAACAGACCTTATGAATCCAAAGAAAAGGCTTGCTTAAAATTGATTATTTATTATCAGATTTATTTGAAATTGTAATAATTAAATTTATGACTATTCCTTAACTCATCAGTTAACGAAATCTTATATAAAAGAATCTCACTGTTCATTAGTAAATAACAATAATAAAATAAACAATGATTGCTGTCTGTATTTTGTTTTTTTATTTTTTAATCTAACGGTATTTCATTTCAAACTTGATACGACTTCAGTTACGAATATTTCGGTGAATTTTAATGAACGATTTTTCTATCTTCTTAACTGGATTTTTTTCAGCAAAATATCAACACTTGTATTCTGTTTAGTTGTTTCATTCAAACCTCTTTTATATAATTTAATTTCATGTAACCAAGTTTGTAAAATATTTGTGTGCCATTCATTTCCATTAGACTTTGAGTGTGTAATTTCTTGGTACAACGGGAATTTTATTTCAGTTTTAGTTTTCTACCACAATTTAATGTTGCTGAGGTTCTTCTAAATCTTTAACTCCATTAGTTTTATAAAGTAAAATATATTTATTTTATGTGGGAACTTGGCTGTTTCTTCTTTACGTTAAGACTGAGGTTAACTTATGTATATAATCCCCATTATTCGGGGGTTATAAAAATGTTTGAAAAGCACAACTTTAATTTAATTTCTGAACTTTGGTTTTTATGGTATCTGAGAGGATGATTTCTTTATAGAGCAAGGTTGAAAAGGTAGGCTAATGGGCGACGAAGACGACTGATAAACAGCTTATTGCTGCTGCTACGTAATAAGTTGTATTGCTATTTGACTAATACATTTCAGAAATACTAATCAAAATTGTTAGAACCTACTTTGAAAAAAAAGATTTTTAAAAGAACTTGTAAACAATTTTTAATTTAAAACGTTAGGCTAATTTCAAAAAAGTTCTAATAAGATTTTAATTTTCAATGTACACTAATCATTTTAAAATGCTAATGTATGATGATTTGTTTCAAACTTGGCACAAAATACGTTTTGGTTTTACCTTGGATAAGTCTGTTATCCGTTCAACAGTTTCAAAATGGCGGTCAATCCTAATCTAGGAAAATCATAACGTTTTCGAAAAACTTGATTTCGCCGTCGTAATAAACTTGATTTCGCCGTCGTAAAAAAAGTTAGCATTTTACATTTTCAGTAATAGTGAAATAAGATTTTCAAAAATTAAAATTTATCTTAGGCTCTAATTATTTGTAAATTATCTAAATAAAAAAATTGTAGTTGGAAAATCTCGACAGCGAGACAGCTGTGTAACTGTCTACAGAAATACTATAAACACAGATATTCACATAATGTTTACTATTTTCGAAAAATCTTTGAGAATTTTTTTAAGAAACAAAAAATCTTATTAAATCTCATTGTTCCACATCATCCTACTTTTTGGTCTAAAAGTTGGCAACACCGTTTAAAGTTTAAAGCTAATTAGTGATCGCTACCTTCGTTCAGTAAATATTTTCCCGTTTGTTTACTAGTAGCCTCGAAACACTAACTAGTTTAGCCTTCAAATGGGACTTACACTTTTTGGGTGTAACGTTACTGTAGCCTCTAACTGGGAGTTACACTGTATTGTCCACTTCACCTGTTGAGGGATGGGCCTATACGCCCGTGACCTTGAATCATTCCGAGAAGTGCAGTGTTCCAATACTGCTTTCTTGTTTGTGTATGTTTAAAAGTTCCTGTTCGAGGCTACTGATATGCTAGGACCTTGTGGCACCACTATGCTCAACCGCTATTGGTTAAACTTCAATACATTTAACTTTAAATCTGTTTCGCAGTTCCGATTTTTCAGAAATGCAAGTTGGCAACATTGTTTAAGGTTAATATGTGTTTTACTACGTCGGTAAATATTTCCCCTTACTGCTAGCCTTGGATCACTGATGGTAGTAGCCTCTAACGGGGACTTAATCTTGCCCCATATATAAACGTCCTTCGAAAACAACCCATCATTTCATTGTAAGACGGCAAGTGAAACGTACAGAAATAAGGATGAATTCAGGCAAAAACAAACAGAGCATGGGAAAAGTGGAAAACACCTATAAAAATAATCCACAACAGGCATCAAATCTTGGATTTGGAAAACAAGGGCCAAGAATGGATTCTACGGCGTCAAGAGCCCAGGCATATGTCGGTGATGTGCAGAAGGGTACTGCATTTTCATCACTTCAAAGTCAGGAGATGAAAAAATAAGGTTTGTGCACATTGTGTATTACTCGTAAAATGATTCAGAATGTAATTGTTTATACTATACGCATTTGTATTTAAAATTTTATGTAGAATTTCACTTATTTTTTTATTAGTGTTTTATGAAATCTTTCTAAATGAGAACACAAAATTATCTCGACGTTATTTTAATAATGTTTACAATTAACTGCGAACCTCATTGTATTCACAAATATCAGTTTCTTAATTTAACTAACTTCATAGTTACTAAATAAAAACTATTTTTGTTTAAAAATACAATTGTTTTTACTTTACGTCTACTAATTGGGCAACATTGAGATTGTAACGTGTTTTTTTTAATAGGCTAATCTAGAAACACGACCATAAGTAGGAATTTTGTTCAAACTTCTGTCATCAATTCAATTTGTAGGTCGTGATAAGGGATTTTACATGAAATGAGACTAATTTCCTTTTACGTGTAAAAGATTTGTCCTTCGTGGTCATAGAAAGCTGCTGTAATTTTAATGTTTTGTAAAAATGTATCTTTAAAACGTAGTTTAGCTATGACAGCAGAGAATTGTGAACCTCCAAAGAACCATTTTTTTTCTTTATTGCCTATTTTGATAAACGTTGTAAAGTAATAATTCCCCTGGATAAGTTGATCATTTAATGCAATTTTTTTCGGAAATTTCCTAATACAACAACCTAACATAACCTAAATTAATTGACGTGTGTTAGCAACTTTATGTAATGGTATTGGGATGGTTATAGTTTTTCCTCATTTTCTGTCTTCCAGTAATTTCTTAATTAATATTTTTGGATTATTACTCGTACTTATAGGCACTAAACGTAGTTTTCACGAAAAAACCAGCCTGCAACATTAGTTGCAACTACATAGGGCCTACAGCTGTAGTCAGTCAATCGGTTAAACTAGACAAGTAGTTTTTTCCTTTTTTGTTTGCCTGCTTTTAATTTTCTCAGTTTGTCGATAAAAAATTATTAATAATATTCATTAATTACATATTTACCTAGGTTTGTAAGCATTTTTCTATAAAACAATTCTTATAGTTTTTAGGCCTATTTAAAAAAATATTAGCAAACCATAACTAAAATATGTTTCGTTATAATTTTGATATATTGTAGTTATGGTAGGCTCGCCCAACTTGTACTCATTGTCACGGAAACTTAATTTATATACGAGATATAGCCTATCGCAGCCATCGCAATTATTTTACCATTAGACGTTTGTTTTGTTAATGGTTTTCAAACATTACGAAATATTCCGATGTAACAAATTTGAACAGAACATCTTTTACAACAATGTAGAGGTTCAAAGAAAGGATTTTGCAAAAAATTTGATTTGAATCCATAAAACAACTTACCCAGTCCGACTTTAATAATAATCGACGTACATCCTAGACTGTTATACTGTGACTTGAAATTTTCGGAGTACTTTCGTACAAGAGTGTAGGCCTACATCGTATAGTCAATTTATAAAACGAGGGTTCATCTTATTACCATTGATTTTTGTATTAAAATGTTTGACTGTTCCAGTGTAAATCAGTATTAATAATACTAGTGACAATTTCATTGTGTAATTATAGACTTATGGTTACGTTGGATCTGAAGAGGTTAATACAAATTAAATTTTAATATCTAGATATTTACTTTGCGATTTTTGTACATCATGTTAATTTAAAACGACGGTCCAACTTATTACCAGTGATTTGTAAATTAAATTTTACATAAATATATATATATATATATATATATATTGTATAAAAGCACATTAATAACAAATAAAATATATTCATTTTTTTTAATAAATAAATGAAAACATCATTTTTTTAAACTGGTTTTCATTCCAAAGTAATTTTGTCTGTAATATATGTTATATTCTCAGTGCAATATCAAATATTTCATTTCATCAATAATATCATTTTCTATAAATGTATTTAAAATTATTGTTTTAAGACTTCAAACCGCATTTTCTTTGTTCCAGGATGGTGCCTGAAGAAGTGTTTTGTTACTTTTTTAAATGTTTGATGTTTTTTTAATGTAGTACAAGTAGAAATTTTTAATGTTTTTAAAAATTGTAGATCTAAAAATCTTTCATTTTTTCAAGTATGTGTATAAATAATACTTGAATTTTTTTTGTAATATGGAAATTTTTTTGTAACACATTTTTAGTAATTAAATATTTTTTAAATGTGGCTACGATTTCTTGCATAACCTTCGCACATTTTGAACATATTTTTGATAGTGTTATTACTAAGTTAATTTTAAAATAACTTTGGTGTTATAATGAAAATTTGTTCTTAGCCTAGAGAATATTATATTAGCCTTATATGTTTACTATTATATAAAATTAGCATGTACAATTATTGTTTGTTTTAAAATTACAGTAAAGGTTTATAAAATTTGCGAAATTATAAAAATTGCATCCAGTTGACTCACCGTCGTGATGTAAGCGAATTTTCAGAAAACACCATAAACCTGATCGCCAATCCTTTGAAACGAATACAAAAAAAATTATATGGTTAGGTGAAACAAAACTTGTATTTATGAAGTCAATAGAAACAAAAAAAAGGAATACTTTATTCAAACAGTATCCAGAAGAATTATTTATCTTAGTTTTATAAAACTTTAAAACAATTTCATTAAATTCATACATTTTTGAAATTTAGTTACACCAGCGGGTCAAACATGCTGGCTGGACTTTGAAGCTACTTACAATTGTCATTTTGTTCATTAGGGGTAGTTTTACACCCTTAATATTTCCATTACCTTTGATCTGCAGTTCAATTTACAGAAACCACCACCACTTTTAATATCTGTAAAAACTATGTTAAGTTGTTAGTAATTTTCAACTAACAATTTTTTTTAATGTTAAAAATTCGTTAGCAGGATAGAAAAACTTATTACTGTATATCAATTTGGACAAAATTTGTAAGGACTGTAAATTTGAAAAAAATTCTAGTCTATTATTTTACATTCACAAGTATTGTATATTAAATTTTAATTTTATCGTATTTTAGGTAAACGTTACCTATTTAATCCCCTTAAAATGATTATAAACAGGTAAAGCAATTCGGTAATCTACTCTAAAGGTAAGTAAGCTATAAAGTATGTTAGTGTTGGATTTGCAACCAATAAAGCTAAGAAGGTTTATCATTTGTGAACTTTATACAAAAACTGTATTATACAAAGTTCCATTAAATTCGGGCAAACGATGAACTTTTAGTCTCTCCCACTGTCAGGTTGACGTGACAATTTCATGGTAGAGGGGTATTACAGTGGTACCCCGGCTAACGGTCGATCTGGACAACGGTCTAATTCACGGAATGAAAAATGACCCGCATAACGGTGTAGTTTCGGACAAGCTGAACAGTTATGCCAGTATAGGTTTCTTTCGATTTTCTGTAATTTTTTCACTAAATCGCTTTATTACATGCCCAAAAGCAATAATCCAAAATAAAAAATGGCGGAAAACACGGGAAATGAAAAAAACGAGGTGATCAGCATAACCTCAAAATTGGTACCGTGCGAAAGTAACGTGTTTTTGTTAAAAAACGACAGAAAAACCTAAAACCTTTATTACTTTTTTAATATGCTCAGTGCCTTGACTTGGTGTTAGAACCTAAAACAAAAAAGACAAATTGCGAAATTCATAAAGGACGCCATTTTAACAATGTTTTCATTACGAGAACGAACCAAGGAAAAAACCTTAAAATTTAGTAATGGTTGTCAGAAAGTGTAACGCGCATGACCGGTAAATCCGTGTATGAAATTTAATATGTTTAATGCAATGTAAACAATATTGTTTACTGATTTACGGACGCCACAATATAGTTCTGTAAAAACTGCCTAAAATCGTAAGTAAGTCAAAAATATATATATTTTCCGCGGGTGAATACGTGTTTATTAGATAAGGTATAAAACAAAAATATTCAAAAATCACTATTTGAAAAACAGGAACCTATACTGCATAAATAGGCTACCCATTGTGCTAAGTAACACAAACAAGCCCTTGATGAGTGTTTGGTTTTTGTAGGACAATAACTTCCATGATATTTCTTAGTTATGTTCTCAGAATGCCCACTCCTTTTCACTTTACTGTCATCGTATCTAATTTTACTTCATGTGCCAACTCGTTTACTGTGTGTTTAATTTGTTAGCCTGTTAAACGTGTTGCATACTTTTGTGTATTTCAAATTGTTTAAATGCTGTTTTCAATTTTTGAACAAATTAAAATGTTTTCCATGTCTATTGTAAACTCTGACTCGCACAGCAGTCTGCTCAGATAATAGTCTTAGTTCTGGAACGAAGTAAGACCGCTGTAATTTGATACATAAATTACGCGCACACACGATATTAAAAAAACTATTTAGAAATTCATTTAGAGTTGAGCTTTTTCACAATAACCCTCAAATGGTTATTTATAAATGTAAATCTAACTATCGTAACGTATGAAAAAACAGCGAAACGCCTAAAAAAAATAAATAATAGCGTTTAAAATAGCCTATATTAAAGAATATTAATGCATATGTTAAAAATTAATAATATATTAGGAATATTTTAGAATATTAAAATAAGAATAATAGGGTTAAAGAATTAACTTTAGCGTTAAAACAGTGGTAAAATGCTGTTGAAATTAAATTTTAGAAAAAAACAGTTTTAATTCACTGTAGAACTTTATTGCTCCCTTCCGGTTTCTAGTGAGCAATAAACCGGTTCTCTTTATTACAGTAGATTAAAACTGTTTTCATTTTATAAACCTTAGTATGTTACAGCTGAAGTCTGAATTTCAATAAAAAAAAGATTTACTTGCATAAAAATTTCATATCCTAAGTTGAAATAAAATAAATGCACAAAAAATTTTCTTACATGCAGAACAGTTCTATAAAACGAGGTTTAAGTGAAACACTTAATAGCCAAACAAAACAAATCTATTGGTTTTTTTAAAATCCAGTTGTGAAGCTTGAAAAATCAGCCAAATTAAAATCGTCTCATAAGAATTTACTTAAATTTTAAGATTTATTGTTAAAGAACAAAACCTAAATAGCAGTATAGTTGAATCCTAAATTTGTTTTACACTACTGTATCTTTAATGCTGTGAATATTTATAAATTATTAATTGGAAATTGAAATAATACATTTTTGCAAAAGATATGGTGATAACGGGTTTTTTTGTAAACATGCATTATCTGGACATTGTTTCAGGTTTTTTTGACAAAACGCTTTATTTCACGCCAGTATAAAAGTGAGCACATGACTGGAAGAAGAAAAAAAGGTTAATACAATTAAAATAGCGACTTTATACTTCCTCGGTGACCTTGGACTTATGAAATCCTCTACACTCCATGAAATGTAAACAGGAATGACGTCACCAAATAGTTCTTAGAAATTGTTTACATCGTAGCTTATGTGAGAAATTCTTCCGCGGATTAATATCTCCTAATTTAATAAGCAATTTAACAATGTATGTAAATGCTGCTATATACGTTTAATTTGTGTAGTTGAAGTGTAAGAAATTTGCTAAAAATCAGAAATTTGCTTGAAATTAAATTTAAAAAAATATATTTCTACCAAATTTTTAATAGAACGGATCGTGAATTAACGAAAGAGACAAATGTCAACTTCCTGTTACAGATTGACTTTTTCTTACTCCTGAACTACATTTGTATTTTTTTTTTTTTAACGTCTGACTATTGTGCACACTTAGGCTAATGCAGACGATCTCATTTCCTCATATTTAGAATGCACAAACATGATATAATAGCGTAATACTTGAAATTTTTCTAAATTTTTAAGTATTTTAAAAGAGTAGGGAATAAGAGTTGAATTAAATGCACATTTTAAAATATGAAACAGCTAGATTAGTTTTTTCATATCCTAAAATTAGTAGGCCTACCTTCTGCAAAGTTATTTCGTATTTTTAACTGCCATACTTGCACCACTCAAGAAAACAGGATGAGAGATCGGCGATAACGAAAAGCATAAAGCTCACGTCAGTGACTACAAGTCTCGATCCCGCGATCATGAGGTGCGCAGTTCAGACACACAGGAGATCAACGACCGAATCCTCTTGAATTTTAAATGTATAAAACGGCAATTATAAACATGATAGAGGTCAGAGACCAAAATTGAAAACTCAACGTAAATAATCCCTAAGGCACATAAACAGTAAGAAGTTTAAACGGATTAGTTAGGAATGCAATCAGTTATGTAAATATGTTTTAAAGATGGCCGAAATGTTTGGTTTTATGAAATAAAAATCTGTTTTCCTGTTGACTTTGTTACATTTCATATTACATGAAAGTAATTAAAACTTCCTAACTGATCTTGACTGAACTTTTTAAATTACTGTCGGTAATAAATTTTGTTATCACTACCAAATTACACAACTGTTCCACGGCCATCCCAATTAATTTTACATATTAAACAATTTTACCTGCGATACAAATGGCATAAAAATCATACGTAAATCCACATTGTTTAATTAGTGTAAAACATACTTTGTAATTAATAACGCCCGCCTGTTTGTGTAATATTTATAAATAATTAAACGATTTAATTATTTTATTATAGCCTAACTGATAATACGGGTAGGCTTTTCTTGTAATTGATATTTCTCTTAAAATGGAAGGAAAAATAAAAAAATAATTAAGAAAATTTATAATAAGATCTCTTAAACATTCAGTTCCGAGATTACATAAATTGTTAATCTTTTTAAAAAATACTAATTTCAAATATTAAATGTAATATTTATTGGTTAACGAAAACCAAAATGTATCGATGCACGAAGAATACTCGCTGATATAATTGTAAAAATATTTTTTAACTTGGCACAAAAATGTATATGCATAATAGCTAAGGCAAGATCGTCATTGTCTAGTAAGATTCTTTTGTCCGTTCCAAAAAAAAAAAAAACTGTAATGGCTAACAATTTAAATTTTTTAATTAGATTGAAAATAATAACGGTCTGCTTATTTTTAAATTTTACAATTTAATGAAATTTGAAAATTATAATTGCAACTTTAAGCGGATTGTAAGATTTATTACAAAGTAAAATGCATTTTTTTTAAGTTGTGGTTTCTTTTGGATTTTAAATGGCCCCCAATTTTGACACAGGTATTGACATTCTGCAAACTTGTCTCGAAAATTTACCAAAAACCGTTTTTCTGCCCACGTAATTATATTATTACGTGAAATGTTCATTAACTTGATGTTTGTCAGTCGACCTTGGATATAACGCTAACTCGGTTATAGCGCTATTTTCATAATGTCCCCAATATTCTGTATTAACGTGTACATGTAATTTAGGCTCGGTTACAATGCTTTGTGAACTCTTGTTACAACGCTGTCACGCTGCTGTTATAGTCCAGGCACTTGGTAAAAGGGCCTATCTCGTGCATGTAGGAGAATTCCCCTCCAACAGTTCAGGGGCACAGAGTCTGCCAATCTGAGTCTACAAACTGTTACTATTCAATAGTGGTGGGGCAGAAAACACCAAACTGTTAAAAAATTGCTTTCCTATAAGCGGCAAACAAACTGCTTTTTCAAAAGGAAACAAGCAGTTGGATTTGGATTGGTTTATGATTTATTAAACAAGGCACGGAATTTCCCCACTACCACACCCACGTTCCATTCGAACGTTGCCTCAAGCGCTAAAACTGTTTTCTTCTACCTGCTTTTATGCTTTTTCCCTTTATATTCAAAGTTGCTTGTAGTGAAGTAAGAACTGTTTGGTCAATGTCAACGTTTATTTCCATTTTGTTGCGAGTTGTAGTAACCTCACACATTTTGTAGATACAGAGCCTAATTTTATTTAAACATATTTTTTATATTTATTATCAATCATCAATATTTTTTAATCAATTAAAAATATTCTAAATTTTTGCATTTTGGCATATTTTAAATTACGTTTGCATTTTGGTAAATATGCAAAGGACTATTTAATTTTTAAGTAAAAAAAAGAATGCTTTTATTAGAAATTCATTGCATTTTGTAAATATAAAATTGCTTACATAACTATTACGTTTTGATAATTTAATTAAATTATTACTATACTTAAAAGGATTATTTGTATCCTTTCTAAATGCTTTATACCCAAAAACAGTTAAGGACATGGTGGCAGTGGGAATGAAAAAGTAGTCTTAGAAAACTGAACATATGTGCTTTATGTTTTAGCTACTAATACAACTTTGAGTTTCAGTTTTCTAAACCTGTTTTTTCCCAACTGTTTTAAAAAGCAGCTTTTTTCCACAACAAACAGTTTGTTCACATTTTGTAAAAATAGCAGAAACGCCTACCTCTATTCAGCGATAGTGAAGGAAAAGGAAGGAGCTATGGTGACAGGGTGGCAAACATGACCTCTCACGCATATTTTTTCTCTCTGTCCCACTAGTGCTCTTAGCCGTGCTCTTAGAAGCTGCTGACCTATAGTCACTCTCACTTGAAATACAATTTGTGTTCTATTTTTAGAATAAAGGTTGGGAACCCTTTCTTAGAATTTTGTTGCAGGCTAAACAATGTAAATTGTGTCGTTCCCTTAAAAGCGTTCTCTCTCTCTCTCTCTCTCTCTCTCTCTCTCTCTCACTCACACACACACACACACACACACACACACACACACACACACACACACACACACACACACACACACACACACACACACACACACACAGTCTGTTACGCCTTAGTGGGGGGGGGACTTCAATCTCTCGAACCTCACAATAGCGATGGGAACTTCTGCTATTTTTAAAAAATATCAACGAACTGTTTGTTGGAAAAAAATAACTGTTTGAAAAAACAGTTTGAAATAACAGGTATAGAAAAATGAAACTCCAAGTGTATTAGCAGCTAAAACATAAGCACAAACGTTCAGTTTTCTAAGACTACTTTTTCGTACTCATTACCACCACGTCCTTAACTGCTTTTGGGTGTAAAACATTTAGAAAAAAATAATTAAATGTTTTAAAAATTAAATTACATTCTCAAAAAGTAATATATATGTATGCCTTTAAATAACCTTTGCATATTTACTGAAATGCAAACAATTTAGAATATTTTTAGTTGATTAAAAAATTTTGATGATTGATAATAAATATAAAAAATACGTTTAAATAAAATTAGGTTATGTATTTACAAAATATGAGATGTTACTGTCATATTTTTATTTGGGAGAATGTAGGTTTTAATTTTGCAACACTGAAAAAAGTAACGTTAATAAGTAAAATATAGTAATAAGAACATAGGCCAAATATATTTAAATAAAATTGGCTCTATATAGTTACAAAATTATAGGTTATTAACTTTAGGTTATTACAGGTTAATGATAGGTTATTAACTTAAAATAACCTAAAATTATTCAAGATATATACAAGAGTAGATATTGTGAATTTTAAAAAGTCTACACATCCAATAAGTAATTAAAAACTATGCACTTAATTCTAAAAACATAAAAAAAGTAAAAGAAAACTTTCAAAATTGTCCACTAAATATTTTTAAATTTCTAAACACAAAGTAAACTACGGAGAAAAACTAATATAAAACACAAATATGGCTGTTTTTAGAGTTTAAAAAATGTTTGAACAACAAATTTTACATTTAAAACTTTCAAACAACTCGTTTGAAAAATAGAGATAAACTTTGACAACGCCCAAACAGTTCTTACTTCACTACGTTCCAACAAGAAATAGAGGGAAAAAGTATAGCAAAATAGCAAATAGCAAATAGCAAGTTAAAGAAAAGGTGTTTGTACTGTTGTCAACAGTTTAACAGGAAAATAACAAGAAAAATGTTTTAGCGCTTGCGGCAACGTTCGAATATAACGTAGGTGTTGGGGAAGTCCAAACTGTTGTTCCTTGTTTAACAAATAACGATTCAGTCCAATTCAAACATTTCAAACTGTTAGTTTCCGTTTGATAAAGCAGTTTGTTTTTCGTAAATAGAATAACAGTTAGTTTTAACAGTTTGGAGTTTTCTTACCCATCTCTACCTCACAACAGTGTACGAACTGTGTTGAATGTATACATACTAGACTGTACAGTACTTACTCTCTATTAGTTTTAACTAAAATATATTTAAAAAATTATGTAATATGTGTAATAAATTAGCCATTAACTATGTATACAGTACAAAGTATGCTTTCTTTTCACTACATACAGTATTGCCGCCGTTTACAAACTCGGTTACAACGCTATCTCGTTTACAGCGCTCATATACGTTTGGTCACTTCAACCGCGTTATATCCGAGGTCAGCTGTATTTTAGAAATTTGCTTCATCACGTTGCTGGTTAGGCCTGGTTATATTTTCATTTAAGTTACTTGTATCAAGTATCGGTATTTAACTTAGAAGGAAAACACTTTTTTCTCAAAATTCTGTTTTAAGTGTAGTGCTATTATGAATATATCTTGTCTAACCGGTTTTCTCTTACGACTTGATTATTATAACTGATAAGAAAGTATACAGTGTGACCAACATCTCGGAATTGAAATCGGTTAGTTTCCGTCTGTTTGTCTGTCCTTAGTTTATACATGATAATTATTAACCTCTCAAGAACCATATGAGCTACATTTTTTTAAGATTTTGCAGTTATTAATTTTGTCAATGTTATTAACAGACGTTTAACTGACTGTCAAAACATCCACCCAAGAATAACTTTTGAAATGCACACTTCTTCAAGCTGGCATAACACGTATTCGTATCAAAGAAGACTAGAAACTTCCGAAAGCACGAATAATATGTAAAAATACGTCACGTTTTCTGTGTATACATAAAAGTTAATTATATAGGCTACCGGTGAGTTCAAGCTGCTGACCACCTTTTTCCTTCATCTATTTGTTTAAAACTGTGAACATAATTTTAATAGTAAATATTTAAATTATAATTAACGCCGTTAAGTTTAATTATTTACACGGTTCATTTAGCACAATACTGTGTAGAGCGTTTGCAGTTAATAAATATTGTAATTATTAACGAACGTCGTTATTCTGTTTGCACATCCCAGCCTTGCTGTTTATTTTTTATTGATAAACAAAATCAGAAGTTTCTATTGTAATTAAATTGCTTTATTTTTAAAGAACAAAAAGAGCACAGCAAATAAGAAATAAACTAAGTACTAAAACTTTTCAGTCATTATATTGAAAAAAGATTATAATCAGGTAAAATATGTTATAAGTGTTTGTCTTGAGCTTGACCAATGTTATGTTGCACATAAGTAACAGTCAGGTATAAATAAATTAAGACCAAAGCCGGAGGTAAGCATGAAACTTAATTTATGTAGCCGAGAACGTTCTCACAAAGGCTTACGTCAAATAAATAAAAGTGAAGAGCTTAGGTTACAAGTATAATATCTTCATGATTTATTTATTATAGCCGTCATAAATTTGTTTCTTTTGAATAATTCACGAGTCTAACGCCTATTATTTTATTTATTAAAAATATAATATTTTTTCTTAGATCTAATTTAAAAAGTAATTGTATGTTAGATTTGTTCGTATTTTTCTTATATATGTATATAGTTTTTTATCAAATCACATTTATTCTTTAATTTTAATTGCGGAAATTGTTTTCTAATTTAAATTACGGAAATTAGTAGCCTAGTTCTTCAACGAAGCAGCTGATTGGCTCAACGATCCCACAGTACATATAACTCATATACTACTCCACTCGAGTAAAAAAAAAAAACCTTCAATATGCATTACACTAATTAGCTTGGCTAACTTTAAAGTGTAAAGCGATCAGTGCTGATGAGTGAATGACACCTCACTGAACAATAAAAAGGTTGGTCACATGGAGCCGAACCTCAGTAATGCAGGTCAAGAGAAAGAAAAATTAAAAGGGAATTAGCAGAGCAAGCACCTCAATAAGGAACTGGGAAATCACCATTTAAAAGGGGGAGAGTTACCCACTTTGAATCCTCTCCAAATCCTAAACATTATAAAGGGACTAGGACTGGAGAAAGCACCGCACTGAGCACTCAAGAACACAGGAAGTAGCCACAAAAGTCGCAGTGCAGTAGTCACCCTTACAAAGTCGTTCATTCATTCCTCAACTCAACTACCTGCCCAGTAGTTAAAATACCTATATAGTATAGCAAATACTGGTATAAGAAGCTATCACCAACTTTATCGTTAAAGGTGCTAAAATAAAATAAAAAACGGAGCATTACTTTGTAAAATTTAATGAAAAGGAGAATGGAAATTGTACTACTTTTAGATTTTCTAACTTCCTTCTCATTTCCGTTCTCCCTTTACCCATTCCCCTTCAACTTAAACTTCCTCAACAACCCTTCCTTCTTTTTCTTATTTCTCTTCTTCTTTATCTTCTTGTTCTTTCTCTTCCTAATTTTTCTTCTTCTTGAACATTGTTACGCTACAACCTTGATCGCCGATTTTTAAGAAACAAAAATTCATTTGATTTCCTATCATTGTCTTGTATTACGAAAACGTTCAGTTCTATTGCAAACAATTTTTTTTTTAATAAGTAAAGTAACTATTTACAACTACTGTACGTCACTAGTTTTTACTAGAAAGGGGCCGCCTCGGTGGTCTAGTGGATAGCGTACTAGGCTTTCACCCCGAGGACCCGGGTTCGATTCCCGGCGAGGGCTTGGCATTTTCATACGCTATAAATCATCTTATCGTCTGCATTAGCCCAAGTGTGCACAATAGTCGGACGTTAAACACAAAAAAAAAAAAGGGACTTACTTTGTTCGTTATAATAGAAGTGAAATCACTTTTTAACCGAAACAAAAGTTGTTTTTCAAGATTTTAAATGGCTGTCATTTGCAAACGTAATTTTTTGGTTAACAAACTGTATAAGCTGTTACCAAAATTATTATTCCTGCTAAGTCTGATTTTTGCCAAGTCAGAATAGCTTACGACGATGTATAGGCCTATTTGTTAAAATGATCAGGTTTATTAATCATTTGTAATCAACGAGTGTTTTATGAAGAATATACAATTTAAAATATTATTAAATAACTTATTTTATATTTTTATTAATATTTAATTGGATTTCACGTATTTTTAACAAATGATATAATCATGTTTTTAAGGTTCACATTGTATTTGTAAAGTTTTAAACAAAATATTTGTATGTATCTGATTGGGTGCTTGCCGAACTGATGATTGTTTAAAATGTTGTTGCATTTGTATTCATCGAGTACCCTCTTGCTTATTACAGATTCTGTGTAAGAAATCGACATTTCGACAAATGATTTCCTTGCCTTCAGTTTCAATGAAAGCAAAATTATACAGCGATTAAAATGTTTAAATTATAAAGTGATTAAAATAACTTTCAAATTTATCTTGGAAAGTAAACATGCCAGACTCTGACAGCTACAGAGCTGTTACACAAAAATTGAAGAGCGACAACATACAGTGGTACTCGTTCGAAGATAAGAATGAAAGGCCAATTAAAGTAATGGCTAGAGGCTTACATTCATCGTGTGCTAAAGATGATATTATTGACAACTTGAAACAACAAGGTTTCAAGATTCTCGATGCAGTCAATATCTTGAAAAAGAAAAAGTGAAAACGAGAATGGTGAGATAATAACACAAAGGAGAGGTCTACCTTTGTTTATGTTAACTTTGACAACAAAGAGATTGTTGATAACATTTATAATATTAAATCAATTCTTAACATTGTGGTAAAAATTGAGCCCCTTAGAAGGAATCTCACTCTAATACCTCAGTGTAAGCGATGTCAAGGGTATAATCATACTCAAGGGTACTGCCAGAGAGACCCAAGGTGCGTAAAATGTGCTGGGAAACATCTAACTACGGTGTGCACAGTGAGTAAAATCAATCCTCCAAAGTGCGTTAACTGTCACGGTAAACATCCAGCAAATTATCGGGGCTGTGAGGTTGCCAAAGAATTGCAGAAGCGCAGAAATGGTGTATTAAGAATTAAAAATCATATTCAAAGGAATATAAATAGTAGGCCTACTATACAACAGGAATCCAACAGAACATCTAACAGTACGAGTAACGACACTAGTATGGCACCGACAACATATGCGAAAGCCTTAGGTAGAAGTTTTTCCGGAACAGCATCAATAGAAAAGAATCTGGAAATCATATTAGAAAAACTAGATGAACAAAGACACACAAATAAGTTAATATTTGAAAGAATAAGCAAGATAGAAAGCAATATGAATAAAAATAAGAAAAAAATGAAAACATGAACCATACTTTGCGAATAGCCACTTGGAATGCTAATGGACTTTCTCAGCTAGCCATGGAGTTGGAATTGTTCCTCATTAATGAGAAAATTGATATCTGCTTGGTGTCAGAAACACACTTCACTAATCAATCCTATTTTAAAATCAGAGACTTTTGCCTTTATCATGTGGATCATCCTTCAAACAAAGCCAGAGGAGGCTCCGCTGTCCTTATCAAAAACAACATTAAACACTATGAAAGTTTTGAAATAAAGCTAGAAACAATGCAAATTACAACAGTTGCAGTGAAATTCAAAACAAATACTTTAATATATCATCTATATATTGTCCACCTAGACATAATCTAAGAAGGAGGACTATTTAAAGCTTTTTAATACACTAGGACATAATTTTATAATAGGAGGTGACTTCAATGCAAAGAACACTTATTGGGGTCACGATTGACTACTGCAAAAGGTAAAGCATTATACGAATCGGGGAGAGAAATTAAATGCGATTTCTACTCCACCGGCAAACCAACTTACTGGCCATCGGATTCTAGAAAGATCCTGATCTTCTTGATTTTTCATCGCTAAAGGCGTGTCGGATGGGTATGTGTGTGTTGGTGAAAGTTATGAGTTGGCTTCTGACCATTCTCCAGTTATTATGACAATAAGTGGGAATATAATACAAAAAGATGAACTTCCTAAGTTAACAAATCTTAAAACTAATTGGGATGATTTTAGAAAGGAGTTGAGTTGTAGAATAGAACTGCAAACATCTCTTAAGACTCCTGATCAATTGGAAGACGAAGTAGAGGCTTACATCCATAATATCCAAAAATCAGCTTGGAATAGTACACCTTGGTTATCCAAACCTAAGAGTAATATCACATACCCGATAGAAGTACGGGATTTGATTCAGAAGAAAAGGAAAATCCGTAAAAAGTGGCAGAAAACTCGAGTGCCTCAATATAAATCTGAGTTAAATGAACTGAACAATAAACTTAAGAGATTATTGAAACAAATTAAAAGCGAATCCATTTCTAGATATCTTGAAGGGCTATCGTCAGATAAGGATAGTGACTACAAAATATGGCAAGCCACTAAAAGCATCAAGAGACCTAGAAACCATATTCCACCAATTAGGAAGGTTGACAATACTTGGGCAAGAACAAATAAGGAAAAAGCTGATTTGTTTGCTGCTCACCTAGAGAACACATTCAAACCATTTGAGGCGCAAGCAGCAGGTGAAACATTATTACCAATAGAAAAGAACGACCTAGTGGATATTGGTAAAGTAACATACAACGAGCTTGTAAAGGTAATAACAGGTTTAAAAGCTAATAAAGCTCCTGGTTATGAATTAATAACTGGAAAAATTGTTAAGGAATTACCAGAAAAGGCTGTTCGAAAATTATTACATTTGATAAACGCCTCTTTTAGGCTAAGATATGTCCCAAGACAGTGGAAAATAGCAGAGGTTATAATGATACCTAAGCCAGGAAAAGATCACAGGAGAAAGCATCTTACCGTCCCATCTCTCTTTTGCCAATTATCTCAAAAAGTCTTTGAAAAACTCTTGGTAAAACGCCTCAAACCTATTATTGAAGAGAGGAACCTAATCCCACATCATCAGTTTGGGTTTAGAAGTCAACATTCGACGATTGACCAAATACATCGGATTACCAATGTTGTTGAAAGAGTACTTGAAGAGCGTAAAATCTGCTCATCACTGTTTCTGGACATGGCACAGGCTTTTGACAAAGTCTGGCATGAAGGCTTATTATATAAGTTACAAAGAGATCTTCCAAACCAATTTTATGAATTACTGAAGTCATACATGTCAGAAAGATGCTTTAGGGTCAAATGTGATGGTGAATATTCTAGAATAAAGGATATAGCTGCAGGAGTTCCTCAAGGAAGCGTATTAGGACCTATTTTGTTTCTGTTATATACAAGAGACATACCTCAAGATTCCGATACAGTAATTGCTACTTTTGCAGATGATACTGCAATTTTGGCCGTTGGGGATAATGTAGAGGAAGCAAAACTGAAAATTCAAAAATCTATTGATAAAGTCAGTATCTGGATAAGGAAATGGAGATTAAAATTAAATGAATCTAAATCAAACTACATAAACTTTACCGAAAATAAGTTACTCTAAGTTGATTTGTTATAATAGATTTTAACAAATTGTCGTGTTAAAGAAATGGTAATTTCTTATGGTAAAATGAGCTATTAAAAATGTCATTATAGTAATACCAGATCTGGCACCACGAAATGAGTGATATTTTCAATATGAGTGATGTAGCCTATAGGCTATATAATATTTTGAAAATATTTTTAGTTTTCTTATAATTTAATAGTCAAGAAGATTTTTTTAAAAAGTGCACAAATAAGGAGGAATAAAAATGGGTTAAACTATATACGCAACATTTTTTCTCGAACTACCTACAGAGTTGAAAATGTTGAGCAGTAGCCTATTATCAATTTCTAGATCCTGCAAAAGAAAACTAAGTTCCCTGTTAACTTTCACAACTTCCAAAGGGCTTGTTATCTTTTTATACATACTATGCCTTACTCTCTCTACCTTAAAACAAATTACATTTATTATTCTAACAGGATATACTAATAATTACTCTAAACAATATACAATTTACAATTTTATAATGCACCCAAATATAGCGTTTTTCATTCTTTAGCTGTAAAAGGGTTTAGAAACCTTTCAAAAGTGAAAAAAAAATTGGACTGTTATAGAAATGTATAAAGTTTTGGTATTAGAATAGGAAGAAAGTTAACATTTAGTATATTTTCGTACTTTGTGAACTTTTTTTTAGAAAACACATTGTTTAAATTTAGGCCTTTATATCGCCGCTTATTAGAGTAAATTTTCAAAAAACAAAACCGCTGAGTTTCTCAAATTAATTGTGAAAGAGGGAAAATTAGGGATTGATTTTAAATATTTTAAAGTTTGAAGCCCAAAATTTCAAACTCAACGTAAATATTCTACCAGTTATATAAACAAGTGTCATATTTAGGTTTACAGTAAAAAGTGTGGTTAGGTTTACGGTTTTGTTATTTTATTTGTTTTTACAATTAATTTATTTTCTCATCATTATTTCATTCGGCCCGTATTCGTGTGAATACACTGTGGTCTGCCAACCCGACAAGAAGTCTTGTATTGCAACATGTATTGTCTTCAAGAGCGGATATGCAGCGCTGCTTTCGCCGTAGAAGCCGGGCAGTGAACACGAGTTGTCGAAGTCGTCAGTGTCCAACGCATACAGAAAGGCGCCTCTCAGTTTTTTTTGCATCATATAATTTACCTGAAAACATAATACGTAGGCTGTCACATTTTTGCCTAAACGGAAATGTCTTAAGTTTTTATAAACTGGTTGTTCTTTCCCTTTGTTTAATTAATATAAATTACTTAACCTAAATTTAAATTTATGCTTACTGCGTCAGTCAATACAGGCCTTTGAAATATAATTCCTGCAATTTTTTAAAAATACGTATAAATTATTTTTCTAAGAAAAATTTAGGTTGTTTTTTAACGTTTATACTTTATGCCAGTTAGTGGCATAAACGGAAAGAATGAGTAAAGATTGCGGCAGCCTATAAAACCTAACACTCATCCTCATTAAGATTTTATAAATCTAACATTATTTTGTTGGACTAATTAGGTCAAAGAGGTAAAAATAATACAGTGAACATTGTAATTCTGAATTTTCTTTCTGAAAGTTTTGAATTTTCATATAACTGAAAAAAAATTAATTAAATTAAAATAATTGTATACATTTTTTATAAATCCAAAATCTTTCTCGCGATTTGCTCATAATTAAGAAAAAATATTTGATGCCTTATTTATTTGTAAAGTAAAACTATTAATATTATATGTTAGTATACTACAAGAATAGATGGTGGTAAGTAATAACATAACCATAACCTAACCTAACTTAACCACAACCTAACCTAACCGTAACCTAACCTATCCATAACCAAACCAAACCTCGCCATAATCTCGGTGACCAATAAATACTTTTTTGTACAGAAATTAATTTTAAAAAAATCCTTACTTTAATTCTCAAACTCTGTCTGTCATCGTACGACACAAAGCGAAGTCCGTCAACAACAAATGGTGTTTCAGTTGGACTATCCCAGTAACGTTTCCAAGTTGTATTTGCCTTTTTCAGTTCTCTGCACACCTGTACAACAAATTACTTTTACATCATTTGTAAGCTGTACTAAGTAATAAACTATTGTAATATAAACGTATTGCAATATGCTTTAAATTATATATTGAACTGTCAGTCAAAGTACTTCTACGTATTTAACTGTCTGTTAAAATATTACTTTGCTAACTATTACGATCAGAGACAATGTGCAATGCACTAATTAAATAATACGAGGTGTGGCAGTTAAATAACCGGACTGATACTACAAAACATGTTATTGATCACCAATTACATTTCAAAGTTTATACACTTCAATGTACTCTCCTTATTGTACGAATTTTCCATTGTTCAAAGCAACACTGGAAATCCGCTTCTCAGCTCAGAACCTTCGTCGCTTTTGCTTTCACACTGTGAAATCGTGTCTCTTGAGCTCCGATTTTACCTTAGGAAATAAAAAAAGTCACAGCGAGCCAGGTCGGGTGAGTAGGCCTACCCAACGCAGCGACGCCGAATTTCGGAAAGAAAACCTTCACAAACATTGCGGAATGGGCAGGCGCATAATCCTGGTGAAGCATCCAGGAATTGTTTTTCCACAAAAGGTAACTTCATCTTCTCACTCGTTCACGAAGGGCTGTCAGAACATCGACGTAAAAATGTCGATTGACCGTCTGACCTTCAGGGGCTCCGTAAATGTAGACAATTCCACGCTTGTAAAAAAAACATCACGACCTCTAATTTTGATTTGCACATTTTTCACTTTTTAGGGCTCTTCCAATGCACCGTTTGACGCTTCGTTTCAGAATCATAGGTAAAATCCACGATTCATCACAAAGGTCAGCACAGAAAGTTCATTTTCAATTCCTTTTGATCTGGAGTGAGAGATTTTGGCACCATTTTTGCGCAAACTTTCCGCATATTCAATGATTCTTGCAAAACTGATGGACGCTTTCTTTGTTAATTCTTGAGATTTCAGCAATATTCGAACACTCCGGCAACGATTTTCGCGGATCAATTTACCAATTTTTTGGATATTTTCGTCAGTTTTATATTAAAGGTCGTCCAGGAACATAATCAGTCGTTTCACGTCCTTTGTTAAACCTTTTAAACCACCCAAAAACTTGTTCGCGCGATAAACATTCACTTCCGCGCGCTTCCTTTAACACGACATGAGCTTCTGTAGCAGTTCTTCCCAGAACTCGTTGCTCCATCTCAACCTTCGTATTTTTTTGACGATGGGTTGCTATTTAGTAATCTGTTATTTCTTAGCTGATAAATGGTTTTAGCATTAGCATACTGCTAACCACACTTAAAAATAACAGATAATAAACGTAAACTGCAAACTGTTTAATAGCAGGGTCAGAGCATGCTGCTTCCCACCTGCTAACTGCTAACCCCTGCTGCTAACTGTTAACTATGTTAAGCTTTGAAGCAGCTAATCTAACTGTTAAATAGCAGGTTCATAGCACACTGCTATCGACTTGCTAACTGCTAACCTCTACTGTCAGCTGTTGAACCTGTTAAACGTTGAAGCTGCTAATCTAACTGTTGAACAGCAGGGTCATCGCACACTGCTTCCAACCTGCTAACTGCTAACCTTTACTGCTAACTGTTGAACCTGTTAAACGTTGAAGCTGCGAATCTAACTGTTGAACAGCAGGGTAACAGTTCTGCCTAAAACGAAAGCATGAGTGGCGTTTATAAGAGTGTGGACCAAATCCACACTGCTTCCAACCTGCTAACTGCTAACCTTTACTGCTAACTGTTGAACCTGTTAAACGTTGAAGTTGCTAATCTAACTGTTGAACAGCAGGGTCATAGCACAATAACTGCTAAAACAGTAAATTATTTGGCATACAAATACTTATTTTTCTACTTTACACACAATTATAATTAAAATAAAGTATTTTATAACAAATGACAATATTGTTCTAGAAAATGATACCAGACCTATAATAAAAATAAATATTATCATAAATATGACAGCCTGTAGTAAAATACCAGTTAATAAATATCTACGATCCAAGCTAACAACATTTGAACGAAAGACCTATACCATAACTGATGAACAAAGGGCAGCCAGGTCGGACAGGATGAAGAAATTTTGGGAACGGAAGAAGAGGCTGAAACGCTAGTCTCTCAATAGCGATGTTGGACTTGGAGGTGTATGGACTGATTGAAGTGCTCCAATAAGGGCGGAAACTAAGGGGAAAAATAACAGGTAAGATACCTAACAGGAACATTTTAATTAATTACGAAAATGAATAAATAATACAAAAGCTTTAAAAAGGTATGCCTATAGGTAGTCTACATGTATTAAAATACAATATAAATTTGAAATAATATTTCAATTAATTATAAACATGAATAAATAGAAGTACTTTAAATCATGTAACGGGTATAATAAAAAAGGAAATTTCAAGTACTATAAAATATTCAATCCATATTACTTAACAGTGTGTCCAAATAAACCTAACACAGTTAACTTGATCTTTAAAATTAACCTGTTAATGGTATTGTCTCATTACCGTCAGAGATTTATCAAGAATCCTATAGATTAATAATTCTGGTAGGCTATGACAAAACATACCAACTTTACCCGCATCGTATTTGTTTATCTTTGCTCTCAAGATAAGGAATAAAAAATACAGTTATGTAATAACAATATTATTTAAGCTGCGTTTTCCTGCTTATCCTGCTAAGAGCATAAGTTATCAGTCTAGAAAATTATCAGTTATATCTGTTATTTTTAACTGCTAATTCTAATTAGCAAACAGATTACGTTTTTACACATCACTGATGTACACGGTACAACGCCCATCGAGCTCAGGGTGGAACATCAACAGGAAGAGACATGTTCAAACCTGCTGGTGGCAGCACAAGCCCGTTTATGTAACTGCCACACTTCGTACTGCATGTTTCCCAACCATAAAGCACTTGAATCAAATCAATTAGCCTATTCTATAGTCAAAATTTAGTAAACGAGAAGATAAACATTTTCAGTTCCAAAATATCGTTTATTAATCATCGGATTTACTGTTTAGACTGTAGGGGAACAACAGTCTCTCACGAAATCAAAGATATCCAGTGCAATATAAAAAGGTGAAAATAATTGAACAGAACTTTATGAAGACAAAAACCACTTTGCCGTTTTCTTACAATTATGAATGAAATTTTCCGTTATTCCAAATTACCTCAAAGAATCCTATTTCTCCCTTTGTCTTTGTGAATTCTCCCATGAAGTTATCTGTAGAGGTGGGCAAACCGTATGCTGGTTCATCAGATTTGTTGAGCATGATGAATGTATTTCCGTAAGATGCAAATCCCATTATGATTTTTTCTTTTGGCACCCCTGCTTTCAGCAATGTATCCACACTGTAGTCCTAGAATGTCATAAATAATCCACGATATTAATGTTATATTTAAATAGGTCCTTCTCCTGTGTAAAATTTTGCATCATGAAGGAATTAATGTAAAGAAACAAAAATAAATATTATATATTGTATACATATATTATATCTATCCCCAATAAAAATCATAATATGAGGGTTGTTGGTAAAGTAAGGTTCCCAAGGCGCTATAGTCGCTGCGAACGTTGTTACGCGGGATCCGTTGACCTTGGCTTGCAGTTTGGTTCCTCCATTCCCAATCCCAACTCTGCGAGCAGTCTGCGACGCTCAGTCTTGGCTTGGTAGCCGTTAATAATGGCATTTCCTTTTCTGTCTCCCGCCAAGTGCAAATTACTGTGATTCGTTTTTTGTGTGCAAAAAACACTGCGCCGGTGGACATTCATATCCAACTCTGTGAAGTCTGCGGGAAAAAATGTATGAGCATACAACACGTGCGCAAATGGTGCAGAGAATTCAAAGACGGATGATGAACAGCGTCATGAGATTTCATGATGAACAGCGTTTCGAAAGAAACGATTGCGAAAGTGGAAGAAACAATGCTGAACGATCGAAGGGTAACTGTTCGGGAGCTCTCCGAGGTGATCCCTGATGTCAGCAAGACTTGAATTCATAAAATTTTTACAGATCATTTAGGATATAGCAAGGTTTGCTCAAAATGGGTCCCAAGCAGACCACAAACGGCAACGGATTGATGCGGCCCGCAAATTTCTTCACGCCTATGAAACCGATGACAAGAAATTCTTGGACTCCATTGTCACTACGGACGAGACCTGGGTACACTATACGATATCGGAAATGAAAGAACAATCACGTCATTGAAAACATCCAGAGTCGCCGAAGCCGCGGAAGTTCAAAGAAACACTGTCTGCCGGCAAAGTCATAGCGATTGTGTTTTGGGACATGAAGGGGTTATTGTTGTGCGAATTCATGGATACCGGCACAACAATCAATGCTTATCGTTACTGTGAGACGTTAAAGAACTTTCGCCGCGCGATTCAAAACAAGAAGAGAGACATGCTTAAGAAGGGAGTTTGTTTCCATCAAGACAACACTCGTCCGCACACCGCCTGTGTAACAACCGATCTCATCAACCAATGTGAATGGGATACTGTCACACATCCGCCCTATAGCCCGGACTTAGCCGCAAGTAACTACCATCTCTTAACTAATTTGAAGAAACACGTAGTTGGGACGCATTTCAGTACCAGAGAGGAGCTGAAAGAAAAAGTTTTAAGCTACTTTCGCGGCTCGGTGGGAGAGTTTTTCGACTCAGACATACAAAAGATGGTTCACTGTATGCAAAAATTCATCGATCTCAACGGCGATTATGTCGAAAAATAGAAACAAATGTAAGCTTTCCAAAAATGTATTATTCAATGCAAATAAATAATGTTTTTTTCATTGTTTATTTTCATTTTAACGAAAAATTATTGGGAACCTTATTTTACGGACAACCCTTAGGTGTATGCTTGTAATGATTCTGCTTGTGTTTCTTCTGGAGTCACTAATTCAATTCCATTAGTTATAGCTTTGGATTCTACTAAGAGAAGTAAGTAGCTTCCGGCTGGCGAAGACTCAACTGTGGATTCCTCTTCAAAAATCCATCAGCCCAATCTCTACCTGCTTCGTGAATACCAAAATGTCTTGCTGTTTCTCTTATTTTAGCTCCGTCTTTGATTGCTTTAATGGCCATCTGAAGTTGCTCATTAGTTCATGCTGCTTTAGAGGTTACTCTGGTTTGTTTCATCAAATTGTACGGAAACATAATGTACTGTGCCAGTTACCTGCTGCCGTAAAGAACAGTTTTAACTAAGCCTATGTTAAACAATGTTTTTATTATAATTTATATCTCAATAGTAGTCTGACTTCTCATTACAGGTTTTAATTTACTGTAGTGCCAACAATGTGTTTCACAACACACATAAAAGTGAAATTTAAAATTGATTAAATAAAATGGTGTAAGCTATGTCTGTAACAATAGAAGTTGAATTTAATTTTAAAAAAGGGCATTAACATTTTTTTTAATACAATTATTTATTTTATTAAATTAATTATTATTTTTAATAAAAAGATATATAGCATTACGCACAAAATCCATGGAGAAGTTAGGTTTTTTCAAAAAAACAAACTCAAAATGAAGGTACTCGACATTATGATTTAGTAAGAGTTGGAAATGAAACAAAGTACCTCAGTAGAAATATGTAAAATCGAAAAGATAGTACTTTGGGGTATTAGCACGCACGGTGAGGAAATGACACGCAGTTGGGGGTAATGCCACGCGGACGCGTGCCATTACCCCGCATGTCGCCATTATGGAAAAAATCATCATACTCGTCACACAAGCATCAAACAAACATTGTTTAATATAGATACTATTTAAAAACTATTATATTTTCGAGATATGTATAAAGAAAAGGCTAAATCTAAACTGATTCAATAAATATCTTGAAGCAAACTTTCCAGATCAATTCGCTGAAGACAGGTGCGTGTCATAACTCGCCATAATTTAAAACGAAACCTAAAAAATACTTAAGTGTATTACATTGTGCAAACAAAGGGTTAGGCGTTGTTTAAAATACAAAACTTGATAAGATTAAATATAATAAATGTCTTACCACATTATTAACATCAGTAGAATATAGAGGAGAATTACTGCCAGTTTGGTCGAACCAGGGGCCATTGTACTGGTACGTAATCAAGTTGATCCAGTCCACATGTGCGATAACAGATGGAAGATCAAAGCCACGATCTAAATAAAACTTCTTACCACTGATGAAGATTGTAAGAAGGAAACCATTCTTGTCAAACTCTTTTCGGAGATCCTGTTGGTTAAGTGAAAGTTTTCTAAAGTTGTGATTAAACATAAAGGTCGTGCAAGAGAAATATTAACTGGTAAAAAAGATATTTATGTTACATCTTTTACCAAAGCCAAGTATTTTTATATAATAACTTAATTACTTGAAATTCTTAATGTAATAATCTTTTTTCCGCAAGGAATGTTGTAATTTTGTAGAGTACAGATTTCTGCCTTTTCTACCTTCAAACACTTTATGTTAACGCGTTTCGGAATACGGCCATTTTCAAAACGTATTATTGTGCTGCGCTTATTAGCCCTTATTATTGGCAATACATTAATAAGTTTTGAAAATGCAAGTATTTCAATAACAAATATAAAGTGCTTGATGCTAGGAAAGGAAGAGATATGTACCCTACAAAACTTAATTACTCAACTCCTGATTACTTAAATAAACTTAAAGCTCTTTTAACGACAGAATTTTTAACTTTTACTAGAAAAAACATGGTTTTCTTTAATTTTAAACGAGTAATTCCACAAATAATTTACATGTTTAGGCTACTATTATCAACGTTTAGTACAAAAACAAACATAATTAGTATACTAAGTACTTAATATACTTAAATAACAATGCATTGTTTCTATTATTACTGATTCTGAACATTCAAAACGTTAATTTGTGCACTTTTTAGCGCTAATAACTATGGTAAAACCATATAAAAAACCGAAAAAGTTATGAATTCTTAAAATTTGAAAACATCGCAGTTTTGAAACCGTTTAAAGAATTTTTCTGATTAATGAAGCTATTATCAATATCGATTTCTGTCTAGTTTGAATGAAATCAGACTAAAATTGCAAACGAGTGCGTGCTAAAAACACACACACACACACACACACAAACTTTATTTTTTACGATCCTTTAAACTGTGACCTTGAGGTCAAGGTTGGCTTTCATTGCAAAGTCCCCGAGTCTGGTACTTACTACGATGTTAAATCCATTAGCTCATTTCCCAGTAGATATTCGCTAATAAATACAAGAAACAAAAAAGATTTTTTATATAGATCTTTTGTTAAAAAAATTGTGATTGAAATAAAATCACGTATTAAAAAAATGTATAATTTACTGTGTTAAATTATAAGCCATAGAATAAAGAATAGTAAAAAATAAGCTCAACGAAAGTGTATTTTGGGTAAATTTCGTATTGATTACGAGACCCAGCGAGTTATCTACGAACAGAAACAAAAAATAATCTGTGATAAACTTGTAAAAGGAATTCCTAAACAAAAATTCCCGAAACTGTCCATTTAAAAAGTAAACATTTTAACTGTGGATAGGCAGGATTTTTGGCGAATGAAAATCTGTAAACTTTAAACATTAAACGCGCCAAAATGCACTGCGTTACCAACATTACACGTAAGTCTGGGTATCTCAAGCACCTACCTTTAGTAGTAAAGGGTAATTAACTTTGTCATCTTCAGTGCCGCCTCTCACACCTGGATGTTCCCAGTTGAAATCTAGGCCATCAAATTTGTTGTCCCTTTAAAAGAAAAAAAAAAAATAATCTACTATTTCAAGTGATGCTAAGTAGGCCCTACCATTTTAAAAACAGAACAACTATACCGTAAAAAATTGACCACACTGTCCACGAAGATTTTGCGAGTAGACGCTAGTTTTGCCATTTTGGAAAACTTTTCGGATCCTTCTTCCCAGCCGCCAATAGTTACCAAAACTTTCAGATGGGGAAATTGCTTTTTGAGTCCAGTTACTTTTTTGAATCCGCCTGCAAAAATTATTTATATTGCCATCAATAAATTCAATGAAAATTATAAAAGGCTACAAAATATCATTTTTACACGATGTCTTGCTAACTTCCAATGGCACGCCAATCCCCTAAAGTCAGGCTAATTTTCACCTTACGGCAGTAATATTGTGTAAATAAATGGTAACGTAATAATTTTTGTGGACTTACATTATTATGTTATATTTTTTATTATTTCTGTTCCTGACTGAATGAAAATTAAATTCTGAATTTTCTTACAAACGTAAACCGGGCAATGAAGACTATGATATCGGGGATATAACTAGAAAATTGCTATTATTGAACTAAAAATAAAAATCATGTATCACGCTTTATCTTCGTTTTTTTTAATTTTAATTACGATATTATTATTTGTTCTAAAACACGACAAATTAACATAGCTAGTTTGTCCCAAAATAACCTGAAACGTATTATAGCCTATCAGCTGTTCAATGAAATCAGCTGATCTTTACAGAATTAATATAAACCAACTGATCTTTTAATATAACTACCAAAATTAAATTAACGATTCAGTTCATAGACTTAAATCGGTCAAACGTTTTCGTAGTTTCCGTAGTGGTTATCGCGTGTGCCCCACACGCGCAAGGTCTCCAGTTCGATCCTGGCGGAACTGCAATTTTTACTTAAAATTAATTTAATACGAGACTTGCTCCGTGCAAAATATACTGTTATATATCAATATAAACATGTTCGTCGCATCACGCGTCCCGCAAAATCCAACATCAAAACCAGCCCTAAAACATGATACATGTTAATCTCGTATTTGTTTCATAGTAAAATTAATCTTCAAGAAAACATTGTTTTACTGTTTTTCCTACTTTTTGAAAATAAAAATAAATATTTTTTTACAATTAATACAAAAGCTTAAAAAATCACAACAACATTATAAATTAATTTCCAGTAACATATCACTTACCAAGCCCGTAGTCAGTTTCGTAATCGGCATAAGGGCTGCGACTTATTATCGTGTTATTTGTTTTATGAATGCCAACATTTACGTACATCAAGTGAGTACAGAGCCGCGGGTCTACGTGCTTTGTGAGCGAAAACGTCCCCTGGCGCTCTCTGAACACGGCCCACGACTGCAGGTAACAAACGACAATACGGTCATGAGTTGGTATGTCTGCAACACATTTATCATGTCATAGATAATATTTTATTTTTACAAGTAATTAATAAACAAAAGTAACAATTTTAAGCCTTATAAGTCACTCTAGAAGTTCATAACTAAGCACACTACAATCTGACCAAGCATTCCGATAAATATCAGTCATTGCATTCATAGCGTTAACAAATGTTCCATATTACAAATTTAAATACTTCTCAAGTTTGGTTCTCTCACTCTGAACTCATTCCTGTACTAACTGCCCACAGATTCTGTATTCATTGCTGCCCATTCTTCAGTCTATAAATTCCTGCAATAACGTGAATTTGTCTAATACTTTATTAAGATGTTCCTAATTAAAATCGTTAATTCATACTTTAACAAGTAACCTAATTATCTCTCAAAAACTAACCTAAAAGTACATGGTTCATTTGCTTTCTGATAGATAGCGTTATCCATTTTCGGTCACAATGTAATTTCCTATGCAATGATAATCTATGTATTATAAACTCAAGGCTAAAAGGAAACTACATTGTAGAAGATGCATTCTTTATTTTTATTTAAAACAATTATATTTAAGCAAACAAAACTATTATTAGACTGTTATTAGTGAGAAACAATAATCAAAGCACACATCACTTTCGCTGACATAATGAAGGCAAAAATTAAAATCTGCATGTAATAAATTGTCAAATACCATACAAAATTTTGAAAATACGAAAACGTACTTGCCGTTTTCGGGGTTCGTTTTTACATTTTCTGCTGAATTTGAAATTTTAAAATGCCAGTTCATACTAATTAATTAAAATGCTAAAAATGGTGAAATCATATTAAAAAAAAGAATTTTAAGATAATATATTGCGGTTTTTAACTTAAAATGTCCGCCATTTTGAAACTGCTAAACGGATATTTCAGGCAACGAACTTTTCCAAACCATTACCGAAATAGATTTTGTGCCAATTTGGATCAAAATTGCAAATGCAAGAGTGCCCCCCCACAAGCACGTACTATTATGTGTGTGTGTGTGTGTGTGTGTGTGTGTGTGTGTGTGCGCGCGCGCGTGTATTTTAATTATATGTGAAAATTGTTCATAAAAAACTTTCAATTGATGTAGTAACATATTTAGCAGAACCACCATTTTTGTTATTGACTAATCAAGATAAGATGGAACTTAGAAACAAGAACTTCAGGTATTCGCAGAGAAATCGAAACAAAGGACAGTGTTTCAAAAAACATTGTCCCATTATTCAAAATGTACTAGCTGCTAGCGCAATATTCTCCTCTCTCTGGTATTGTATGCAAATTTTATAACCTGTATTCGTAATGTAACGTTTTGTTTTGTTTTAAAAAATACAAATAAATATTCTAATGAAATACAGTTTTTTTTATTTTATTACCAAATTAATTATATTACAGAGTTATTACTTGAAGTAAATAGTTACTTCAAAGTAAATAGTGCGTATTACAGTATAAAAATAACACTTTAATTTAATTTTCTATTAGAAAAGTATTTAAAGCTAATTAAGGAAGGTTTTCAATTAAAATGACATTGTTATTTTTAATAAAATGTATTTAAAACATAAAATTTATTCACAGTTAGCATAAAATATATTTAAAACAAAGTCAAATACAATACGCTTAACTTTACTTAAATATATTAAAATCATTTTATATTTTATTTAACCCTTAAGTGGGCGCGCTGGCGTCAAATTGGCTGCAATCTTTTATTTTAGCATCTTACGGTTGGTATCGATGGAGAAATGTTTTCAGGGCTTTGCGTATTTGTCAAGACCACCTTGAGGGACACGAACTGTATAAAAATAATACCACTTTATCTTCAGTCCGTTTGGAAATAAGGCATGAATGCGAGATAGTTACGTCTGCTGCCAAGTTGCCCCGGCACGCCCAATCGTGTAACTGCTTTCGTAGTGTTATTCTCACTATATTTGTATATACATAGTCACTTTTACTCTTCTTTTTTTGTTTTGTTTTGTGTTTAGTGTTTTAGTTTAATATTTTTACCGTGTTTTATTCTATTTACAAAGATTTCAAAAAGTCTATCGTAAATTTGGATTATAACGCTGTCGATCAAATGTGTGCCAGTTACTCGACATCCTGAAGCACGAGACTTGGACAATGACCTTTTTTTATCGGCATTTAGACACTGCCGGAATAAATGCAAATATAATATACAAATTCAACCATCTGGATTACAGTGAGCGAAGACGAAACTTTTTAAAGAAATTGGCACTCAGTTTCATGAGTGGACACTTGAAAACTAGAGCGACAATCCTAACTCTTCTAAAAGATCTTCAAGTTTTTTTTTTTTGAAAATATAAGTTATTGGAAAATCAACAGGCTCAAATACCAACACGTAGATACATTTGTCATATTTGCGGACAACACAAAAATAACAGAACCAAAATTGTCTGAAAAGAATATAATAAGAATGTTTTAAGAATCACAGCCAGATGACCGCTGTTTGCACAAACTGTTTTGCAAGAAGCTGAAGCAATGGACGTTGATTCAGATTAAATTTGTAAATATTAGTTTTTAAATTTTTGTTTATAAATTTAGTTTTTTGGCGGATTTAGTTATTGCGGCCAAATTGCCGTGGCGCGCCCGGTTGTGTGATATACCTAGGCGCGTCCAGAGAAGGGTTAATAGTTCTGTAATAAATTATATGATAAAATAAAATAACTGTATAATATTCGTCCATCCATTTTTCTCTCGCAAAGCCGCCTCGGTGGCCTAATTGATAACGTACTAGGCTTTCACCCCGAGGGCCCGGGTTCGATTCCCGGCCAGGGCTTGGCGTTTTCATACTCTATAAATCATCCCATCATCTGCATTAGCCCAAGTGTGCACAATAGTCGGACGTAAAAAAAAAACTCGCAATAGGAGGTGAAATTCGGGGAGTTGGAAAATAAAACGTTAATTACAATACACTATTATAGTGCCCGTAGGCTAATGTTTTTATAACATCAGAACAAACGTGTCGTTTACCCTCGCGATAAACATTTTTTCCAAATCATTTGGGAAATTCTATCGCCCCTATTTACAAATGAATCCTCTTTAGAATGGTTAAATAATAGTACACGAATATTTGCAGCTATAATCCCTATCGGCCACACCAGCACTTACATCCATAAAATTTATCAGCTAAACCAGACTTAGGCCTAGGCGGTAAACTACCATAACAATGTTTGTAATTCTATCCAAATATCCGTTTTAATTAGTTTTCCCAAAATTTGAAATAACCTACGAATAGACGACTGTGTAAGTCATGTCCTGCAGATTGTTGTGTACAACGTTCTGGAGGTTAATTTATAACATCCTAGTCAATAATTGGCAAGTATTGAAACTAATTTAATTAAAATTTATTAGTAAAACATGCATATTTCATAACATAACGAGTGAAAACGTGCGACCTTTGGCATTTAATGGGAAAAGGAAACGAATAATGTATAACATTGAACAGCCAGAAGTTGAACAGTGTTTAGCCCCTCTTCATAAACGATTTTCGAAGTGACATATGAAATACGTGGAACCATAACTTTCCTTGTGTGTTTTCCTTGAGACGTTTTCCCCATGAAATCGCTACCCATTATTGAACGTAAAAAAGCATGAATTATTTAAATAAAACAATTCAAATTATACCATTGACTGATAGTTTACTATAATGCACTTATCTTAAATTCAATACTCGTGTTTTAAGATTACTGTACATATTTTCCTAAGTAAAATCGTTGCAAAACTATGTAGGCTTACTATTTCTTGTCAGTGTGCACTTTTGTTAAAATATTATAGTTATATTTAATACTTCTATGAGTTGTTACTAAAGCAATGTCATTTATTCAGTTAGGTTATTTAATATACAGTAATAGGCATTACTTTGCTCTAATTTCGCATTTAAAACTATAACCTATAAAATTAATGACTGAATTCTGACATGGTACCTTATTTAAATATTTATAAATAATTGAACCTACTATAACCAGATTTATATTACATGTCTACATTAGGCTACAGTATTCATTGTTTACTAAAAGCAGTGTCTTATATTTAATAACATTTACATATTAGAAGTGGCCTAAGTTGTTAACGATTCTATTTTCAAAACTAATTCGGTCAATAATTTAGATATTACTTTCAGCAATGTTTTTCTTATACAAATCAGCTGTTTTGGTACACACACTATTATCTGTCACCTGTGCCTGCATTGTGCTGCACTCTCACGAGGACACTTTACACTGATCCTGTAATTTTGTTTACAAAACTTTTATCGGTTTTAAGTTGGTTTTACTTTATCGTAAAGCCTTAAAACGAAAACGTATTAGGCGTGAGAGTTCCTGCTGTTCTGACGAACCCGTCGGTACCCTGTGTGTGTAGTTTTGACAACAATGCCCTTATTTTTGGCACACAAACGATCGGAATGCTTAACGTAGTAATAATATATGAAAAGTATTAAAAGCAACATTGCTTATTTATAACGAATGGGACGTGTTTATCAGTCTTAGGAAATAATTTTGAAAATTAATCTTCTTCGACTTTTTCTTCATCAGATTCTGAAAGTGATGGCGAAAAATGTTTGCAACAAATCGGATAGACATGTTTTTTTTAGTTGTATTTTAATGAAATAGTACAAGATTGGAATTATTTCGTAATTATTTTTCAAACCGTTAACAAAAACTTCCATTTTATAAAAAAAATTCCCAATATAAATACATTGCTAAAACCTGTATAAATTTATATATAGATTGTGCACCGAATGCTTGACCAATCGAAGATGGTCCAGGTATATCTGAAACCTGTAGTTGCCACTGGTAGTCTTCTACGTCCTTTAATCTTCTAAGTCTTGCGTCAAATCAATAAGTTTTCTGCTTCCATTTTCATTTTACTGCAAAACATTGTCAAACTTCATAATGTTTTCGAACTAAAATTTAGTAATGTAATCAGTTATAATATTTTTTTCTATCGAACGCGTAAGTTGGTATTTATTAGGACGAAAATGTTAGGAATTAAAATAAATAATTATTATACATTTAATGTCATTTAGTTGTAAGTTTTCAAACTTTACCGATAATAAAAAAGCGAGACCTGTGTTTTGTAATTGTTTCCCTTGTTTTGAGATTACCTAATCATAAATACTTTGTAAGTCAAAACCTGCATTTTCCAGTGACGTAAAGGCGTTTTCCCGAGAGCTTCAAAAGTTCTACTTGTTCAGTCTCCATTTCACTAGAAAAAAATTTCATATTACAACAAACACTTAAATTATAAGTTAATTAGGTTTGTGAAAATAATTATTGTGAATTGGTTTTTTATTTCAAAATTTAATTTTAATTGACCATTAGTATTCAAATTAATCTTGATTTTTTTTTAGTTCAGTATTGCACTTAAAAAGATTATTTATCAAAACGAACTGTAAAATACTCACCAACAATTAGTTGAACCTCACTTGATGACAGATGACAGTACTAGTAGTACTGAGGTACTACTAGTAAAATCATTTGTACTGTTTTTTTTTTAACGTCCGACTATTGTGCACACTTGGGCTAATGCAGAAGATGGGATGATTTTTATAGCGTCTGAAAATGCCAAGCCCTGGCCGGGAATCGAACCCGGGTCCTCGGGGTGAAAGCCCAGCGCGCTACGCTATCAATTAGGCCACCGAGGCGGCCATTCGTACTGAAGAGAGCAGAAGATTGATACAATGCTAAGGAAAGCAGTACTAACTGCAGTATTAATAACAACGAAAACGTAGATAACATTGTTATATGATTAGGCGAGGTTAAACGTTGAAAAAAGTAGGGTTATTGTTACTTATCGCCTTACTATTGTTATAAACTTATCGCCTACTGATATGCGTTTCAAACAAATCTAATTAATGCTTGAAAAAGTTTATTTTGTATGCAGAATATAATAAAGTAAGACAGCTTTGCACAAATAGAAAGTCTGATGACGCAACTTAAAACTGGTCACAAAAGTTAACATTCCCTGTTTGTGTAAAATTACAACTTCAAATTCACGTTAATATTTTTTTTTTATTCTTATACAAAAAATACACATTTTTTTATTTACTTACACAATTACATTTCTGTGTAACAGGCTGCTATAATAATTAGAAGGTAAGAAGATTATTATTACACCGAACCATTCGGATAATTAGTTATCTATATAAATTTAATTAAGTCATAACACTTATCGCTACTACTTCGACAATTATAGTACCCTATTATTTTACACATTAATTGTTATAATAAATAGATTAAAACAATAAATAAACTCAGATTGCATAACGGTCCTGAATGCCGTTTATTCCTGCAGACCAGCTGCAATACACGTGATTTGCTGCGGTTCATACGACCAACCTTGACTTTCTCGGTACAATATTTCCATCGACAAGTGATTTCAAAAGAGTTCCGGCCTTCTCGGTCTCCTGATTTATCGCCACCTGACCTTTTCTTGTCGCGATACTGTTACAAAGCTCATCCTCGTATCATTCTCGAATTGCAAGGCGAGATTTCTACGTGTTGCCGCAGTTCCTCAACAAACATTATAACTTGTGTAAAGTTCAACTTTCGGAATAAAAAAACTATGTATTAAATAATTTTGTAACTAACCAATGGAGTCTCTTAATTATAGTTTCTGGTTAATGCAATAGATTGTTACTTTTTGGCTCCTCCAGGTGCGTAGTTCAATATTCAACAGAACAGTACTGAGAAATGCACAAACTTTCGCAAATGGAACCAGAGCTGTGCTTCAAATAACTCGAACACAATAATAAATTCACAATTATTGTTACAATAATTGTACAAAGCTTAGCGACGTTGCGAGATGTAGAGCGAGACGTAGAGTTTAATAGGAGAGAAAACACATTTGTTTTTCTACACAAAAGCAAGATTTTCTACAACAGAATTAGAAGCTAACTTCCTATTCGGTAAAAATTAGCGACACATTGCGTTGTCATAGTAACACTTTAATGACGTCACTTGAGTAACAACAGAGTAAAAGTTCCATTTTTAGCTGGCATCACTGTTTGCAAATAACAGTGAATTTTAGGCTCCACGTGAGAACGCATATGTGTCGTACTAAAAAATATAACATTTAAAAGTTGATTGGTAATGGAAAAATAACAATAATAGCTAAGGGGGCCCAAGCGAAATTTTTCACTATGAAAGTTTTAAGTAAACACAGTCTTTTGAATAACAGTAGTCGTTGGGGTGAGGGCGGTAGTTGGAAGGAAGGGAAAACATGTTTAAAAAATAAATCGAAAAGCGATCGGTTTGAAATAATCACAAATTTATGACTGTCATCGACCGTAATATTTACATTAACCTGTTGTTAAAGAGAGGTGCTATGAGAAATCGTAATATTAAAATACAAATAAGTAAATAAATACGAAATGTTAGAACATTATGTTTGCTTCTTACCTCGTATACCAGAAAGTCCACAATAACCTCAAACTGTACTTCACAAAGTCCGCAGTAACCTCAAACTGTACTTCAAAAAGTCCGCAGTAACCTCAAACTGTACTTCACAAAGTCCGCAGTAACCTCAAACTGTACTTCACAAAGTCCGCAGTAACCTCAAATTGTACTTCAAAAAGTCCGCAGTAACCTCAAACTGTACTTCACAAAGTCCGCAGTAACCTCAAACTGTACTTCACAAAGTCCGCAGTAACCTCAAACTGTACTTCAAAAAGTCCGCAGTAACCTCAAACTGTACTTCACAAAGTCCACAATAACCTCTAACTGTATTTTGACATATAATTGTACTTCGTATTTTGTGATGTCCATATTAACAATAGATAAATGCACGATGGAAGAAGAAATCACAAATATATTTGTGTAAAAACAGATCCCAAAACATGTGTTTGATATTCGAAATGCTTGTCCCGGCTTGTACGACGGGCAGGGATAGGGGACTGTCAGTAGGGCCACATAACCTATAAGTTTAATGACTTTTAAGTAAATATTGAAACTGTTCTAAGCACGTTATACAAAAAAGTGGCATTTGTTATGAGATTGTCTATTCAGTGATTAATAAGTTAGCTTCGTAAAATATACAAAATATTGTCTGATTTGTGATGCCGCGCATGCGCATCCAAGATGCCGTTTTGCCTATGACAGTTAAAAGTGTCTTTTATGTCAAAAGTTTCCGCAAACAGTAAGTTTTAGCGCAAAATCGTTTTGCAATGTCAGAAGCCGGTTAAAAAATCTTTCTAAAAATACCTCATTTATGTCTGTACGAATCGTAGCCTATGTGCTGAGAAAAAGGGATGTTGACTCGAGAAATAATATAGCCTATATAATATAGTTAATATAATTTCATAATGTGTGATATATAGTTAAAAACGCAAACTACGGCTAAACAAACTTTATTTTAGAAATAAAACAAAAAAAAAAACTACCATTGAACAGGGAGCTTAATCAGATTTTAAATTGTTGTTATAACGATAAAGTTTGCACTAGAATAATTGAATTGAAACACAGAGATGAAATAATGTTAGTATAAAGTTGGCTTTTAATTAAAGAACAAAAATTCAATATAAAATTAATAATAAAAATGGTAAAATTTTATTTATGAAGTAGGCCAACTGCACGTACAATATGTAAAAATTCAACAATTCATAATTTGGTTTTACGATACAGTTAGTTTGAGGATATTTTAAGGTTTAAAATATTTTAACAAATAATATATGTTGAACATGTATTAAACCAAAATAATTGAACATTGAACAAACGTTTTCGTGTTAAAATGCAATAATTTTGTGTTTTATTTAATGTTTCTATTAACCTTCGTGATCGTTCGAACAAAACGTTACGTATCATGTTAGTCCCCGAAACAATCTAAGGCAGAACGTATTCATAAAAATATGTATTTACGTATCTTTTTCCAAATTGATTTGTCAAATTTTGGTCATATATACCGATTCAAAACTCATAATACATTATCTTAAATAAAAGAAATGTACGTTTCGAAAATCCCTACTCCAGTCAGAGTTTAGTTTCGATTTACATTTGAATTATTTCCTTTCTGTAAAATTAGCAACACAAGACTGGATTAGAAATATAATTATACCGGCGGTGCCAGCTCGACGTTGCCCGTTGAATAGGAGCAATTTTCAGTTAAATATTTTATTTAAAAACTTAAAAATTTTAAATTACTACTTTAAATTTCAGATCTGCATGCCAAAGAGATACGACAGTACTGACGTATTGAACAACATTGAAATTAGTTCAATCCTTATTGAACATTGAACTATTTTTTATACCAAAAAATGCTATTTGTTAAGATAAAATTGTTTGATGTCTCATTTCATAGGTCTAGTATGTGAGAATATGTTCAGATTTTATGCATTTTTGAACAATTTTTGCTTTGTACGTTTTACAACTGTTGTATACATGTCCATACTCCCATATCCAAAAACTTTAAAATGAGATATCAAACATAATTTTACCTTAAGTCAGATACATGAAAACGATAGTTGATCCATACTTACAAAACGTCCACACATCATTTAAGATATATAATTACCTGATTTTATGAAATGTGATCTGTCGGTCTTGTTCGTCATTTTTACTAATTTTGGGGGCATTTTTGAAGGTTTTTAATGTTATTTGTTCGTAAAAAGAACATGTTAAAATCGGATTTTCTCAAATTCATTTTATACGATTTTGATCAAATGTTTTTAAAATTGATTTACAAATATCTAAACAAAACTGTTTATAAGATTAAAATTTTTCATAAGATTAAAAATCAACATTTTTCAAAATTAGTTTATCGTACTTTTCTTTTATATGAAGCATTTTAATTTAAGTTACGTGTTGTTGGTATTTTATTTTTGTCTACTACTATTTATTGTTTATATTGTTTTTGTTGCGGTTTTTAATGTATCAATGTTTATATTTCTAATTTTATTTATTGGTGAATAAAACTGTAAATCTAAGAAAGATTAAAAAAAAAAATATTCTCTTACTGCCATGTATATATTATCTTTTCTTAAACCTAAATTTCTTTATTTGAAATTTAATACACTGACTTTACTGTTTACATTTTCGTACGCGATGTTTTCGAATGTTTAAATTTGGGCCGAACCTCTACGTTTTTTAAAATATTTTGTAAAAATAATTAAGAATTTGAGACACTGTAACGTGTTTGTGCTATGTTATTATTTTTTTACTGCCAAAGCGTTAAAATTAGAAAATAATTTATTACGCTATTGGTATAAACAGAACAAAAGGTCAACAAAATAACTTACATGTTGTTGATTGCTGAGCCACTGATGTACTTTTAAAACACATCCACATTAACAAAAATAAATAAAACCTCTCAAAACCAGTCATTTTACTATAGCTTATATCTAAAAGATCCACAAGCAACTAAAGTACAGCATGTACTAATTTGTAATTGGCAGCCATGCGTCCCGTAACCTTGACCCTCAGATAGACTCGGGGAAACCACACTGGGTCATTAAAAACAACAACGTCACAGGCCAGTTTGCACAACGTAAAGTGAGTAGGGCTGAGCTTAAGAGTTATTTTCTGATCGTTATAACTGTTATTGTTACTCTAGAATGTTATTTAAACCGTTATTTAGTTAACCGTTATTTAAACTGCTAAACAGAGGTTTCAGTATAGTTTTACAAAAAAACTAAATTGATTATTAAAAAAAATCAGTTTTTTAATGAAGTATAACTTACTTTTTTTGTTACACTACGGACAGCATTTATTAGATTCATGATAAATAGATAACAGATTTATTAAAGTACAAACAATAACACCAAAAATACAAATAACTGAATTTGAATTATTACTTTGAAATTGTTAACCGTTAGTTAGCGTTAAGAGTTACTTGTTTTTCGCTATAACTTGTAACAGTACACGCTCTCATATTAAATGTTATCCCGTTATTTCGAGCTTTTCATTTAAAGTTATCTCAGTGCTAGCGCCAGTAATATTTAGTGACAGGACCCTGAACTACTAAACGATTATCTAAAAGGTTACTGGGAATAAAACGTTATTCGTTCTTTTAAAGCCGTTCTCATCCTGTTGATCGTTACTACATTGCGCCTGGCAAAAAAGCACGATACTACTAAATTGTTGTTAGAGTTATAACACTTTAGCCCAGTAACAATTATTTGTTACTTTTGATAACGGTTATTATAGTTGTTCTTCAGTAACTGTTACTAAATAACAGATAATAAAATAACGTACATCACTAAAAATGAGCAGTGTGGATGAGTTTATATTTATAAATCGTTTAAATGTTTAACTTGAATTTCAAATACGTAATACCAGAAATATTAGAATAAACGAGTGATTTTAATGGAACAGTGACAAATCAATTTGAGTTAGCAACAATTCACACCACTTACGATATTACAAAAAGTTTTTGAAGCGAAGATTTTAATGTTACCTTTGGCGAGAGGAGTGAATAGAAAACGTCTGTCGAACGGAAGAATGTAACGGAAATATGGAACGAACTAGCAAACGAATTTCTTCTCTGTATTTCTGTTTATCTTTTTCTTTCTCTTTTTCGATAACAGTACATTCGTATTATATGAAAACGTTGTGTTGCTTTGGTTTCGGTATTTTTCCTTAGTTGATTTTTTTTTAAGGCGAACAGCACATTGAGGCTATTATTGCCTTCCTAAATTTAATTGTGAAAGTCGTAAGTGTAGTGTTGTAAGTGTAAGTGTGTGACTCGCGTACCGCGAGGGATGTCTAAATTCTCTCAATAGGTGCAGCTAGTCTGTACCCCTGCAGGGTTTTCTTAGTTAAAGAACACGTGAACTGTTTATAATACATTCCAAATTAATATAAACGTTTATAATAATATTGCTAGTTTTTAACAACATAACCTGAAACTTATTATAATCAGCAATGAAATCAGCTGATCATTACCAATTAATATAAAACAACTGTAAATAACTACAGTAAATATTATCTAATCAAGGTTCACGTATTTATTTATTTAAACAAAACAAGGTATTTGTAAACATATCTTCAAACTAATTATATATTCAGCGAAGATATCATTAACAAAATCTTCGCTTCTGTAACGTCCCGAGTTCCATACGAGTACTTTTGTAATAATAAAATCCTGTTTTCATATCAGAAAATGTATTTAATACAATAATTACTTTCAACAAGTCCTAAACTACATTAACAAAAATTATTTTTGTAAACGATTTTCTTAACAATTGTTTGTGAAAAAATTTTGAAAAACAAAGAGTTAAATGCTAAACTGACGAAGCCTAATTTTAAACTTATTAACAAAACGAGTAAAATGATACGAAAAATCAGTTTTGTGACAATTTATTTAAACATTTATCGCTGAAAATTATTTTCTTTTTTAAATAAAACATTTCAAAACTTGATTAAATAGTTTACCAGTTAATGGAAGAATATTTTTAAAGAGGATTGATAATTTTATAAGTGAATTTCCATAGGAAATAATTTACTCTCTTATCATCGTAATATGAACCAAATCCGGAAGTGTGTGTGTGTGTGTGTGTGTGTGTGTGTGTGTGTGTGTGTGTGTGTGTGTGTGTGTGTGTGTGTGTGTGTGTGTGTGTGTGTGTGTGTGTGTGTATTTACATAACATTTATTATAATAATAACTTCGACATCTCGTTACCACCCATTCCAAAAACGTAAACGTTTTCAGATGAAAAGCTTTAAAAAAACCCTAAATTCTTGAACTTGAACTTTTTTTAAACATTAATAATCAGATTTAAAATTATTTTTTGTGTAAATTAACACTTTAAATTTTAAAAATAAATCTTATCTCTATCTGGGTTCATTCCTTATTTTCACTGCGTTTTAAAACATTTAGAGTACTAATTTATTTATATTAAAAAGAATATTGTCGTAATTTTGATTCTTTTCATGTTTTTTGTGTATTATTTATTCATTTTGTAAAAAATTATGACGAAAAAGCTCAATAGGTAAAACAACATATATAAATATATAAATTTGAAGCAGTAAATAACTTGAAATATGATCAGTTTATTTTTTATTACTCCAAACTCTGTTCAACGATTAAATTCAAACTTATAAATAGTACCAACTTTTTATAATCTAACTGTAAAAATGATATAAATTTCAGATAGCTGTAAGAGGATTAGGCTAAATAAACTATTTGTTTTAATGTTTAAATAATTATTTATAAACATTTCTCTTTTAAGTATAATTATTTATAGTAAAAATTATAAACAACGCAAATAACACTGTACAATATTAAAAACTGTACCCTGCTTAGCAAAAACTAATGAATTGCAAAACCTATTAAATAAAAAGTGTTCTTTTAATACAGTTTATTTGTAAAAGACACATAAATTATTGTATCTATATAAACACACATTTAATTTTAAAAATCCTAATTTTTGTTTTAAATAATGTACTGCAATAAGTTTAGGGGTGAGTATAAATAAAAGCCATTCCCATTTCCTTGAGTGCCCTTTCTGTCTGCTTGTAGTCTTCTTCCACTAAACGTTTTAAAGCCACTCTGCGAACCTTTGAAAAAATTATAAATTAATAGAGCTTTTATATTTAACAATTCGATTTTAAAATCTTAAAACTCTTATCTTAATATATACAAGCGGCTTTGTTCTGACTGTCTGACTGACGCACAATCGACGTAAAGTAGAGCTTTTTGAGACTTGAACTTTTGAGGATATCTTCACTTTATTATGTTTTGGGGGGGGATTAACAGAGGTTCCGTAGCCCCTGACAGCTCACCTAACCTTATGTTAGCTTGCACTAGGAAAGCATTTTATAAGATTCAACCCATACAAATGTAATTAATAAGAATTTACATATTTGTAAATTTATCTTTTTGCTCCTTGAATACTCCTAAAGTGAACCAAAGGGGTAAAAATGAGATATAAATATTTGTATTGGAAAAATATGTTTTTGGTCAGATTTTCTTGAAACTTAATATACAAGGTGTGTTCAGAAAATAACGAGAATTTTAATTTTTCGAACAAAATATTTATTTATTCTTCTACATTGATGTTGTCGTCTTCAAAATAATCCCCATTGGAGATTATGCACTTGTGCCAGCGCTTCTTCCAATCCTCGAAACACTTCTCAAACTCGATCTTTGAGATAGCCTTTAGTTCAGTTAGCGATGCGCTTTTAATGTCATCTACGGCTGTAAAACGATGGCCTTTTAAGGTTCTCTTTGTTTTTGGAAATAGGAAAAAGTCACACGGAGCCATGTCTGGCGAATATGGAGGCTGGAGCATCGTTACAGTACTGTTTTTGGCCAAAAATTCACGAACAAGCAATGAAGTGTGAGCTGGTGCATTATCGTAGTGCAAAATCCATGAATTGCTTTTCCACAGATTCGGGCGTTTTTTTTTGATTGCTTCACGCAAACGGCGTTGAACTTGTAGGTAGTACTCCTTATTGACCGTTTCACCTGGTGGCAGGAATTTAATGATACACCATTAATATCGAAAAACACAGTGAGCATAAACCTTCAAGTTCGACCGCACTTGTCGAACCTTTTTCGGTCTTGGCGAGCCAGAATGCCGCCACTGGGATGATTGAACCTTAGTTTCGACTTCATATCCGTAAACCCATGTTTCGTCACCTGTTATAATAGGTTTCAGTAATTCTGCATCGTCGTTGACTTCATTTAGTGACTCCTGAGCAACTTCCATTCGCCGCTGTTTTTGTTCAAAATTAAACAATTTTGGAACGAATTTTGCTGCCACGCGTTTCATACACAAAACACTGGAAACAATGTCATGACATGATCCAATCGATATGCCAACATCATCAGCGACCTCTCTAGTTGTGATTCGGCGATTGTTCATAACCACTTCTTTCACTTTTTCCACGTTTTCAACGGATGTTGATGTGCTGGGACGCCCAGGGCGTTCATCATCTTCAACGTCTTCACTGCCTTCTTGGAAACGCTTATACCACTCGTAAACTCTTGCTTTACACATAGCAGACTCACCATAGGCCTTTGTTAACATTTCATACACTTTGTTATACTTTATTCCATTTTTTACGCAAAATTCGATACAAATTCTTTGATCCATTTCTTTTAACAAACGAAAATCGCCGAGCTCATAAAAACACCTCTAACCTTAGTGGCTGTCACAGACAAATTTAACAATGAAAAAAGCTGAAAGTTTTATCATACTTCAAGGGCATGTATACCAACATAACAACAAAATCGGACTCTCCAAGCCCGCAAAATTTAAAAATTCTCGTTACTTTCTGAACACACCTCGTAAGTGCTCAAAGTAAAAAACAATGAAATACGTATTTCAGCATTTTCCAAAATTCATCTTTGACAAGAAGAAAGAATTGGCTTACAGCAATGTTCTGTCTCTGAGCCCACCGCAGTTCATCTTTCAACAACAGCTTCTCTGCACGCAAAGGTCTGTTGTGCTGCGCATCTGTGAATGGATTTAAGCCTTCAGGAATTAAATTTAACTCTTTTTGACTGAAACAAAGAAAAACTGATATAATAACAAAATTATTTAACGACATGTGTTAGTTATTTATAGAATACAGAAAATAGAAATTATAAGTTGCATTTTATTTTATTTTAAATTGTATGATTATTGTATGTAGGCCTACTGAAATTGTAAACAATAATAGGAGTGAACAATCAAACAATTGATTTGAAGCTACAGAGCTGCAACTAAAAATAGTACTTATACATTTTCTGTAGGCTACAATGGATTATTAATAGAGTTAGACATTAGCTATTTTCATGGTGCTTAAACTTTACAAAAATGTAATCTTTTCACTCAAACTCTAGTCTGCCCATAGAGCATCAATAAATGATAAAAATAAAAACACTTTAATGAATAATATTTTTTTAAATAAAAGATTTTGAAATTTTATGCTGTAATCAATTTTCGTTTTATTCCAAAAGAATTTACGTATTTTATATGGCTTTTTGTTTGTCTATTCATTTAAAGTTTTAACTTATTTTTATATCGTAGTATAGTCTACTTGAACTAAGTCTACTTACATTTCACTTCTTCTATTAATACATAAATTTTCAGTATCTCTGCTAAAGTCCATGTTATACAAACTTAGTACACTTTAAAATAATAAACAATTTGTGAATAATTTTAGCGTTTAAATTATAATATGCAGCTTAATATTTTTAAACTAACTAAACAAAAACGTACCACAGATTATTAAATATAATCTTTAAAAAATAAATCAGCTGTTTGAATAATTTTTAATGGACTACATGGACCACACTGACACATATGTATGAGTGTGTGTGTGTGTGTGTGTTTGTGTTTGTGTTATATAATTGTTATTTACAACAACAATGAAGTAGTTCAATGACGAGCAACTGATTATTTTATTGACGTCCTTCGTTTTCAGTAGTAAGTGATTCATATCAACAACATTTCACATGAAATAATTTTATGTTGGCAACAGTGAATGAAATGTTTTTTTTTTTTGCTTAATGAAATAGTATCCTATTGTCGGATATATAATACATATCTTTAATAAACTGTAATACTGTCTTTAACAAACACTTAAAATATTTCACATCAAATAATTTATGTTGGTAACAATGAATGAAATGTTTTTTTATTTTAATAAAAAATAATAGCCTATTGTCGGATATGTAATACGGTGTACATATCTTCAGTACACTATAATAGTATCTCAAAAAAAACAACAACAAGATTTCGCATAAAATAATTTATGTTGGTAACAGTGAATGCAATGTTCCTTACTTTAATAAAAATAATGGCCTATTGTCAGAAATATAATACTGTATACATAACATTAAGTACACTCTATTCTTAACATACACTTAACAATGTTTTACATAAAATAATTCATGATGGTTACAGTGGATAAAATATTCATTAGTTCAATAAAAATAACAGCCTAAATTAGGCTTACTAAAAAGGTTTTAAAAGCAGCATTTCCGTTCATGTTACTCTAGGACAGACAAGGACTACAAGGTGGTCCAGAAAATTAACTACATTACTGTATTTTGATTACAGTTTGCAGTAATTACAGTGAATGTTCACATTACCGTGAAATGTTGTAGATGGATATTGTAATTGTGTGTGTTATTGTTAAGTAAAGTTTTTACATAATTTATTGTAATAACAAATGCTGTTACAACCACAATTTCAATTAGGCCTATTTCTTCTCGTCACTGGCTCTAGATTAATTTGACTGTAAGAGCAGTTACAGCCTTGTCGCTTAAAAAAAATGCCTACGTGAGTGAAAAGGCTGAATGTGTATTTTGCGATCTTTTGTTTTGCTATTAGTAAATAGATTTAAAGTCAGCTTGCTATTGTAAAATGTAGTCCACGGATATGTTGGTGAACCACTATAAAAGCTTTTGATATTAGCAAAAACATTGGTTTCATAAAGTGTTAAAACTTAAGAGGATTTTACTCAAAACTATAACGTAGTCAGATATAACCTTATCAAACCAAGCTCATGTCATGTCGGAAATCATGATACTATATACATATAATTGTATTTTAACAAGCTTTAACAGACTAACAATGTTTCACGTCAAGTAATTTATGTTGGCAACAGTGAATGAATGTTTATTACTTTAATAAAATAATAGTCCATTGTCGAAAATATATAACTGTATACATATCTTCAGTACGCAATAACAGTACATTTAACAAAAACAATCTTTTACATGAAATAATTTATGTTGGTAACAGTGTATGAAATCTTGTTTACTTTAATAAAAATAGTAGCCTATTGTAGGAAATATAATGTACATTTCTTCAATCCACTATAACAATATATTTAATCTTAATTTACAGTACTGAGTGTTATAAAGATGGTGATGTATTTACGAGTGTAGGCCTAATATCAACTATTTTAACAAGAACTTGAAAGCTACCGAAATCTCAGACGGTAGAACAGCTGGAAGTCTTACTACATTTTTCACCTGTACGAAGATCCTAGTGTAGTCGCTACGGTTAACTTTCGAGGAGTTATGTTGATCCACGTTTTCATTACTGCAACTAGCATATTTATTAAATACATTAAATAATAAATAATCGTGGGCAATTTGATCTATTTTAAAGTGATCAGAAGTGAATTTTCAAAAATAATTTGTTTACCTTAACATTTTTTAAATTCTAATTTCACCATAACAATCAGCATTAAAATTGCATATATTTGAATTTTACACCTTCACAATTATATTGAAAACACAAAAATGAACCCTGAACGTCGTCAAATTCAATTTATGAATTTCAACAGATTTTTAAAATTCAAAACGCTAATTTAAGCAGTTTTTAAACCTGATTGCGATGGTGAATATAGATTTTCATAAATTTTAAAGAAAAGTTATGATATTCTAAAGATTTGAAATATCCGCCATTTTGAAACTGTTGAACGGATTTCGTTCGATAATATCGTTTTCGTACCAAGTTTGAATTAAATCAGATCAAAATTGCAAACGTGAGAGTGCTAATACACAACACACAAACACACACACACATTCTAACGAATCATAAAAATGTGGCAATTCATTTTCAACTGGAAATTTACTAAAAATTATAATAATAATACACGTAAAGTGAATGAATAATTAGGCTACATGAATTATTCGTAAAGTAAAAATCAGCTGTAAAAAATTTCAAAATGTAGGAAATTACTTTATTTTGTAATTATTTGTAATAATGTTATTTTCGTGTGCATTATCTATACGTCGGCTAACAAGGAATTAAATTTCAACCTTGCTGAAAAATGTTAAATAATTTGGCATAAATACAGAAGTTAAAAAACCGAAAGTTCAAAGAAATAGGTCTACAAATTATCTCTACCAGCTGATATTTTTAACAATAATAATTGTATACTCCATTTTGTTATGTTCACATTTAATTTTTGTTCAGTGTTGCTTAGAATGCAAATTTGTTGCTGCAAACGCCGCATAGCTAACAGGGATTTGTAATTTCCAGTTACATTTTTATGTTCAAAATTATGTTGGGTAATGTTAGATTAATTGGGTTGCATTTCCGAATTTTATTAAGTTTGTTTCTGCCGATACATTTTAGTGGACCTAATTTTCAGAACAATAATTAGGTAATCTAAATGACAATGTTTAATTTTTGTTTGTTTTTTAATTAATAACTTGAAAATTGAATTGGTTATAAAAATATTTTTTTAAATTTTAAACTGATAGGATTTTGAAGGTTATGAACCAAGGTTTGTGTTTCACACTTTTTGAATGTTTCGATATGGTTGTTAGCTGGTTTATCTCTTTTTAGGTTATACTAATATTTTTATCCTTTTTATTACAACATAGTAACGGCCTGCTTCAAAGTTTTTTTGGCAAATTTAAATTATTAAATCATAAATATGAATATAACCATTCAAAATTATATTTTATTTTGCATTGTATTATTTTAATTTTTGATTTTATTTTTAATTTTTCCGAAAATTCTTTTCATTTCAAAAATATCTTATAAGATGATTTTGTAAGTTAAAAACACAGGACTGCCTATTCTGGGGAGTGCAGACCCAAATGTTTATATTTCGGATTAGCGATGCAAAATTTCACTCTTTTTCTAGACTTAGGTACAAGGATTTTGGGATATTGCTTCTTAGCGCCCGCTGATAACCAATGGCAAGGCGTGGGTTCTTCAGGTTTTATCACTCCTATAGCTCGCATAGTGGCCACAAAAGAATCTTTATACTTCCGGCCTATACGACTTCTAAACTTAAAATATGACAATAACGGGTCTTCTTTTGGTTTATCGATACGCGGATAAATATCTTTATTGATAGCGAATAATCGACGAATGTTTTCGGTTATAAACTTAATATCATCAAAATCGCGAACGTTCATTTTCTGCAAAACTGAAGCATTTACAAAACAAAGTCTTCTACCGTAGATTAGATTTTTCACAAAACATTCTTTGTACTGAGGCAAGCCCAAAATGTTGGACACCCATTCACCGACATCTTCCACTGACCACATTAACACTTCAGGTTGAACAATCGGCGATATATTCACTTCACACTCGCTATATTCTATTAACAGCTTAGGTGTTTCGAGTCGAGGGTTAAAGTCCCACACACATTTCTTTGACAACCTGGATATTTCAGAAAACCTTGTGGTATCCGTATTAACGCTCGAGGGCAACACTTTCAGTTTACTGCTTGGCTTTTGCTTGAGATCAGTTTGGAACCTAAGACTAACCTTTCTGTCGTTACCCTGCGGTACTAACCTAGAGTCTTCTGCAGGTACTGTTTTGATATTAAAATCCATTATCACTTTTTAAAACTTCGTTTTTTTTTTTAAAACTAATTTTCTAAACTCGTAACACCAATTTACATAAAAATTGAAATCAACAATTTAATTTAAACCAATCTGTTGTGCAATCTCAAAACTAAAACATATTAATTTCTGAAATTAAGTTTTATTGAATTACACAATATTTTTCGTTTGTGTTTTACAACAATTAACGAAAAAGATATTAAACTAAATTCATTTATAGTTGAGTCCAAAACATTACCGTAAAAATATAATGAAGTTGTAGGCTTAAAATACTCTCATTTATCAATTAAAGCATATTTAAGGCTCATGGAATATGTATAATTGAATTGTAAAATTTTAACTGGTTCCAAAAAAGGTTTTCTTGTTATTATTGTAACAGCTGATCGTACAATTGTCATCGTCCAGTAACAATTACTGTAATGTGTATTTTTCATTAATCAGTTATAATTAATTATAATTTTAATGAATCAATTAGTTAAATTATATAAACTATATAATTAAAATTAGTCTATAATTTTCTTTACTGCTTGCAATATTAGAACATTGTTTACTTTGTATAACAGTTCGTTTTTTACAAAATATATAGAAAAAACTGTAATATTGTGAATTAATTGATTTTGGTTGAAATATCCGTCTGTCTGACTGGTTTCTATGCATTTAATTGGAGACTAAACAAGTGTACCAAAATATATGTCCACATATAACCATCCATTATATATCTATCTTAATATATAAAAGAAGTCCTGACTGACTGACTGATTCATAATCAATGCAGAGCCAAAACTATTTTAGCTAGCGACTTGAAATTTCGAGGGTATATTTATGTTACCATATAAGCGAGCACTAAGAAAGGATTTTGCAAAAATTTGATTTTAACGCCATTAAACTAATTACCCAGTCCCACTATAATAATCAACGAATAACCGATACTATAATAGCTAAAGATTTGAAATTTTCAGGGTTACCACCACATGTAGGGGTGCACTGAAAAACGATTTTACAGTATTCAACCCCTAAAGAGGTAAGAATTGGGTACAGCAATTTTTATTCGAAAAAATATGTTATTCGTCTGACCTTCTTAAAACGTAACATTGTCACTCTTAAACATAAGTATAGAAATATATATATATATATATATATATATATATATATATATATATATATATATATATATATATATATATCACAATTTCAAAAAACCCGTCCTCTGAAGAGATTGAAAAGAGGTAGAAAATGTTAAAAGACGATATACAATTTTGCATTGAAAAAAATTTTCTTGATCGTATATTCTAGAAATATGCTATGAAACACAAATAATGAAACATATATTTCAACATTTTCCCAAATATATTCCCTAAAAGAATAAAAATGTAAAAAAGAGGTATAATTGGAGAAGAAAGAGTGTTTCAAATGGAGAAAACCCTTTTTTATCGGATTTTATTAAAAGTAAATAAAATATTCTAAAAAACAAATTATGATACTCGTAATTCAGCATTCCCCCTGAATTCATCCCTTAAAAAGGACAAAAATATAAAAGAGTTATAAATGTTTGTATTGGAGAAAAATATTTTTATCAGATTTTCTTAAATTGAATGGAACACGTTTGAAGATAATAAAATAACATATTCAGTTTATAATATTTTTTTCATATTTTTCACTGTAAAATAATCATGAGTTTAGATGATCACGCTTTTATGAACATATTTTTTTATGTTTCTAAATTTTACTGAAACAGTTTAAGTTTCGTGGGCGAAGCGGGGCTAAAGCTAGTATGTTTATATCTGATCGAGAATTTAGGCTGATTTTCCTGTTTTTTCCTTTTTTGAGTTAATACTCAGATGCAGTCGTTAGAAGAAAATATTGCATAACAGTCAATTGTATAAAACTGTTTATCAGACCCCTGTAAAACATAAATTTTACATAGAAAAATAACTTATTTAAAAAACAAACGGTATTATGTTTATAAACATTTTAAAATATAAATATTTGTAATATGGTCCTAGTTTTTTAAATTTTCAAATCATAATAGTAACAGAACAGTAACTGATATTTTTTTAATGCACTTATGTGAGTTAGAATGTTTAAAATTTTTTTAAATAGTTGATGTTGTTGCATTAATATTTTGCATAAGCTTCATGCTTCTTATTTCGAAACATTACAATATATATTAATATTGGAATCTGAGTAACACATTATCGCTTAGAATGAAGCTGCAAGTGTTTGTATTTTGAACTAGGCACACACCACAGTGTTTCTCCTCGGACTCTCGGTACAATAACCCTTGGGGACTGTTTGCTAGGTTCTATTGAGTACCAGTGACACGGTATGAGTTCCGGTGGCTGAATGAAACCCATTTTTCGAAAAATATTGGAAAGTCTATCTCGCTCGTAGATCCTGCCTGTACGACTTCGAAACTTAAAGTACGCCAGTAACGGATCTTCTTGTGGTTTATCAACCAAACGCACGACAGTGTCCTCTCTCAGATTCAGTTCTTGGCGGACATGTTTAGTTATGTATTTAATATGATTAAAATCACTTATTTTCAATTTGCTCGACAAAGTTGAAGCATTTAAGAAACAAAGTTTCTTTCCGTTAATTCCATTCCTTATAAAACCGTCTTTATACTGGGGTAGTTTCAACGTATTAGACACCCACTCTCCGACATCTTCAACTGACCACGAAAGACATCTAGGCCATGCAAGAGGAGATGAATTCACGTCAGACCCGCTTAGCTCTATTAAGGTTTTAATGTTCTGAAAAACGGGGTCCAATAATGATGTATGTTTTCTCGAGAAAAGCGTAGATGCTTCAGAACGTCTTTCAGAATTAGATTCTAAGCGTTTGGGTAAACTAATTAACCTGTTAGACCTGCTACAAACAGGAGAGCCAACAGACTCAAATTTTGACGACACCGTAGATGTCCTAAATGTTTGTGAGGGTCTTTCTTTACGTTCTGTTGGGACACTGCTCATAATCGTCTTTACTCTTCTATACTTTCTATACTTTAAATAGTTTACGTTGAAAAACCATATATTTCAAATTTAAATAATATGACTTGATTCATAAATTACGTATTTATGAATCAAAAATTAAATTAGTACAATCACATTTTTAAAAAAATGATGCTGAATCAAAAACAGAAGAATAAATATCTCAAAACACACTTTTCAGTAAAATAAGCTACTTACAATGTGGTAAGGTTAATAATTTGTATACAAAATAACCTTAAAATATGAAAACATTACCTAATTAAAAAGTAGGCATGATACATTTAGTAATATATTATTTATAACTTCAATAACAAATTGGTCAACAATATATAGTTACAGCTGATTAGCTAATATAGCCTACGGAACCATACTGATGGTAATGTGTTATTATTTTGTGGTAAAAATATAACATTGTAAGACTGTTCGACTTTGTAATAATACTCGGCTCAATTAAGTTATGAATTATTATAAATACTTTTTTAATGATGTAAAGTATGACATTATTTTTTTACAATATAAGGCATGTCTTATTTGTATACACAATCGTTAGTAAACTTTAAAAAAATATTTGTAAAACTATTCACATTTTTACTCTCTTCAAATATTACGTTGAACAAATTATTCGTTCTTCTATTTTATCAAATGCAATATGCTATAGCTCTAAAATCCTGTCAGTCTACTGAGTCTCCGAAATTGCGCACTCAGTTCAAGGTCGTAGGTTCGAGACTAGAGCTATTACTGCCTTCAGCTTTTCCCGTGCCTTAAATATATTAGTCTAACTGGCAAAAGTATGGATGTTAAAAAGGAAAGAATTAAACACAAAATATTTTGTAAACTGTACTTGACCCAAATAAAAGTCAAAAACACACTGAGAGATCAAACAACATTTCAAAAACATAATGTCTTGTCTTTCTTTTTATATTCTTCTTCTTTTCTGCTAGGATTATTTTCACTATGTTCAGTATAATAATCTGCCTTCCCGATTATTATACTCAAAAACGAGTATAGAAATAGTTTTTGAAGATGGAGGTTCTCCGAAACGCGTCAACGAAAGAAGAATTGACGAAGGAAGGCAGATTATTATACTGAACATAGTAATGTGTTGTCTGTTTTGTTGATCGCGACTGACTTATGTTTTGAGAGAAGTGACTAGCTGACCTGTTATTCTACAATGATAATCTGTGGAATACAAGAAGCGGAGGAATTCGCGGTGGCTGGTTACTGAACATCAACACGTCGTTGACATGGCTAGAAATTCCACAGTCTGCTATATTTTTAGCTTTACATTTTTCCTTTTTTTCTATGCCAGCTACTCTAACGAAGATGGGGGATGTAATATACGGAAAAAATCCAACGGTAGTAATTGCATATGTTTGTGTTACATGAAAAATCACTGTTCTAAAGTCCCTAAGAGTACTAGGCCAGATGGAGTCAGACTGAAAGAGAAATACTGGCAACTACTTTTCAGGTGGAAGTCATTTGCTTGAGGAGAATTACTGACAGGTGATACAAAGGTAAATTTTTCTGTTTACTGACTCTGGAAAACCACCCAACTAAAAGACAGCGTGATGTTGTCATCTTGCCATTAAAAACATAACGAAAAGCAACAAAGCCCAATTTTGGAGGTGACAAGACATAAAAATGTAACGGGGAATTAAGAGGCAGGTAGGTGAGCCAGGGTGTGAGCCTGAAGCTTTCATTGACTCAGAACGTGTATGAGGAATATCTTATATTATAGCGCCCGCAGACATATCTCTCAGTGGCTTTCTAAAGAAAACCAAATGGTTTGGGACAGAACGGAAAGCCTTGTGTAGTCAAATAGTATACTTAAAGGTCAGCAAGTAGTAATGCTAGAACTCTCATATGCGAGGACAGATCCGTGAATAGTGACTGAATGTTTGACTGGTCACTGGATGTTCAGCAGCCATTTACACAAAATGGGATTTCTTTTCGGTAGGAAATGTGACGCAATTCAGGACGTAAATTAGTTACAGTTCAACTTTGGACAATAAACGATTTGAATCCCTAGGCAATTTATGGAGTGGGGAACTATAGAATCTCTAAACATATGAGGTACAGATGAAGGAACAGATGACATAGTTCGAACATGACATAGTTCGAAGCATCTCATGATTCTCTAAAAATCTGAAGGACAGATGAAGGAACAGGACATAGTTCGAAGAGTCTCACAATTCTCTAAAACTCTGAGAAACAGGCGAAGGAACATAGTTAGAAGCATCTCGCGATTCTTTAAAAATCTGAATAAATTATGAAGGAACAGGACATAGTTCGAAGCATCTCACAATTCTCTAAAAAACTGAGAAAGATGAAGGAACAGGACATAGTTCGAAGCATGTCTCACGATTCTCTAAAAATCTGAAGGAATTATGAAGGAACAGGACATAGTTCGAAGCATCTCATGACACTCTAAAAATTGAGACAGATGAAGGAACAAGACATAGTTCGAAGCATCTCATGACACTCTAAAAATTAAGAGACAGATGAAGGAATAGAACATAGTTCGAGGCGTCTCACAATTCTCTAAAAATCTGAAGGAATTATGAAGGAACAGAACATAGTTCGTAGAATCTCACGATTCTCTAAAAAATTGAGAGAGATGAAGGAACAGGACATAGTTCGAAGCATCTCATTACACTCTAAAAACTGAGAGACAGATGGAGGAATAGAACATAGTTTGAAGCGTCTCACGATTCTCTAAAAATCTGAAGGAATTATGAAGGAACAGGACATAGTTCGAAGCATCTCATGACACTCTAAAAATTGAGACAGATGAAGGAACAAGACATAGTTCGAAGCATCTCATGACACTCTAAAAATTGAGAGACAGATGAAGGAATAGAACATAGTTCGAAGCGTCTCACAATGCTCTAAAAATCTGAAGGAATTATGAAGGAACAGGACATAATTCGAAGCATCTCACGATTCTCTAAAAATCTGAAGGAATTATGAAGGAACAGGACATAGTTCGAAGCATCTCATGACACTCTAAAAATTGAGAGACAGATGAAGGAATAGAACATAGTTCGAAGCATCTCACGATTCTCTAAAAATCTGAAGGAATTATGAAGGAACAGGACATAGTTCGAAGCGTCTCACGATTCTCTAAAAATCTGACGTTGTATTGGAAAGGTTGAATTTGTTAATGTGGGTATACAATAAGTTTTATAGCTGAGTGGAAAAACCAGGAACACGCAACTTTCTGGTCCTCCTGATAGGAAACGTTAAGACAGTGAAGACCGGCAGACCACAGAAAACTGCATTACGTATTATTGGATGCGACACCGCTTATCACACCTAAAATATGTAACAGTATGTTTCATTAGCACCTAATGTGACAACAGGCTAACAAGCCCGGTGTTAATTGTTATTAGGCTAACGTAAACACGGCTGCATCGACTCCTCATTCTGCCTTACGTCATCGCGCAGTTGTGGCCTGCGTTGATTGAATTGGTTAGAAGTATTGCCATTCATGAACAATGCCATTCTGTATAGTTATTAGGCCTATTCAGTCTTACCAACGTTCCGGACAGAGAAAAGATTTTTTTTTGTGTTTAACGTCTGACTATTGTGCACACTTGGGCTAATGCAGACGATGGGATGATTTATAGCGTATGAAAATGCCAAGCCCTCGCCGGAAATCGAACCCGGGTCCTCGGAGTGAAAGCCGCGTACGCTATCCACTAGGCCACCGAGGCGGCTTAGAAAAGATCGTTCAGGAAAGTGAATTATTGGAGTTGTCATCATGGTAAGATTCAAATCCAGAAACCTTGAAATGAGTTCCTATCTTGATAGGTTTTAGGTAGTTAGTTGTATATTTTGCATTTTATTTTTGACTTGTTGGAAATAACAATACATTTTCGCTAATGTACTTTTAAAAAAAACTATGGACTTGGACTACCAGAATCTCACAGATTAGGTACTTAAACTTTTTATGTTTCTACATCGTATACGCTAAGTACCCTTGTTTTATAACTACAGACCATAAACAATGTACGGGAAACCATACCACTGTATTTTCATAAATACCATAAGTAAGGTATTTTCATTATCTTACTTACACCATGATGTATCTTAATAATAACTCGCAATACATTTCTAAAAATTGCTATTTGGAAGCAATAGGCCTAGTACAAAAACTAAAGAAATTACAATAATAATTTTGAAAGATCCTATTTCTCAAAATGCTCTTTAGTTATGATGTACAAAGTTTTAACTGCAGGCCTATGACTCAAATTAGTGCACAATATTTGAAATAAAATCCAAGTTATAATTTCCAAAAAGAATTTTCACAAAGAAAGTGAATTTAACAGCAGCAGTTAAGTTCCTCAATATTTTGTAAACTGTAAATATTTCGCAGGCTACTTTATAAGCTGATTCCAGTCATTATTAATTATATACGTATGATCAAAATTTGAATAAAATATGACAAAACGATTTCGAGAAATTAAGTCCTTAATTTATTCCTTTTTTCATCTGTAGTTGTTTTCTTTAGACAGTATTATTTTGTATGTCACGATGAAAATTACTAATTGTTAGTGCTTCAATATTGTATAATAATTAGAACAATTCTTTGAGATTCTTATTATTTTTGTTTCATTATGGCAGCTACCTTCTTGAAGCTACATTTATTTAATTCCAAAAACCTCTCGGGGTTGAATTTTATGCGCTGAATTGAATTTTAAAATTTGAACCAATTCGAAGTAGTGTATGCTTTAGAACGAATAACATGCACACCTGCAGATAGACCTCTAGGTAAAACCTTATTTTGTTAGTACATCAAGATCTACTTCTGATGATGCAGTCCTTCCTGCAATTGCGTAGCAAAAAGTAAACAGAATTTTGGTGTTACAGAGTTGCAAATAAATTTGTGATTGATTTGTAATTTCATTTTTATTATGCCAAAACAAAATCACAAAACTATCAAATCAATAAATAATAACCAGGAGCCCGTGCTAAATTTTGCACTATAAAAGTTTTAAGTAAACCCTGACTTTTCAATGAGAGTAGTCGTTGGGGTGAGGGCGGTAGTTGGAAGGAAAGGAAAACATGTTTAAAAATAAATCGAAAAGCGATCGGTTTGAAATAATAATCACAAATTAATGACTGTCATCGACCGTAATATTTACATTAACCTGTTGTTAAAGAGAGATGTAATGAGAAATCGTAATATTCAAAGACAAATAAGTAAATAATTGCGAAATGTTATGTTTGCTTCTTACATTGTTTATCACAAAGTCCACAATAACCTCTAACTGTATTTTGACATTTTAGTTGTACTCCGTATTTTATGATGTCCGTATTAACAATAGATAAATGCACGATTGAAGAGAAATCACAAATACTGTATATTTGAGTAAAACAGTGTCCCAAACAAGTATTTAGTATTCGAAATGCTTGTCCCGGCTTGTACGACGGACAGGGATAGGGGACTGTCAGTAGGGCCACATAACAGTATAGGCCTAAGTTTAATGATTTTTAAGTAAATATTGAAATTGTTTTAAGCACATTATACAAAAAAGTGGCACTTGTAATGGGATTGTCTATTCGTAATTAATAAGCTAGCTTCGTTAAATGTACAAAATTTTGTCTGTTTTGTGATACCGCGCATGCGCATGCGAGCTGCGCACCAGAGATGCCGTTTTGCATATGACAGTTAAAAGTGTCTGCTATGTTAAAATTTTCCACAAACAGTACGTTTTAGCGCAAAATCGTTTTGCAATGTCAGAAACCGGTTAAAAAATCTTTTTAAAGATACGCCATTTATGCTTGTACGAATAGTGATGTGCTGAGAAAAAGGGATGTTGACTCAAAAAATATATATGATAACCTATATGGGAGCTACTTAATTATTACTCTTTTAATTGTATTTTTTGACTAAACTTAACTTCACATTTTAAAATATTTTAAAAGACTCAAATCATTATTAAAGAAACAAAAGTGTTGGCAACTAACAATGAATTATTAATGAATGAATTAAACTTACAAGCAATGAAGTAGTACCTTACCTTGCATCTATGTTGCTTCACGATAAGTTGTTGTGCTTATCTAAAAAGCTCAGTATTTGCTGTTTATAATTACATTATTCATGAGTTAAAGCTCTAGTTTAAATTTTTTAACTGTAAAATAACGGTTATCAATCATGACAATTAACGCCTGAACGCGAGAATGTCTCGTTGTGTGAACCTCTTGTTCCACATTTACAGTACCGAAATGTCGCCCACATTGTTGTTGCTTCTTTCATCTTTTGTGTTTGTGTGCGCTGTAGATAATAGTCAGACTTCGAATATTTCTACGGATACAACGCGAGATGGCAGGCGTAAGGCAATTAATAATAGTATCTGTGTTTTATAAGAAAAGTTTGATTCTGTTTTTAATCCTCAAAATTCTGAATGTCTTTTGGCCTAAGAAATTTAATTTAATTTTCTTCTTCGAATCGAAATTTTTTAGCGCCAGTAGAGAGCGCATATCTTGGGTTTGTTCTTTATCAACTATTAATACGAAAATATTTTATAAATTACTTTTTAGACAATTTGCTTATCTTCACAATTTATTTCAAATTGATTTTAATCCAAAAGTAAAAACACAAGTTATTAAATACTAGTATGAAAAATATACAGAGATAATATTAATTGGAGGGCGCATAAAAAGAAATTATTTTGAAAAAATCTGCACTTAGGGCCTACATATCTTGATGATTATTAAAAATTAAACCTTAAAAACTAAAAGTTAAGAAAAATTTCATATATATTTGAATATATTTCCATACGATTTTCGTAATTTTAGTTATCTAACTTTTAATTTTTAGGCACCTAGATCAGTGTAAATTTTTTTAAATATTTTTTTAGACCTCTTAATACACGATGTACCCTTTTTTGTTGTGATTTTACCTGTGTGTCGAATAACCCTATTTTGAATTGCATTTTTCAGAGGGGGGAATATATTATTGTATCTTTTTCAGCTATGAGCTAACTTTGTCGTAGATTTCATATTTTTAGCCCAAACGTAAAAATTTGTTTTGTTGGCAGTGTTCTTCTTATTCCTCTGTTCACGCCATTCCGCCGAAGAGCCTGTTACGCAGGCAGTCAGCGTGGGGTCTGCTACACTGCCACGCAGTGTTCCCTTAGACTGGGCACCGCTGCAGGGACATGTGCTTCGGGAAGAGGAGTGTGCTGTGTCTGTAAGTACCGTTGATCTTCTTTTAAACTAATTTACTTTTTTACTTTGCAAAGCATATTTATCGAAAGTATGGCCTAGTGATTGTGAACATCGATCTTGAGATTTCATGATACATTTTCTAGTCCAAACAAGAGGTTTTAAGCATTTGGGTTAAGTTTTCTCGTCTCGGGATGATTCTTTGACTTTTCAAAAATTGTGCTTTTTTATACAGAACAATCTTTTTAAAAACGTGTCTTAATAGATTTTCATAAAAACTTCTATAACGATTTCAATCAAATTTCGATGAAGTCCAAGCCATAAGAAAACAAATCTAAATGTATGGACTGCTATATTGTATCAAACAAAACCTGATGAGTTTTAAGAAATATACCGATTTTCCAGATAATCAGATTTTCCTCGGAAATAATAACATGGTATATATTTTGCATACCTGAATTGAATGATAGACATTTTGTACCAACTTGTGTAAGTTTATTCGAACCATTTGAAAACAGTCTGCCAGCACCAGTGATGCGCGATTGCGAGTTATTTTTTATAGTCGAGACAATCGACCATCGTACAACAAAACAATCGAATCCCAGTCGAGTTTAACAATCGAGATGTGTGACGATTGTTGACGATTGACATCGCGATAGTTCCTAATAGCTGATTTGGTTTTTAGCGCAATGTTTTCCTTTTCTTTGACTCGACATCACAAATCGACAAACACGATTCGTTTTTTTAGTCGATAGTAATGCGAACTATTAATATTAATAAAAATAGTGCTTTATTATTACCAAAAATATATAAAACAAAAATCAAACATCAAATTATACAAAGTTATCGCAAAAAAACTTCTTTCACATGCTTTCTTCAGCGTGGTCCAAGGGACGATCTTCTGGATTGAAAAAAAAATTTGGTTTTTTGATTATACAAATAATATATACACTAATAATATTAATAAACCACTCATCCAGAATTAAATTAAGAAACATTTTATTTACTTCGTACTTTAATTGCAATGTGTAATAAACAACTATATATTTATACATACCAAAAAACAGCCATGACTCATAATTAATTTTAAAAAATTTAAGTTAATAAGAGTGGTCAAACTTAATTTGAAGGGTTTTGGCAACACTCGTTCCGTCTGCAAGTCGCTCGATTGTTTTGTCGATAATTTAGGCCTACTTGAACTATTTGTTTTTTATTTATTTATTTTTTATTTTAAGCGAAAAGCACATTAAGGCTATTATCGCCTCCCTAAATGTAAGTGTGAGTGTAAAGTGTTAAAGTCGTAAGTGTAGTGTTGTAAGTGTAAGTGTGTGTTAGACTCGGGTACGGCGAGGGACGTCTAAATCCTCTCAATAGGCGCAGCTCTGCACCCCCCTGCGGGGACCCACTTGAACTAGACAAATAAACATGCAAGTGTAGACAACAAAAGACTCGGCGAGTTGGTGAACTCGGTTAGAAAACAATCGTCAAGTGACGACAAACGAGTCCAATACAATCGAGTAGCATTGAGATGTTTTACTATCAAAACAATCGACTAAAACATCTCGTAATCGTGCATCACTAACCAGCACTAATGCTTAAACTAGACAAATTATTTAAACTTTCGTTGTGTTTAACAGGCTGTGTGACTGGGTTCAAATTTAGGAAGAGTTCAAAGGTTAAATTAATACATACACTTGGATTCAAAAGTTATAAATTTCGTTATTTATGAAACAAATAATAACCATTTTAACCTGTAAATAAATAACTGCCGTCAACAACCTGAGACCCTTTTAAAATAATACGAATTAGAATTAGAATCAGTTTGTACAAATTATTGTGTACGTTAATTATGATAATCCTTTAATTTTTAGTTCAAAAAACCTGTGGCGGATCTTCGAGTGCAAATTATACATATTTCGTGAATCCGAATTACCCATCCTCGTACGCAGGAGGCAGTCGTTGTTCAGTGTCAATCATTGCAGCTAACTATACTGTTTGTCAGGTAAATTTTAGAAATGCATAAAGTAGTTTTATAAGTAAAGACAAGAAGGGCCATCGAGATAGGAGAACAATAAATACCTTATTATATATTATATTTATTACCTTGAAAATATTGTTATAATTTGATAAATGTATTACCTTGATAAAATAAATGTTACCTTGAGTTAATCTATAATAATAAAAGGAAGTATTTCCGTTTGTTTGTGCTGATATACAGCCGTTTGTTAATGGTACACAAGGATCTGATATTTTTAACATAAGTGTACAGAAGAAGATTGACTACTGAAATTTTAAAACTTTTAATTAAATTTATTTTAAATTAAATATTTAGCTGAAAAGTACACCTGTTAACATAGAACATTCACAGCGAAAATTTTTGAATTACGTTGGCAACACTGTACGGGTACTGGCTAATGATAGACAATTTCAGTATCACTATCATATGTTTACCATCATAATGTTTACTACCAGCGTCTCTTTTCCTCACAAAGCCTGCAGAGATTAATAAGGTGCTAGTTTGTTATACTTTTTTCACAAGTTTTATAAGTTGTCATAGTAAAGCCTAGACCCGGACCATGAAATGAGCCCCATAAAATGATCCCAAGAACACGTTTTGAGTAGCCGTTAAAACATTTGTATTATACTTTAGCTTTCTAGCGTTCAACATTTTTATCCAATCTCATTAATACTTGGTACAAACATTTATTTCAGAATATCTTTAACAAATTCGTTACCCACCAAAAGCAGTTTAACAATTTCTTTCTTTTTAATTCATTACTTTTACTTACATTTAAAAAAAAATTTTATAGACATATTACGTTAACGAATGTTTAAATTAACTCTCACTGTCGTAGAATTAATAACTTTGTTTTCGTATACTTAATTATACTTCATTCCACAGTCACAATCGAAGTAGAAAGTTTGCATAAATTATAATTTTAAATAATGTTTCAGTGAACATTTATCGGATGCGTTAGGTTTCATTTTAAATTGTCAATAAAATTTGAAAATTAAAAACACTAGGTAATTTATGCAAATTAGAACACTGATTACAATTATACAATTATATTTTAAAAAATGTATATGAAATATATCGATTATACGATTTGAATGTTCGCCATTCATGAAAAGGATGAAAGGATTTTGATGGAAAATGAAAGTGTGTTAAGGTATTTTCGAAATTAATTATTGTATTGTTTTTCAAAATGTTATTCAACATTGTTGGTGATTGAAAAGTCACTATCATCACTTAAGCGAGACATTTGCGTGACGTGAATATTTTCGTTTAATTAAAGTAATAAGGAAATTGTTTGATTTGAAAATGATAAATTTGAAATACTATTCTACTATTTTCTGAAGTAGTTAACTGATTTGTTATGGTTTCATTAATTAATTATATTTTTTAAGAAGATATATTTTTCTAATTCAAAATAACACAATTAACCGCATAAAGAGTACTTGCAGAAACAACTTTTGCTAATTAGTTATAAACTTGATATATTTGCAGTTGGCAACAGTTGTCGGGAAAGTTTACCAACCTGTTGAGTGTTGCTGAATGGACCCATTGTGAATATTGGAATAACTGTTAACAATATAAGTTTTGCTTCATTGATTGATAATAACCGTGCACAATTATACCGTAAAGTTGATTTTATGTTTGATATAAACTATGATAAAATAACAACATTATTGTAACATGGACAAAGTTATCCTTGAGCAAGGACAAGTTTAAATGTTTCGCAACAATTTAGTAAATCACACTGCAATAAAATGCAATATACGAATAGTTTTTCTTTAAAAAAAGTAATATCCAGGAATAATGTTTTAATAAATAATAGCGGGAAAATGTACTCTATGGAGACGCTGGGTGCGTGTTTACTAAAACAGCTGATTCTCAAAACAGCTGTTCTTTCAAAAATACAATTTCAACTGAGGTGCGTTAATTGCCATTGTTTATGAAGAGTATAAGTAATAACAAAGAAAGCATTATTATTTGTATTTTAATTTTTTTTTATCACTGAAATATTCTATATTTGACTACGATGAAACAAACAGATAAAGCGATTGTTGTAATTAATGATTATGTTTTAATTAAAAACGTGTTTGATAATTATATTCTATGAAGTTTTACAACGTAATGTGTTTTCAGAACTAAACACTTCTAATGTAACTGAAATGATTCTAGAAGAAATTGTTTATTTAAAACCACAAATTGACATTTAAAAGCCGAAGGTTACAGGGCCCTCTAATAATTATGTTATCTAATTGGCCGAGGGAAGTGAAGTCTGTTTCGACTGGACTGTTCTGCATTTGGTTTGAATGTGTCTTTGTTACGCAGTTTTGGCCACGTACTGATTGTTTTCAGATTTGGTCCGAACCTATCTCTTAAAAAGCCCGAACGTCGATTGTGTAAGATTTTTCCCCATTCACTTCAATTTTAAGATGGCGGCCTCTGATTTAACAAAGACGAATGTTTTGGCTAAACGCATTGACCGATTGTTTTGAAATTTGGTCCGAAGCTACCTTTTATCAAGCCCGAATGACAGATGTGTAAGATTTCTTCCCCCTTACTTCCGTTTCAAGATGGCGGTCTCTGATTTAACAAAGACGAATGCACGTAGTTTTGGCTAAACGCAGTGACAGATTGTTTTAAAATTTAGAACGGTGCTACTTTGTGTAAAGCCTGAACTACGAATATGTAAGATTTTTCCCATTCACATCTATTTCAAGATGGCGGCATCTGATTTAGTGAAGACGAATGTATGTAGTTTTTGTCAAACTATTGACCGATTGTTCTGGAATTTGATGTGAAGGTACTTTGTATGTATGTAGATCCTAATAAATGATTCACACAATTTGAGTCATTTTTTCGTACTTACAACAATTGAAATGTTCTTTTTTTATTTTATTTTTTATTATAGCAATCTAGTGCAACACAAATAAGCTATTTGTTTTGGACCTAAATTAATACATAAAAGTTATACTAAGTTCCATCCACTGACAGTAACCTAGTTCAAAACTAATAGTCTCTTATATAGTGAGACTTAAAAACTACACAGTTCAAATGGTTTTACTCTTTTCAATCTTCTAACCATGCCATCGTTGTTGAGTAGCTGAAGGGTCTCGACATTAATGTGCTTTGTTTGTGACTTTGAGCAAATTTTTTAACTTCACTATCGATAGTTGGAACTGCTAGGTCTTTATGCAAGTTGTCATTTCGGATGTACCAAGGAGCATTAACGATACCCCGAAGCACCCTATTTTGAAATCTTTGAATAAAATTTCTGTTACTTTGACTGGCACAACCCCAAAGTCGAATGCCGTAAGTCTATACTGGTTTAAGGACTTGATACAGCAACAGGGCTTGTGACCGGCATAGCGGAGTTAAATGTTCTTTAACACGAGTTTTTATAGCTCTTCCACATTGTCCTATGTATTCGTAAGGGCACTCTTTACAGACAACTTTATTTAAAACACTGTTTAGTAAAAACAATGAATACAGAATAGATTCTTTTATCCTTACTGTTGACAATGTGTTTCCCAAAGTTCGATGCAGCAAAACGCTGGCTTATAATTAGTCTTATCTAAGATTACATTTATAATTTTAAAACTTACATTGCCTGAATATGGTATTTTACAATATTTTTGTGTTTCTTTAGTTGACTTATTTAAATTGTATAACATACAAGAATTTTCTGCTTTTTAATTAGATTTCTGTACACAAGATCAACAATGTGTTGACATCAATTTGTTTGATGGTATTTAATTCAAGTATGTGGCGGCATGTTTATGGGAAATGGGTGTCTAGAATGAGCTGATGTTATAGTGTCTGTGTGGCTTTCGATAATTTTGAAGGAATGTATATGAGTGCTTGTATCTATGTTTAAATCCAAAAAGTTAATATTTTTATTATGCTACATTCAATTAATTTGAACAATATCACTGACTGTAACCCATAATAACCAAAAAGATATAAAACTAAACAATTTATAAGTATTGGCATTATATATATTTGTATAAACACAAGTTTTAATTTAAATAAACAGCCTAACTTTAACCTCTCTCCCTTATTCAAACCTATTGTTTAGTGGTTTTCCCAACACGCTGGTCACTGACCTTCTTACATAGCCTACTTGTTAGTACTTTCTTTCTTCTTCTCCCTTCCAGTTTTAACATCAGCTGTGTTATTGTATAAGTATACTTTGTAATTTTTAGCTTTACCATGCCTGAAGATGCCTGACAGCGACTTTTAATAGAGTTTCCATCAAACTCGGCTTCGTCCTTACATAAGACGCTTCAATTTCTTTTTATACAATTATACCAAGTTAGAGTGTTGTCATCCGTCGGAACGGATTGTGAGTCATCTTCAAAAGATACACATATGCTGTCACTCTTTTTTGTACATATATAATAGAAAGTAATTTCAAAATTTACCCATTTATCGTTAAATGTGATAAATTATATGAAAACATCAAATGTAGGCATCATGTTGAATATGTAGGCTGCCATTAGTGTCAATGAAAAATGTTGAGGTTATGTTAAATCGAACAAACAATACATAATCGAATGATTTATGAATACCGTAGATCGATCGAAAACAATAATTCATGCAGATTATAATAAATAGCACTGTAAGTTTTTGCCAGCCTGACTATATAGGCCTACAGCTGTATTGTGATAATGAAGCAATACGTTTAACAACGTAAATTGCAAAAAAACCATAACCCACAATATACGAGATACGTTTACAAAATTACATGACAATGCATGCAGTAGTTTAATTTGTTATCGCGGACAAACGAACGTAATTTTCATTTTAACAACATGTTTTTAAAAATAAAAACAGGACTTTTAATTACTTAGAAACTTGTTATTTTTATCATTAATTACGTTTTATTTGTTTAGCTAAGAATCAATTTCCTTGAGTTTACTTTATCACCCCCTTCTGCAGTTGGAACATGTCTGAATGACTTTATGACAACGAGTGGCACGTCCCCTACAATATGTGGTGAAAACACTGGACAACACAGTAAGTGAACTAATGTTATGTGGAATCAGTAATATGCTGTTTAACTTCATTATTAAAGTACAAAAAATTATGCTGTGAAAAAATCTATCTTGAGATTTTGATGGACTATTCAGGTCACCAGAGTCAAAAACATTACTTTTACTTGCATTCTGTCATACTGTATTTGTACACATCGCTAAACTAAGTGATCGGCTTTAGTTAAATTTGACACATAAATCTAGTTTTCTCATATTTCGGGAACGTTTTAAATTTTTTTATAATAGCTTTTTGTTGAAAAATTTCAAAAATCGTATTTTCACAAAATCAACTTTAACGGTTTTTACTACCGCTTTGCGCTAACTTAATTAATATGTAAACAAAAACGTATTGATTGTTTGTATAGCCAATAAATCCAACTCGAGTGCTGTTGGAAAAACACTGATAAAAGACCTAATATATCAAAATGTATTCTTTAAATTTTGTTCAAAATATTTACAACCGAAATCAATGTATGCAATTTGAAATTGAAGAACGTTATCCTATTTTAGAGCAAATCAAGAAAAATATAAATACGTAACAGCCTTTGGGATCTTTCGTTAGCGTATTTCAATTGAAAAAATCAGCTATTGGATTTTTTTTTAACGTCCGACTATTGTGCACACTTGGGCTAATGCAGACGATGGGATGATTTATAGCGTATTAAAATGTCAAACCCTGGCCGGGAATCGAACCCGGGTCCTCAGGGTGAAAGTCTAATACGCTATCAACTAGGCCACCGAGGCGGATATCAGCTATTGAAGCGATTATCATGATAAGATCTAAACTCTGAACTTAGAAATGTGCACCGATGCTGATTTCTAGATGACTTTTCGAGAGTTCGTTAATAGGGTGTGTGTGTGTGTGTGTGTGCGCGCGCGCGCGCGCGCGCGTTAGCGTTCGTACTTTCGGTCCGATTTGATTCAAACTTGGCACAAAAGTCGATATTATAGTAATTTGAATGAGTTTGTTAAACCAGAAAATTCGTTCAACAGTTACAAAATGGCGGTAATTTCAAACACTTCAAGATAAAATTCATAACTTCTGTATCTTGAAAGTTTTTGAAAATGTAATTTCACTATCATAATCAGCGTTAAAAACTGCATACATTAATATTTTGAAATTTCAAAATCCGTTGAAATTAAGAAATATTTTGACGGTGGTCAAGGATTATTTTCATATTTTCAATTTAATTTCAAAGTTCAAAATCTTTATACATGCTAATTTTAATGCTGATTATTATGGTGAAATCAACATTTTAAAACGGGCATGAGATAAAACAAAATATTTTTTTGGAAATTCGCTTCAATCACGTCTACGAGACAGCTCCGTACGTTTCAGGTTAGCCTGAAAATGGATGCATCATCAAGAACGATTTTTTCAAGGTCACAATACTATTCAATTAAAAGCTGAATATTAAAAATAACTCGATATGTAATTAAAAGAAAATATTATTAGTAAAAGAAAACAACGTAAATGTTTAACTTGCTTCTGTTTAAGGTGAAATAACTTATTATTTAAAATGATTGCAGTATTTTATAGGTGACTAATAAATTACAATTTTCAGTTTTCGTAAGCTTCAGCGCAGCAAATAGTCCCATGACTATATCTGTGGACACTAACTCTGGATTATCATATAGTCGCAGATGGAATATGGAAATCATACAGATACCATGTACAAACGCAGGTTAGATTAGCATCAGACTATACTGTTACTTTACATAAGTTAATTGAATAATCATTTAGACTTGCAACTGTTGCTTAATTTGTCTAAACATATTTTAACTTCAAATTACACTGAAAATTACAAATGACATATTTTATGGATTTTAAACGCTTATTATTAAACAGTGAAATCAAATTTTAAAATAGTGTAAACGGTTGTGGTTTTTTATGAATTAGGATGGTTACAATTTTGAAACCGTTGAACAGGTTTTGACAATTTAAAACTTTACTGTAGTGAAATCTGAATTTCAAAAAATGGTAAAATAAAATTGGTATGGTTTTTTAAGGATTTGGATTGTTGTAAAAAGAGGAAACATTTTTGTCTATTCTAAATATTTTGTAAAACAAAGGATTTCCAAATATTTATGTTAACATTTTTAAAAGCTATTTAAAAAAATGAGTGAATGAATATTGTTTCATGATTTTTTTAATTAGGGCATTATAATTCTAAATGTTTTTGATTTAAGTCAAAGTTGGCAGAAAAATTGATTTCTTAAATAGCTTGAGCAATGTGTTACCCGAAGAAATCTGTTTGAAAAACACAGTTATTTAAAATCGTTAAAAATTATAACCAAACACTTTTATGAAAGTCTTATTTTAAAATTGTAAGCAACGTTAAAATCTGAATAGAATAACAATTCAGATTTTTTAATTCAAAAAAATTATGTTAATAATACAATCACTCAAAAAGTCTTTTATAGATCAGGGGCAGATCTTGGGTCCTAGCCTACTTCAAAGCCCACTCAAATATATAAATTTTTAAAAGAAATTTGTTAAAAATTTGTTTTTAACTTATTATTAACAAATGTTATATGAAGTCTGCGATTAAGTCTTTGCTACAAAATATTAAGAACATTCTTTCCAAAGTTCATCACATTATTTACATTCTTGTGTTTGTTGAAACAGAATTGTTTCAATAGAGTGCAATACAGAAATAAATATGTTCTACTAAGTTCTGTTTCATAGGTTTCCTTTGAGTTCTGGTCCAATTTGCACTTTATATTAAGCTCTCACAAGTCCAAATTTTGAATGAGGGCGATTGCTCAAGACTGTCTTATCATATTTGAGTTCCATACCCTATGAACTTGTTTGATCTCTTGTATAGGTCAAAGATCATATGGAAATAAGCTTAACAGAATTGTTTCAGAAATTGCATGTTTAATTATTTCCTCATACAAAAATATTATTTTAAAATATTAACAAAAATATTAAAAATATCGAGAGACATTACTTTTCAGTTCCAAGCGGCTGCACACAGTACTACAACACTACCTCAGGAACAGTGAACAGCTTCAACTACGCAGCTTCTGCTGCTTCCACTACAGTTACAGCTTCAGGTAGGCCAACATATGCCTTAACAGTTGAATCAAGATGTTTCCTTGATAGACCATGATCAGTTTCAAAACCTACTATACCATTTTCAAATACTATGCACAATTTTTTCTTAATTCAGTGTTTTAAGTGTGCGTACTACTTAAAAATGGCTCAAAAAACAAAAGTGGTAATTGGTATGTCTATGACCAATTACAACTGTGATTGAAATACAAGATATGTAGCCCTACACAGTATAAATACAATGTAAGTATTACATCATGTTCTATAAAATAACATTACCTCCACTCTCTGTAATACCGTAATATTGCATTAAAATATTGCACCTAAATTGTAAATATTTATTTTTCTGACAACCAATGATAAACTCAAATATTTCAAAAAAGCTTTTTAACTGCGAGACAGTTTTATCCCTCCTTAACTCATTCATCATTTACATGTTAGTTCATAAAAATACAGTACAATACACTATATTTCACATTGTTTAACATTTTGTGTAGAATATTAGACGATATATTGTTGCCCTCTACTATCCTGAAGAATATAACAGATTCTGTTCTGAAAAAACTTGTGGAGCTTAACACTGTTGCCCACAACTTAAACAAGTGTAAGACAACAGGATCATTGTTATTTTGCCACAATCATGAAATTCTATTACACCATGAGTGCATACATTTTTTAGCCAAATTTTCCATCAGTTTGAAAAAGTTTTTTGTAAAAAAAATATGGAACTGAACATACCAAAAGCATGTACAGATTTCTTGGAGATATGAGACAAATTTCTTCCACATAAGTTGTATGTTTTATGTCATATCAGTAAAAATTTCTGACATTCATAGACCAGTTAAAAGACAGACAGGCATGACTTTACTAAGTTTTCTGAGGTTATTTCAAATTCAGAGTGAACCACATAAAAAAAAGACAAGGGTCTAGAAAGATTATTGAATTTGACATTTTACAGAAAGTGTTGGTATATAAACTTCTGTTTGCAAACATATTTAGAAGTTAAAAGTCGTCCTATTAAACAATATTTTGTAAATTATCCTAAAGTGTCAGACTTTTCAGACATTCTATGTTAATCACGGAAATCTTTATGCTACCTCAAAAACTCTATTTCATTTTGTAAATAAATTTATTCATATTTATGATGAAAATTCTCCAAAACTTTCATCTGTTGGAAAAACGAAAAGCAACTGATGTTACAAAAATATTGCCAAAATAAATTATTAACAATATAAGCGCAGAACACTGAACAACAACAAAAACATGAATAATGATCAGAATAAGAACTTGTATGGATATTTAAAACCTTTAAATTTCATAGAATATTTTATTTGTTCAAAATATTTTGAAAATTGAAAGTTTACGAAAAGGTATGATTAGTAGGATTCAAATTTTATAAAAAAACAAGAAACCAATGTATACTGATATATTATCTAACAATTGTACCATACAATTGGCAAAATTCTCACCATAAGGAATTTCAACTGTAAATTAATATTATTTTGTTGTATGTGCTTACAATGAAGGTGACGCTGGCAACAGACAGCTAGCAGGCTTAACCTATGGGATCTGCATTCTCCCAGTGACAGGCTACTGCAGTATAGAATGGAGTGCCAACAGTGCTAGTAGTTATTCCTTTACAATGTCTGGTGACACGGCAGTCCTGGATTCAACCGTACTTGGTAAAACTATCATACTTATATTTCAAAATCTAGTGTTAAATTAGTACTGCTATTGTGACTTTTTTAAAAGAAATTTCAAACAATTTTGCATGAATTTGGTATGTAGGTAATTTTAATCAAGCTTCATGAAATTATTAGGAGAAAATATGGTAAACTTTTATACATGATAATCATGGAATAAGTTCTTGATTATTTTTTAAAGAAATATATTTATAATTCTAAAATATAAGAGGCTATATTACTCTCTCGTATGTATATCATGTAATATGACGTAAATGTTAGGTAGGCTAATATTGTAATATTCAATTGGGCAGTTGTCATGGTAAAGTCACACACACACACACACACACACACACACACACACACACACACACACACACACACACACGCACACACACACACACACACACACACACACACACACACACACACACACACACACACACACACACACACACACACACACACACACACACACACACACACACACACACACACACACACACACACACACACACACACACACACACACACACACACACACACATACACACACACACACACACACACATATATATATATATATATATATATATATATATATATATATATTATTATTATCTGCGTACAGACCCTGTTGGATCACGCAAAGCACTCCGACTCATGTCTTGCTCCTTCTAATTCTCCACACCTCCCTCATCCTGGCCCCATGGATCCTCTTTCGCTCCTCCGTCCATTTTACCCCTGCTCTCTTTGGAATTTCATTCTCTGGGACCTTCCAACCGAGCATCTTTCTCCTGTATGCGTTCCTGTCTTCAACGTCTGTTGAGTCTATTTCTGCGTCATGTAGGTCTATTCTGACTTGTGCGATCCACGACGATGTTGATTTGACACCTTGTATATACTTAAGGATTCTGTTGGCATGTCTCGTTGTTGGGAGTCTACTGATGTGTCCATAGAACCGAAGCCTCCTTCTTCTGATATCTGCTGCCAGGTTCGATATCTTCTCTGTGGTCTCTAGGTGTGCAACCTGTATCCATCTTCTGTTAATCTCGGGCCAAGGATCTTCCTCAAGATTTTGCGTTCTTCCTTCAAAATATCCTCCATGGTAGCTTTTGTGCGGAGTGCTAGCGTCTAGCTTGCATATAATACCTCCGGTTTTATGACTGTGTTGTAGTGTCTGATTTTTGTGTGCATCGACATACATCTCTTATTGTAGATATCACGTCTTATACCAAGAGCCCTCTTCATTCTCAGTAGCCGAACCCTTTGCATAACCTTCTCGCCACCTGTGGGTTCAAGAATTTCTCCCAGATATTTGAAGTGCTTGACTCTGTTTATCTTACCATACTTTGTGTTTAGTATATATATATATATATATATATATATATATATATATATATATATATATATATATAATATGTGTGTGTTGTATGTTTTCATGTGTTAAAATTTTTGTCCAAATTTGAATTAAATAATTGTCATGAACATTGATTTTGTTAATCGCTTGAAAAAGTTGTTACCTAGTCAAATAAATTAATTTGTTTTTCAAATTGTAGCCCCTTACATTCTTTAAATCAATTATTAAATTGTAGAATTTTTTGGAAAATCTGATGTCAATATTTGAAAATCTGTGTTGTAAATATTGTTTATGAAGTATAACCATTAAGAGTATTTATGTAAATTATGTTCAGTGTTGTTATTTTTGAAAATCTGCTTCATAATATGTGCTATGTGGTAATTTTATTGCAGGCTCAAGCAATGCTGCTGTGACTGGAGTTTCATGCACATCCAACTTCGTGGTTATACCTAACCCAGTGCAAAGTGGAGTATCACTACCATATGACCGCTTCTGTGGCAATGGGTTTATCACAACTTCGAGTACGTAAATTTGGTTTATTTTACAAAACAAAATTTTGAATCTTTTGATTGGAGTTGTATTTATACAACTCCAAAATACAGGTTAGTATTTATATCTGTTGTCCTATTGGATATAGCACAAGCTTTCAAAAAGGTTAGGCACAGTTACTTAATTTGTATCCTGTACCTACTTCTTGCTGCCAAATAATAAGTTCTAATTATCTTGGACTATAGTGTTTCTTTAATATTAAACAAGAATATGTATATTCTGAGATGAAATATGTAAAAAAATGATTGTGATTTTTGGACCTTAATTTTTCTTAACAACACTAAATAATATTATTGCTATATTTATGGATGACACTGCAGTGTTGAAGCACTTACCTAAAACATTGCAGGAAGCAGTTAGTATAGTATAGTACATGGTTTAACAAATGAAGAATCAAGTTAAATGAGTCGAAAATATTCAAAAGTAAATTTTACTGAATTCAATAACATTTATATTTACATATCAGTATTAATGGTATGGTAGTTCATTCGAATATTGTAAAATACCTAGTCATGATTCTAGAAGAAAGTAAGATGAAAGGAGCATTTCAAGAAGAATAAGAAGAAACTTACTACTCTATAAGGTTATGAAAAATGCAATAGCTTTTAGGTAAAAAATCTGAACTATCTTTACACAATAAGTGTGTTCTATATACACATATTCATGTACAAAAAATTCAAAAAATTTAAAGCGAAGCCTTGAGAATTAGAACTAATAGCGATCACTATTTGTAATGTATATAATGCCTTTATGGTACATTAGAAGTGGTGTCCTCCATTGTGATCTTAAAAAGGTCAATAAACAAAGATAAAATCGATGACTTGCTCATAGCTGTAATTGATTATTTCAGCACCACTTAAGTGAGCAGCTGCTCAAAAACAAGGCATTACTTAGGAGACTCAAACAGATAGTCTTTTGAACTAAAATTTAATATACAACTAGTAGAGCTAATGAGCATTCTTGGACTGTTAATTTTAAGTATTTTTTTTTAGTTGTATTTTTACTAGTCACAATAAAAATATTAAAAACGTTATTATTTAAGCATCTTTTTTGTATAGATTAGAAAAATATTTGAAATAATTTTATGAATAATGTTAATTAGGATACAGAAAAGCAGATTTATATGAAGCATATAATGCTTGATTATATCTAAAGCAGTTTTCCAAATAACCAGCATTTCCTCACTTTTCTTAAAACATTGGTTTGCATATAAATTTATCTGTTTTAACTAAAGTAGAAAATAAATGCACAGGTTGTAAAGTTGAATGCTACATAAGGTATGCCAATTTCAGTTCATATTTCTTCTATTTTTCCAGGTACTTCTATGCCATATGTTTTAACAGTCGTGACAGCCTCAGGGAGCCAAGCTACCACAGGAAACATTGCTAACCGTGGTTTTAGTCTCAACTACAGACTTCTACCTTGCACATAACGGTCCAATGAAAACACCTCCAATTCACGTACAAAAACAGCTTCACTTAGTTTTATTGTTAATTAGCAAATGATAGGCCTCCTCATTTTCAAGACTTTTATTTTTAAGTAGACTGTACATTAGTAAAAGTAACAACAAAGTCCTATGCTCATGTTTTTTTATAAATATATTAAAATCCATAATTATCCTTTCATGAATATAACATTAATATTACTTTTTTTTAAGTTCAGACATGTAACATGTCTGAATCAATATCAATTTTTAATGCATGTTAATAGACATGATAAATCAAAAACTGTTTTACTAAAAAGGAATGCTTTCTACAACCATAATGTATTTTTTCTTATTTATAAAATGTACTGTATTAATTAATTAAAAAGTGAATCTTTGTTTTATTAATGTCTATTTCATTAAAAATATTATTTGTTTTTTTACCTATCTTACCAACTTGTTTAAAAGCAATTCAGTGTAATGGATGCGCTTTTTTTAACCTTGCACAAGTCTTCAAAGGACAAAAGTTATTTTACTAAAATATGTGCACAAATCGTCTTTTACATCCAGTCTGTTTCTATATTTATTTTTCAGCACATTTATGGATGAAAATTTAGTTTTATACAGAAATGTTATTGTGAAGAGTAGTAAGTACTTAACTACTAGTCTTGACAAATTAAATGCTTCATTTTCCAGTACAATCCAAAAGGTAATCAATGGCTTTAGGAGTAAAGCTTTTCAAATTATTGTAAGAGCATAAGACACCTCTATTAATTCTTCTTTACTAATCATAGGAAGATAACCTTTATCAAGGTCAACAGATTCATTCATGGTTTTTTTAAAGGGTGGGAAATAGTGTTTAGGGAGCCTAATAACAAGATTACTTGTTCCTTAAATGTTTTTAAAGTTCTAAATAGTTTGAAAGATTTCTTTAAGAAATAAATTCAGCCACTGAATTTGTCACAACTGGTTTTCTGGATTGCATTCTCCTACAGATTTTTTTACCACAACCTCTGTTTTCTTCTCAGTATAGGAAGTACCAACTTTAGCTTGGAGTGATAAATTTCAAATATACAGCTTTTCAAAAACATGCTAGTCTTAAGAAACATTTTTATTATTGTAACTTCAACAAAAGTACAAAATCTTGTTCCATGAAAAAAGGTTTACTTTATTATAAAGTTCAAAAATATGGCAAAGAATACTTTCATGTGACAACCAACAATCTGCTGTATGAGTAGCAACGTCTTTTGCAGGCTACTCATTTCCTCACAAAAAAAAACCAGAAAAAGATGAGATTTTAATTGCCAGGTTTTAATAAAATTAATCATCAGTACTATTTTAAACCATCCAGAACTACTTTTAGGTCATCTGGAAGAAACTTGGCTACAAGTGCTTCATGATGAGACAACCTTGCATTCTGGTGCCATGTGTTTTATACAACCTGCTAGGCCAGTGTGTGATCACTCCATCAGTACACACAGAAATATAGTTTTTCCAGTTCTACTCTAATTAATACATTAATAATTTATTTCTATACAATTTCTTCTGTAACTATTTTTAATTTCAATTTAATTGGTCATATAAAAATAAAATTATGAATTTCTATGTTTAGAATTTTTATCTAAAACTTTTTTTTTTTGGTGTTTAACGTCCGACTATTGTGCACACTTGGGCTAATGCAGACGATGGGATGATTTATAACTTATGAAAATGCCAAGCCCTGGTCGGTAATCGAACCCGGGTCCTCGGGGTGAAAGCCCAGTACGCTATCAACTAGGCCACCAAGGCGGCACTATCTAAAACTTCCCCACTATTTTTATCATCACTTTCTGGCGGGATCTTTAATATGTAAAGTGCCACATTGCATGAGGTCTTATGTAGTTCACTTTCTTTAACAATTTGCATAGCATCTGAAATTTCAAGGTTTTTTCCCACACAGAGCCTGTTGGGGGATGATGCACTGAAACATCATAAGCCTTTCACAGTCAAAATTTTTAATAGCATTGCTTAAATTGCCTGCTAAACCTTCCTCACTACACTTATTTTTCCCTCCATCTGTAGTTATACATTTCAACTTCTTCAGTTCTAGTCTGAGTTTGCAAAAGGACTCTTTTACCTTAGCAAACACATCGCTACCAGTGAATAGTACTATCCATTGAAATAACCTCACTTAGTTCCTCCGTAACTTTGAAATTAGCGCTCACACCTCTGACAAACTTGACAATTTAAGCTGAATCCCAAACATCCGTTGATTTGTCCAAAAAGAACAACAAAAGCTATTCAAACATAACATAATTTGCAATCGATCTCAGCCCCGAGTTCCTGATTTCAACGAGCGACTGTTTTCACTGACAAACGTATACCTCCGAATCATTAAAGTTTCTCAAGACAAATTTTTTTCAACGGCTTCAATCCAGCTTTTTATAAATTAAACATCAGTAAAAGGTTTACACAACATATGACTGATTTTAAAACTAACTCTTACAGCAGCCTCATTTTCATGTATATGTTTAGTAAATATTTTTAGTTAAAAACAGACAACTTGCACCACATGAATTGCACATTGTTAAGATTGACAACTGAAGTCAGTATAGCAAATTTGAAATAAAAGAAATTATGGTTCAGGAATAAATAAAAAAATGTACCATTCTTTTATTAATTAAGTAATTGGAATTTTGTGCTAATTCAATCCACTTGCCATTTCTTATTTACTAGAATTTTCACATTCTAATTCATTTTATTATTAACATATTTTTATTGTTGTTTTTTATTGCTTTTGTTATTATTTTTTATACACCAACGATAAGGATTCAACATTAGTAACCAGAAATCTAAGACAAACATCATAGACAGAGAAAATATTGTTAAAAATATTTTACCTTTTTTATTTACTGTTCATTTTACAAACATGGCAATAAATGAATCATACAAATAAATACTACATTACATAACAATTATTGCTTAAAACTGGAAATTTCAGAGGATGTAAATGTTTATTTTTAAATAGTTTACAAAGTGTACTAAAGTGAATTAAGTTTTAATGTACAAATATACAGAACTTAGTATTATTAATAATAACATATTTATAAAACCTATCAGGGGTAGAGGGTTTTAGAATTAACTCATAAAATTGCCTTTGCTTGATAAACTACCTGTATGTTCCTTACAATTTTTTTTCATGTTAAAATACCAAGTACCAATGTTTGTGTTATGCAACAAGTCTTGAAAAGCTTCACATCCTTCCATGCTACAAAGCACACCGTAGACAGCCAAATCAGCAAGGTTTGGCCTGTCTCCTCCGCAGTACGGTGTTCCTTTCCTCTTGAGATTGTTTAGCCAATAATTGCACTCATCATATAGTGATTGACGCACATCTTCTTTTAGGCTATGCCTGAAAACATAAATTAAATGTGATTTGTACAAAATAATCATAAGTTCAAATATATTTGTAAAATGAAACAAGGTTATGGTGCAAAAACCAATACACAAACTTTCTCACATATAATGAATCCACTAAAATATCTACTTTTGACACTATGGAAAACACAACAATCTGCCTAAATTTCAAAAATCAATTTATCACATTTTACTAAAAACTTGGTCATATATGAAATACTATATAGTCAGTGTAACAAGTAGAATCTAAAAGAAATGTACAGTTTGAGAAACAAAAACACAAAATGAAAAATACAAAACACTTCCAGTTTCTCAGAGCGTATTTTTTTTTCGGATATATTTCTTTACTTTGAGAAAATAAATCACCTTTGGAATTTGGGAAGTTCTGTAAAAATGTTGTAAATAAACATGTCGTTATAACAATAATAACAGGATGCTTAAAATAACAGTAACAGAATGCTAATAATAACAGTAATACGATGCTAAAGCTTACCTTTTCTTTAAACGTTTGCCAATGAAATACATGGCAAAGGCACCAAAATAAACAATCAATGATTTTTCCCACTTTGAAAACAGTTTGTCCCATTCACCCACCTAGGAATACACAACCAAAAGTTAACAATTTATTATTAGCTGTAACAATTTATTATTAATGGTAATGGCCTACATTTTCTTTATTGGTGTTACAAATATTGATGTTTTACGCAGAAAAATATATATTTTCATTTTATTCTAATTTTCATAGTAGTATTGTAACACGTTCTAACAGAAATCTGTTTAATAGATTCTAATCAAAATTGCAAACAGCTAGTTTGCACTGCAAATTCCAGCTGTGACATTTTTTTTCTTGTGTTGACAACACAAAATTTCTGATACAACATTTTCCTTTTTCCCTGTAACTATAAGAGTTAAGAAAGCAACTATATTTTCTTTTTATTTATATAAAACATTGACTGGCTTATTTATTTAAAGATTAATATGAGGTACCAACCAAAAATTTGGGAGAATTTGTATTCCACACGTTTACAGTTTGTGGATGACCTGCTGCCAGTAGAGTGGGCATTTTATCTGAAAGTTTTTAATACTCTTTGTGTGTGTGTGTGTGTGTGTGTGTGCACGTGCTTTACTTTTGCGTTTCCATCATTTTGTATTAATAGTTTGTTTAGATATGTTACTTAATTTATTTTGGTTTTTACTCGTTGAATTCTTTGTTAGACTGGCTGCTCACTAATTTGAGAATCCTTATGAAAATGATAATGAATCTTCAGGCAATGACAACGGACATAAATGCACCTGAGAGTGAAAATGTTGAAGCCATTTTGAACCCCATATAGTGTAATTCTAACATCTGGACTTTTAGAAAATTTCCTTTTACTATGGAAAAACAAATTGTTAGTGGAAATTTCTGGTAATAATAAGCCAATAGATTGGTATAACCTCTTTTTTTGTTGTTGCTTAATGTCCGTACTTTATGCCAGTTAGACTAATGCGGATGAAAGATCAGTGTTAATGGTAAGGGAAAAGCAATGGAAGCAACTGCAGCTCGAAATAAGAACCTTAAGGTGCGTAGTTAAGTTGCACAGTCGACTGACCTATACTTGAGTTACTTTGACCCCCTGGTATAAGCTCTTGTTAGGTGATGTGTTTTAGGATTTGTTTGCCGGCAAACAGACAATTATGCATTAAGGTTTTTTTGCAGACCTAGTACCAGCAAGAAATCATGCATTACTCGTTGGAAAGATTTAACTGTTCCAGAACTGAAAATCATTTTGGGATTACTGCTACATAAGGGAACAATACCTTTGAACAGAATACAAAACTATTACTAGAAGACTCTCACACTCTTCATTTGGTCATTGTTTTGTATGAATACAAGAGTCATAACTGGTTTTTATTAATTATGAAGTGTTTGTATTTTTCTAAAACAGATTTTGACAGTAATAACCCACAATGTAACATCAGACCAGCTGGAGACTATTTTAACAACAATATGATAAGAAGGGTGACTGGAAGCACAACAAAGACAACATTTACATGTTTTTCTTGTCCACGAGTTTGCAGTAATTTGGCATGTTTTATGTAATAGAAGTTTTGGTGGTGGGTATTTAAATGAACTGACAATTTTTTATAAAAAACCAAAATACCTGAACATAACTCTATTTTGTGATGTAAAATGGGTATCTCTGTGAAGTGATATGTGTTTTATAACTAAAGTTTTCTTTATTACTGACATTTATGTTGACTCTAACGCACAATGTTGACAACACATTACCATCTGCCAATGTGCGACAATTTTTGGCTCAATAACATTTTTAGTCCATAACAAGAGTCAGTACACCTCATGGTAACTTTATCAATAAAAACATATTTTTAACATTTAAACACTTTTCTCCGTTATTCCCATAGCAATGAACGTGTTAAGTCTTCTTTAAAATAAAAAACAAAATGCACACATAAAAGCACAAGCAGTATTTTTTTATACACACTCATTTGAACATCATCTTTAAAAAACACAAAATAAAAATTTGTGAGAATAAATTTAACGACTAATATTTAACATGCTTACCTCAGAATACCAATTAAATGATTGAAGTGCTTCTTCCTTGGTCCGATATACATTGGGTGACAATGTATGTACCAATACTTCATCTACCCATTTACGCCATTTGCGTTCGTCTCTGAAAATATTTTAAATTGTACCAGAATAATAAAAAATTTAATGATGTAATCGAATATGTTAATTTACTAAAATGAATCTATTAATTTAGTTTAAAATATTTGATGTTGTTTTCTAGTTAAAATGAATAAATAGCATTTAATTTTACCTATTCAACAATATTATTGGTAAAATATTTGTAAAAATAGGACTATTATTATTTTGTATCATATTTTATTACTATCATGAAAAATTTTTTTAAAAATGTTATTTTCATTTTTTTTGTTGATATTTTAAATTTAAAATTAATTACCATTGAAAAAAATATGAACACATGAGGTTTTTTCAAATTCACCATTAATATATATTTCTTGTATTAAAAATTTGAAAGACTGATGAGTGTGCCTCTTTGTGTACACTGACTTTCAGCCTGCAGCCTAGACTTTTCTTGCTTGTTCTGGTTGAATTTAGATTACTAAACAATCCAGATTACTAAAGTAACATAACTGCAAATTTAATGCAAAGAAATACTTGCAGTCCAAAACCAACTATTTGGAAAAATTCTCTGCTGTTATACTGTAAAAAAAAATTGATTGTAACATTACAGATGTGCAAAATTTGATCAAAGACCACGAAACAGGCAAACATGCAAAAAATTTAAAAGCAAACAGACTTGTATTTGCTGCATTTGTAAACTTGCCTCATTGATATGAAAACTCATACTCATATATTTACCACCTGTGACTATTTAGAAATTTAAACTTAAATTATTACATGTATATACAGTAGTAACATTTTAAATTTTAATTAACTTACAAAATCTCTTCATCTGTCCTATTGTCTATGGATTCTCCTTGAAACATTAGGAAATACCTATTCATTATTTCATTTTTAACACCTTTGTCATCACTGTAGGAAATGCTAGGAAAACAATTGACGATTTCTGCTAAATTTGAATTTTTGTCATATAAGTAGGATGCAATTGCAGATATGATCATTGAACTGTCGTTCATTTGCTAAAAAAAATGCAATAAAAAAAGTGTATATTTATTAATTAACTTTAAAAACATGGTAAAAATGAGAAAATATAAATTTAATAGATTTGCTATATGAAGTTATTAAATATTTATTGTGAAGGTAATTTTTTTTATTGTCAACTACATTTGTCTAGAATTTTATAAATCAATAATTTACTTTGCACTTATTTTAAGCATATTGGTATAAATTAGTCTAAAACATTTTCTAGTTTGAACTTATTAAAAAAAAAAAACTTTTATCATAATATATCACAAAATACATCTTATGTATATTATGTTACTGTACTTATGAAATTCATATTAATTCTTTCAGTGCCATAGGCTTTTTTACATGGCCAAAATTTAATTTTTTTGCTTTAGGATATACTTTAAGCTAAATAAACATATAGGCAAATTTTATTTTCAAATGACACACACACACACACACACACACAGTATTTAATAAAAATCAGTTTCTACCTGAAAGTTCCTCTATTTTTTTTAGGTGGGCCTCGTTTCTCCCTCTACCACAGACAGACACTGTGTAAGTGAGTTGAACAGAAAAATTAATGGTCGATGTGGGATTCAAACCTGCTCAGAACTAACATTTTTTGTTGTTGTTATTTTAAGGCGAAGAGCACATACATGCTATTATCGCCTGCTAAATGTAAGTGTGAGTGTAAAGTGTTAAAGTCGTAAGTGTAAGTGTGTGTTAAGACTCGGGTACCGCGAGGGACGTCTAAATCCTTTCAATAGGTGCAGCTAGTCTGCATAGGCCTAACAAGCTACACTAGCCAGGTATAGCGCCTTAGAGCTCACGGCTGTTTGACCAGTCTGATACAGTTTCATTTAACAAGTCTCATTAGTCATTCGTTATTGTATTATTATTGTTTGGTTATATTAGAAAACTTATTGTTTACTGCCTGATACAGTTTTTATTTTTGAAAAATAAACATTGCCAGAGCTAAATAATGCTGGGATTAAATTTATATAAAACAGACAGCTAATAAAACCGGACGTTGGCTCTGAAAGGTTTAAATAACAAATTTTAATAGCATGTATAATTTTTTGCATTCAATAAGCACTACACAAAGATTATGTTGTGTCCAATTTAGTGTATGGGTGACACATAAATTTTTGTTGTTATAGTAATTGTATGATAGCAAATTTGGAGAAATTATAAAACAGAACTTTGAATAGTTATACTAAATGACAGATTTCATATACTAAAATATCAGATTATAATAAAAACTGAAAATATATAAAACAACCGGTTAATTTTTCTGAATGCCATTTTAACCATAATATCCATTGCATTAATTTCAAATACAATGCAAAACAACTACGATAACTTAATATAACCATAACTTATTATCTCAGTTAATTAGACTTTATCTAAATAACAAATATTATTTTGTTTGCAAATGGAAGTATATGACTACATATGCACTTACCTGATACCCGCCTTCTACTTTTGCTAGAAGTATAGGTACTTTTTTATACTCTGACCATTTAATCTGTTTTCTTAAAAGAGGACTTACTTCCACAACGTCATAAGAAATACCATAAAAATCAAGACATGCTCTTACTTTACAGCAGAATGGACAGGTTGGGTACTGAAATAACACAAGCTTCAAGCCACTACTATCTGCTTCATTAACTACCTGTAAACAATTACGACACAATTAAATGCAAAACACAACAGTAATTTATTTTACCATATCATATGTCACATATGTAAAGATTACCAGATTGTTTGAATTATGAAACAGTGTATGAACACACACACACACACATATATATATATATATATATATATGTAGTAAAACAGTGTTAATTGTATTCAATTGTGAATTAAAAATAATTATACAAAACACATTACAATTTTTCATATTTCATATATTTGAAAAATACCACTACAAAAAAAACCTACACATTGTTGTTTTTTAAATTATTACTTAATGATGGAATCATATTATTATTGTTTATTCAAACACTTTTCATCATACAGAACAACACGACATTTCGACAACATGGATCAACTCTCATTCTCAAGTGCATAATTTAAAACATAAAATAATTATACAAAATACAGTATATTAAATATTAAAGAAAACTTTTATTTCACTATGTTAATTAGAATACAATATTTGAAAATTCAGTACAATATTTCATATATTTGAACAATCTAATTCATATTATATTTCTGAAAGTTTGTGTGTTTGTTTGTTTGTTATTTAATCACGCTTTAACCACTGGACCAATTGAGATGAAATTTGGTACGTATATGGTTTAAGTATCAGAGATACATATAGGCCTATTCCCGTTTTACAAAACGTCATTATACTACTTACCCAGTCCAAAATAATTATCAGTTTTTAGTCTTGTAACATCTGTTAACTATAGTTAGGTTTAATTACTGTTTACTGAACATGAGATTTAGGCACCTGAGATGGACATAGATCTAATCCCATTTTACAAATTTTAATCTATGTTTTATTTATTGCAAACTTATTGTTTTTGATGTTACATTTTCATCTAATAATCACAATCTGGTATTTTTCATTTAAGACTATTCAATGTTTGTAAAACAGAGTGCAGAATATATATATATATATATATATATATATATATATATATATATATATATATATATATATATATATAATATACAATATTATTAGGATACTTTAATTGTAAGGTAGTATATATATTTGTGTAATTACATTATATGAAAAAATGGTAAATATGCAGTGCAGCATCTATTGAAGTTTTCGATATTTTTCTTACTAAAATGCTTTATTATGTGCCCAAAAGCAAAAATCCAAAATATGAAAGCAGGAGAAGTACGATAAAAATCGAAAATAAAAGTGACCAACATAACCTCAAAATTGCTACCGGCGAAAATCGGTACCGTGTTGTACTGATTTTAGACATATTTTTATTGCTTCACTGATCTACAGATCAGTAAAACAATAAAAATACGTCTAACACGGGTTTGGATGATAGGAGACCCATTTTTTAAGAGAATAGTGCATAACCTAAGTGACACGGTTGTTAGGCCTAACACGGTGATGTGTGAAAAAACCTTTAAAAAGATTATTTGGCTACATAAACTGTCACGAGGCCAAACACGGTATGCTAAAAACCTATATTTTTTTAACTATATCCTAACTGACACGTTATTAGGCCTATCACGGTGATGTGTAAAAAACTTTTAAATTTTTAAAAGAATACTTTATTAACTAACACGATTAGGCCTACTGATGTGTAAAAAAACTTTTATATTTTTTAAAGAATACATATCCTAACTGATATGATTGTTGGGCCTATGATTGTGATGTGTGAAAAAAACCTTTATTTTTTTAAAGAGTATCCAAACCTTAACTGACACGGTTGTCAGGCCTACATAGTGATGCGTGATAAATCTTTATATTTTTTTAAAGAATACTCCATAAGCTAACTAACATAGTTGTTAGGCCTAACACGGTGATGCATTAAAAGAACCTTTATTTATTTTTTTCAAAAGAGTACTCCATAACCTAACTGACACGGTTGTTGTTGGGCCTAATACTGTTATGCATGGAAAAAACTTTACATTTTTTTAAAAGAGTACTCCATAACGTAACTAACACGGTGATGCGTGAAAAAACCTTTATATTTTTTTAAAGAGTACTACATATCCTGACACGGTTGTTGGACCTATCACGGTGATGCGTCAAGAAACCTTTATATTTTTTAAAAAAATACTAGGCTACATATCCTGACACGGTTGTTAGGCCTAACATAGTGATGCGTGAAAAATCTTTATATTTTTTTACAGAATACTTCATTAGCAAACTAATATGGTTGTTAGGCCTAACACGGTAAAGCATTAAAAAAACCTTTATTTATTTTTTTAAAAATAGTACTCCAAACCTAACTGACACGGTTGTTGGGTTAAACGGTGATGCAGGAAAAAACCTTAATTTTTTTTAAAGAGTACTCCAAAACTTAACTAACACGGTTGTTGGTCCTAACACGGTAATGCATGATCTTTAATGTATATTATGTTTGCGGGCAAAGCCGTGACGGATAACAGCTAATCATATTTCTGAAAGTTTGTTTTTGTTTATTTGTTTGTTATTCAAATACACTTTAACTACTGGACCAAATGAGATTACATTTGGTGTGAACACGTTTTAGGTATCTGAGATAAACACAATACCATTCCAGTTTAATTATATAATAATGACTTTTTAATAATACAGTATTTTATTAAAATATGACATGACCCTGTTTTAGCGTATCGAGTAGCAAAAATGTATATGTCTTGGCCGAAAACCATAAATCGTATAATATTGTATATAGCAATATATTAAAATGAAATGACCTATTCTGATTTTGAAAATCAACTATAAATTTGATTGCTTACATTATAATTGCAGGCAAAGCCGCAACGGGTAACAGCTAGTACCACTATACAAAAACATATACTTTATTGTTTTTAAAATTGTTGTTACTTCATGTTACCAATGTGTGTTATTAATAATAAAAAGAATATAAATTTCTTTTTTAAAAAAAAACTTAGGAACTAACTCAACTTGGTTACTGGGGTCCTAACTAGACTCGGTTGTTAGGTATATATCCATAAAAGCTACTAACCTTTGAACATGAGGTTTTCACTACAAGAATTAACAAGATAATAACTGACATTATAATGTGAATGTGCATGGGCATTGCCTCAGTACTTGTATCAAAATCTTGCTTAAGAAATCTAGCATGCTGTATGCAATATAAACAACAATCACATCACAATATAATACTGTTAAAAATGGCTTACATTATAACTTATAGTAAGAAATTTAATCTTCCGTAGATGAATATCTATTAATTCAATAATAAAGTACAATTAAAAAAAAATTGTAAAAATCAATACCTTAGTAGATCACCTAAAAGTGCAGAGATAATTAACAAGCATTTTAATAAACTGCCATCACAATGAAATACATGTTACCTACTTCCAAGCAGTATTGATTTTGAGGTTATGCAGGTCATTACTTCTTTTTCAACTTCCTGTATATTTTGATTTCTATTAATGAACTAATGGACATTAGGCGTTTTGAAAAAAAAATTATGAAAACTGACAAAAGTGATTTAATATTACCTAATTACTGACATTACCTAATTACTGGAATATCTTTCATATGTTCTCAAAATAGATATGGGTCCAAGTATAAAGAAATATATTCTTAGTTGTCAAAATACTTACTTTTCGAGTAACTGCCACATCAGGTAAACTTTTTAATATTGGACAAGTTGAGCCCACACCTTTGTTCGGAATTGGTAATCCAGATTTTTGAGCTGTAAAATATGAATAACCTGCACCTACAAGTGCACCTGCACTTAATCCAACTATTCCTAAAAATAAAGAACTTCTTTTAGGTTTGGATTTGAAATTACTATTAGTTGAATACTTATTAAAGTAAGTAGCCAAGTGGGTCCTCGAATTAGTTTGTATACAAAATGTAATTGGAAACCTACAAAAAATTCTACCAAATTTAGTAGACGCCATTTTCAATTCAAACTCAATAACAAAAACACCTGATCTCCTTTTTTTGCGCACTGTAACACCGGCAATACTAATGCCTGTTAGATTACGTATTATGGTTTATAACCTAAATTGATTGTAATTGTGAGGTAAGACTGCTGTGATATTATAATGACAACGATTAAAGAAAAAAAGGAATAACAAAGTGTTAGTTTTTTTATAAGCTACGGTAGTTGTTAAAACTTACTTTGTATAAAGATATGCTTTATATAAAAGTATACTTTATATGTGTAAATATATACTTTAAGGATATGCGTAAATAATCGCTTTTGGTTTACAAAATATTCTTTTTGATTATGTTCTATCCGGAGTTGTTCAGGTTTAAACTCTAGTTCAAAGAACAGTAGATCCTACTTATAATCGTAATTAATTGCTTGTTCAGTACTATGACAGCATTTTCGCAGACTTTTTCTTTTTCTGCCAATTAAAGCGATGTCTGCAAATAATAATTAAACGTGTTATTATTTATATCAGTTGACAATCACGATGTTTTAGTTAAAAAATTGTTTAAATAATGAGTTTAAGAGTTTATAACCTTATATTCGTGAAAATTACGTTTAACAAATGTGAAAAAAGTAAACATTTCATTTAATACAACACTTTAAAAATTTACACATAGGCTACTACTTGATACTAAAAATTTATTTGGTATTTGATACCAAAAATTTACAACAAACTTGGTACATTAAAAAAAGCAATATATACTACAAATTACAACAATAATCATTATTACTTATACATCTGAAAATGAACATTATTGGTTTGGGTAAGTTTTGAGTAATTGCGGGTAATTTTATGTCTGCTGTGAATAATTATTACGGTTGAGAGTGTAAGACTGGCAGCACTGGGAATATTTTTATCTAGGAGATGATGGACAGATGGACGATCCATGGCAAGAGTGTATTTACCATAACCTTAATAAATATTTTCAAGTAAAAATTAAAAAAAGCCGGGTAACCAGAGTTAATAATGTAAATATTGTTAATATATAACAGGATATATCATAGCGGATAGCCTAAATTATTTTTCGTCAAGTTAAAGCTATGTTTACGCTGTTATAGATGTATTAATGTAATTTTTTTAACCTTTTTGTTATCATTTGAATTTTGTGCTACAACATGCGAACAACCGGTGTAAGATTTGTGTGTAAGTTCAAGTTGTAACAGTTTATATATATCGCCTTAAGTTAGAGGCATATTTGGAACTTAATTGTAAATTGAGTATTGGCTAAAAAGTTTTAACATAAAGAATTATTTTAAGTATAAATAATTGCAATAATTATAAATTTGAGGAATAGGTTAAGATTTTAGTAAATATGCTTTTGTCGGATATGTGAATATTTTCGTGTTTTTTCAGCCAAAACGAATTTCATGCCCATTTGTAATGATACAAGTTATGTAATGTTGAGGAAAATAACGGAAAATAGAGTAAAACTGAGGAAAATACAGGAAAATCGAAAACTATTACTATTGTGCGAAAGTTATTAATGTGTTTTCATGTAAAAATGCTTTACTTAATACATACAAGTAATTTATCAGTATTAGTAATTAGTAAAACAATTTAAAAAACATACCAAAACTAAAACATGCAAAATATGAACTTTCATTCTCCTAAGTAGAATTGGACGTATTGCCACGTAAGAATAGTTATATCATTTTAAAATGACAAATTCACACCAGTGCACTTTATGTCAACAGAAAAACGAAAACCTTGAGAATATTTTCCCTAAATGTGATGATGGTTTGACTTGGCAAAACATATAGCGATGTCTACATGACACAAGTATTAACATACACAAGATTTCATTTCATTAATCTGTATCCATACAAAACATACAACATTTTGTTCATCTATACAAAATGTAACATGCAATCAGTAATAAGTGTGAACACATATTAAAAAGTACTTTACATATGAATAGAGTATATAATATAGAAATGAAACAGAAAATGATCAAATTTGAGGAATAAAATTATTAAAGCAAAAAATGAAATACCGGTAGACCTAAATTCTTACATAATTTTGAAATTTGTAAATATTTTATTATTGCCATTTTAGCTAAATTTCCTCGAGCTTATATACCAAATGAAGTTGAACAAAATTGCTTTAAGAGATGGGAAAACAATAAACATTCAAAGACAGAATGTAGACAAGAAAAAGGAAAATTTTCAACTATACTTCCACCACCAAACGTCACTGGTACTCTGCACTTAGGCCATGCATTGACTGCAGCTATTCAAGATGTTCTAGTTCGATGGTAAGTAAGTTAAGGATTTAAAGAGAATAGTGTATTTAATAACCTGGTTATATTAAAAATTAAATTAAGATGATTAAAACAGGCACAGGATGAATGGCTATGATACGGTATGGGTGCCAGGCACAGATCATGCAGGGATCTCTACACAAGTTGTTGTTGAACGTCATATTCAAAGTGAAAAGAAGCTCAGTAGGCACGACTTGGGCAAAGATATGTTCTTGAAAGAGGTCTGGCGATGGAAAGAAGAAAAAGGAGGTGAAATTGTAAAACAACTTCATATTATCGGCGCTTCTTTGGATTGGGAAAGACATATTTTTACAATGGACCCAGTAAGTTTGTTAGGTTTAAATTTATTTATTTATTATTTTTAAAAATTATTCTTTAAAATTCATTTAAAAAGGAAAAGTAAATAAACAAGATTAGGTTATTGTTGCATTTATATATTATTTTCGTAAGTATATTTATGTTTTTAAACACTGAAGATATGCAAAAGTTCCAAAACGTAATTGCTGGCTGGTAGATTTATTATCTGCTAGTCAGCATTCCAAATCTACTTTCCTCTTATCTAGATTTTGAATAAGAAACCATTTCCCTATTCCTGAAAACCTAAACACTATAACTGAGTAGTACAGCATTTAGTGTTAATTAAACAAGGGGATTTTTACATGTTTAATATAATTGTTTGACCAGACTTATGAAAAAATGTCACTACATCCACGTAATTTTTACTGTAATTAATTTTTCGGTAACGTTTGTGGTCATGTAATATATGCATGGCTGAACACTACACTGTATTGTTGTATAGTACTGTGGAAAAATAGTAAATTAATAGTACAAAAATGACTAATTCTAGGCTCATTGTGCAGCAGTAAATCATGCAGTATTACAAATGTGGGAAGCTGGTTTACTTTATAGAAGTGAGGCGCTGGTAAATTGGTCGTGTGCTTTACGCTCTGCTATATCTGACATTGAAGTAGACCATAAGGATATTTCTGGTCCGACTCAGATCTCTGTACCTGGATATGACAGTCCAGTCACATTTGGAAGACTTGTAGATTTTGCTTATAAGGTTCATGATACTGGTGAGTAACTTTTCCTGGATGTGAAAAAAGTAGGATTTTAGTAATAGTATATAACATTTGTATTTAATTAGTTGTATTCAAAGCCTGAAATTGAATATTTAATATAGTTAAATTGTGGTTTATTCAATTTTTTTGACAATTTGAAGTTTTCAGGGGCCTCTAAAATTAACAAGTTTTACCAGTGCTAATGACTGGGAGGACTTTGTGAATTACCGAATAAAAACATTATAAATTACTTTTTTCTGGACATTAGAATGTACTATGTATAAATAAACTATAATAAATGTATAGAAAAAATACTGTTGTATAAATAAAAATCGCATGAATTACAATATAGTTTTCAACTGGATGAGTTTACTTTTCACATGACTGCTAGTGATATGTGGAATCGGAATAAAATACTCAGTGATTCCTAATTTGAAAATACTTGAAACATTCTGATTATTGAGTTCAGTTGGTCATTTGGAATCAGAATCAAATAATCCAAATGAATGAGGTCATTTGATTATATCATCACCATCATCATTTTCATATTGATATTCACTCATTAGAAATGACTACAGTGTTCAGATTCAGTAAAGTTCGACATTGTAGCTTATTTAAATGTTCAAATTTGCGATTTTAATAGTTAGTTGACCAACCATTTTGTTAGTTGACTACTTAAAAGAATGCTATCATTTAGTTTATGCATAGATTAACAATGAAGAGTACTTTATCCTATTTGGACTTGAGTGGTTGAAATGAATATGCGCATGTGCAGAATGTTCATAAGCGGAATAAAATTCGGTATTGAATCCCACTATTAGATTTGTTAATGTTGGAATGCGCAGCTAATTCTGATTTCGAATTACTATTCCAAATGTATAAGTTATCCAATTGACCCATTTCGAGTATCTTATCATCTGAATGTCAATACCATTACTGACTGCTGATGTATTTGGTGCAAACAGCAAACAAAGTAAAGCATATTAGTATGTGAATATACCAAGTGGATTTTAAATGGTCATTTTACCTTGTATGCAAACATTCTTTTAGACAATTGCATATAATAAAAAGGATCTCTTATTGCATTTTTTATTTTGAACATGGATTAGTCATAGAGCAGATTAAATAATCATGGATTAGCAAAGTATGTATGTAACATAATGTTAATGAAAATTGTCTTTATTTCTCTTAGTGTTACGTTTTTGTATTTTATTGTTGTCTTTATTGTGCTTGGTGAAAGTAGTAAGTCATTGTGACTTGTTTTCTGGACTTCTTTAACCCTGCTCTATATTCATATTATTATTTGTCATTTGATGGACTACGTTAATCTTGTTTCTTTGTTCTCGCTAAGTTCTCTGTAAATATTTTGTGTGTTGGTAATTTCAGAATAAAGAAAAAAATATTAATCTTTCATTGTTGATAAATATTTTATTGTTTAATGTAGTAGTTTTCTTTTTTAATTACTTTAAGATGATGCCTGAATGTATCCAGTCTTTGAAACAAAAAATGGAGGTTCAAATTTTTTGTAGGAATTATACAAAAATACTAAGAGTTTATTACAAGACTAGGTGTTACCTTTCAAAATAATTTAACTTTGCCATGTATTCAGAGTTTTAACCTGCCATGTCATAAGTTTTGGATCCACATGTGTTTTTAAGGATGTCTGTTATTAAAATGCTAAATATATGAGACATTTTCCAATTTACAGTATTAGATACAAAAAGAAAGCTTAAATGTTACAGCAGTAAATAGAAAAGAAAGTCATACAGCTGTTTCAAGTAGCTTTATATAAAGTACAAAGTTACCTGTAGGGTCCCTTACTGTATTTATTTTGAATTACAAAATCCATCCATTCATTTATAGTATTAATTCAACAAAATATGTTTTATAACCTGCATTCCAGTATATTATGCACTAGATATTAAATATGAATGTTAAATATCTCTTGTACCAATATTTTTAGTAATATTACGTGTAACTTTAAAAATTTTTGTTTTTGTTATTCAGTAAATTATACAAAATTTCATGTTTTCTGTATTTCTACTTTGTTTATTATTTTTCTCTTTTTTGGGTGTATAAATAATACAAAAAACAATAACTGTAACTTAAAACTTTTCAGATAATGAAATTGTAGTTTCCACAACACGTGTGGAAACTATGTTGGGAGATGTCGCAGTTGCTGTACACCCAGAAGATCCACGTTATACTCATTTACACGGTGCCAATCTGTGGCACCCATTTAGATCTACCACAATACCAGTTATCTGTGATTCTAGTGTTGATCAAAATTTTGGAACAGGTATTTATATTTAGGTAATGCTGTTTTGATTCATTTACAAAATCGAGTAGCCCATATATGTACTTAAAAAATTGACACAATCTGGTTAAATTTTCTCATGCTAAACAAATCTTGTTAAACATTATATTGTTTTTTAAGTAAAAAAAAATATTGTAAAAATATACAAAGACAAAACATTCTACTGATGTCATAAATTGTTAAAAATAGACATTTAACACTAAGAAAATTAGTTTGATTTTCGCTGGATTTGCCAGTTCACTGTCATATCTTGTAATTTTGTCTTGCAAGTGGATTGCAGACTGCTTTCTGTAGCAGACATTAAATTATATATTTATGATAAACTTTACTAAAGTAAATTGCATCATTGTTTTTTTTTAAAATGATAATTTACTCATATCTACATTATAGCTCTTATTTTTTTAAATTTGAAGAGACCATAGTCTCTTTTAAGTTTCAATCAATAAACATAATCGTATTTAAGATACTGTAACTTTTTGTAATTTGTAAAATATTTTTTACATTTTATTACAATGAAAATCACATTGACACTCCTCTTATTTGTATTGAACTACCATAAATCATAAGGTTATAATATGAATAATCTAAAAATTAGGCCTTAAAATTTGAAATTTTCTGTCTGTGTATACTAAATTTTTTCATGACCTACTCTCCCCTGTAATGGTAACCACGTTTTCGACCATTCTAGTTACACATTGCCTTGTGTGTGTCGTGTTTCCAGATCTTCTGTTTATTACGTTCAAATCATTCAATCCCCAATGTGATCAAAATAACTGGTGACTACTGTACATATTGTGGTAAATTCATTTATACAATTGTCTTTAATTGAACCAGGAGCCGTGAAAATAACCCCCGGCCATAGTATAGCAGATTTCAATGTGGCAAAAGGGCATAATTTACCAGTTCTATCAATAATTAATGAAGATGGTGTCATCGTAAATCATGATGCTAATAACTTATTTTTGGTAAGTAAAAAAAAATAAATGTAATTATAATTTACAGCTTATAAACAATTTCATAATTTTTACTTGTCTGCCCATTAAGTATCAAATTTTGTTGCATTTGAATTAAAATTTTGTATAGTTGTCATTTGAAATTGTGAAACAAAATATTGTATTTAACTGAATTCTTTCTTGTTTGAAACCCTTGGTCACCTATCACCTGTTAAGCAATGTGTTCTGGGTTCAGTCCTCAGGTATGTCTCTAGTATTTACTCAGAACTGTAAGGCAAGGCTGATAGGTAGCGATCCTGGTTGACAAAACTAGAATGTAATGTGCTAATTATGTAACCCTCATCAAACAGCCTTCTGACAGGTCCAGGCTGTAAAAGGGTAGTGGACTGCCAAGAATATTAGCAAATTTCCATGGGAAAATGAGTTATTGGAGTGGTTATCGTAATAATTCGAAGAATCAGAACCATAAAATAAGCACTTTCCAGATTCTGATTTGTATATCACTTAGTACAGTGGTTGCCAAACCGTTGATCACGAGCTGCTGGTAGCTTGCGGAGTACTTTTGGGTAGCTCATGGCGACGCTCGGGTTGGCAACTCTGAGTTGCTTGTGGTCTGGCTGCAGCCGATGAGTCCTGGTTGTATCGATTCGTGCAAACCACAGACGCCGCGCTGTACGCAGTCAGTTGTCACTCGTGTAGCGTGAGTGAGGTTATGTTTGTGCAGTGTGTGTTCAATTCATGCGTTCATATTTAAGCTCTTTCCTGGTTTGGTTTTAGTATAGGTAGTTCAAACAAAAAGCCAAAAACCTATCATTTTCATGTAGACTGGGAAAACGATTACTTTTTTATGCAAGTGAAAAGATAAATGCATATGTTTATTTTGGAATGTGAGTGTCTCAGTTTGAAAGAAAGAAAATGTTGAGTGTCATTTCAAGACCGTTCACAGTGGAATTAAAAAAGACTATCCACTGAATTCAACGCTGAGAAAAGAAAAGGTGATGCAGTTGAAATCTCAACTAAATGCGCAACAATCAACTTTTTTTAAGACACTGGACAAGAACAAAGTAGCCACGTAGGCATCATTCCGCGTTTGAAAAATTATCGCCCAACATCGGAAACCGTACGAAGATGGTTAGTTCATTAAAGTTGCTTTTTTAGAAGCTGGAGATACATTATTTGATAAATTCAAAAGCAAAGCTGAGATTATGTTTGCTATTAAATCTGTGTAGCTTTCTTCTAATGCAGTGATGCGAAGAGTTGAAGCTATGAGTTCTGATATAACTTCACAGCTTAAAACTGACTTTGATCGTTGTAGTTATTTTTCCTTACAACTTGACGAATCAACTGATATAGTTGATACAGCTCATTTGGCCGTTTTTGTAAGAATGGTATTTAAAGATTTTAAAACAAAAGAGGAACTGGTAAAGGTTTTGCCGCTTACTGGGCGTAGTACTGGAAATGATATATTTTTAGCATTTAAAAAGCTAATAGAATGTGAGAATATTCCTATGAAGAAGGTGGTGGGCTTAGCGACAGATGGAGCTCCTGCAATAATAGGCGTGGAGAATGGTTTTATTGCCTTGTGTCGTAAAGATAGTGACATACCAAAATTTGTGTCATACCATTGCATAATACACCAGCAGTCATTGTGTGGAAAGTTCTTAAGTATGAACTATGAAAACAGTAGTCAAAATAGTAAATAATATAAGAGCGCATGCACTTCAAAGACGACTGTTCAGAGAACTAACAGAAGAGATAGAATGCCAGTATGGTTATCTGTTGCTTCATACAGAAGTTCGTTGGCTTAGCAGAGGCAGAGTTTTGCAATGTTTCAAAGAGTTGCTTCCTGCATTGGTAAAATTCTTCAAAGAACAGGGTAAGCGTCTCCCTCAACTTGAAGATCCCACATGGCTACAAGATTTTGCCTTTCTCACTGATATAACCGAAAAGTTGAATAGTTTGAACTTGCAGCTTCAAGGCAAAGATAAGGACATTGGTGGAATGATTTCAGATGTAACGTCATTTTCCAAAAAGCTTGAGCTGTGGGAAAAGAATGTTATACAGTTTGAATATAAGCACTTTCCTAGTCTGAAGAAGATTGTTGAGAAACATAATCCTCCCCAGCATCCTGGCAATAACCAAGAATACGTTGAAATTCTTTCAGACTTAAGACAACAATTCCATCAACGATTCCAAGATTTTAAAAGCATATGATTGTGGCACAATTCGTCAACTCGCCTTTTGTAGAGATCCATGCAGAAGATTTCTCAACTTGTGTTGTAAAACATTTCGGTGGAGATCAGGCTGCAGTTGAAATGGAATTAGTTGATTTTCAAAATGATCCGTCTAAGAACCCTTTCTACCACTGGAAATATTTGGCCTCTAGTCCCCAAAGAAAAATATCCAATTATAATTCAAGTTGCATTGAGGTTGAAAGCTATGTTCAGCTCTACCTACTTGTGTGAAGCATCTTTTTCAAGTATGAAGATAATAAAAAACAAATATAGAAACAGACTGACCGATGAACATTTGGACAACTGCATCAGAATGGCTGCTACAACATACTCTCCAAACTTCAAGAAAATACTTATTGATCAAAAAGTATTCCACTCCTCTCATTGAAATGTACATTTTAACTTTCTGTGACACTTACTATCAAATATGTAGATTTTATTACTAGAAATGTATGTTTGTAGGCAATAGACGTGTATTAATTCCATTTTGTGTACTTTCTTTCGTCCAGTATTCCTTGGTAGCTCACTAGAAGATTTATAAATGCTATGGTAGCTCACTGGCTCAAAATTTTTGTGACAACTGACTTAGTGTATACAATTTATGTATATGTAAATGTGATTGAATTTCTAGTAATCACAGTTTTTGTTTGTTTTTAATGACAAAAATTGATTTAGACAATTTGTTGCCTACTGAAACGTGATCAACTGCTTAAAAATGGTGGCCATTAAAAATCTTTAAAAAATCAACTTATACTAAAACTTTTGTAAATCTTATTTCAAATTTTTATGAAAATTTGAAGTGCTAATTACGCAGGTTCGGTGCTGATTATAATTGTGAAATCACATTTTTGGAAAAATGTTAACAAAAAGGTAATACTTTGTACAGAAGTCTGTGTGTTAAGATGTGAAAAATATGATGTGCATATTAAAATGTTTGTTTATGTAATTTATTTATGATATTAATAATTTTATTTATGACATTTGTGTTTACTTGATGATATTACTTTTTAGAAATTTGCTTCCTTTTTAGAACATCAGTGTTGCGATTGTGAGTTCCAAGTATCATTCTTTTTTGTTTGTTTTAGCCCTTTATGGACTAAGAATATACAACTTCTTATGAAAAGTTAATAAAAATAAGCTTGATTTATTGGTATGTAATTATTAATTTTATGATTTTCTCAATATTTTGTTTTTTCTGTAAATTAAATTTGTTGCACAGGGACTGAAGAGGTTTGAAGCAAGAGAGGTGATTTCAAATGAACTTGGAAAGATTGGCATGTTGAGAAATATTAGACCACATTCAATGCAGGTGCCTTTGTGTAGTCGCTCTGGTGATGTTATTGAGTACCTTCTCAAACCACAATGGTAAATTTTATAGAAAATGATTTACCAGTCAAAAATGTGACTTGAAATTTTTACCGAAGTATAAAGACTTTGTTAATTATGTGTTGATTGAATTTTTTAGTATCATTGCAAAGACACTGGCTGTAATAATTACTATGAAGTGCTAATTTTGTTTAACATTCTCTGTAAAATTAAACCTTTACAAGGGTTGTGTTTCTCACATTCATGGTAGCTCAATCCATAACAACTGGTCAAGCAATTTACTTTCAAGTGGTTCATAACATAATTTTATCTATTTTTTATTCATTTTTATTCTATATCCAGAGAGTTGAAAACAAGACGGTATTCATTGATTTTTTTAAGTGCAGTTTTTTTTAACTGGTATTTTGTTAGTTTTGTAAGCCTATTTTCCATTTTATAGAGGTTTGTGTTACCTTGATAGCTTCTTGATTTTTAAGATATTGAGTTAAAACAAAAACCATAGAATGGAGCATAAAATTCGCATTTTATGTTCAGTGTTTATGTAGGCACTTGATTTAAAACTGTATTGAACATTTAATACAGTAATAAAATTTGTTTTAAAGTAACGTCAGCGATTCAATCCACTTAGGTTTGTGAGGTGTAAAGAAATGGCAGACAGGGCAGCAGAAGCGGTCAGAAATGGAGAGCTTCAAATTGAACCAACAGCATTTAACAAGACATGGTTTCATTGGCTGGAAAACATCAAGTATGTGTGGAATCTATGTTTATTTTATTGAATGGCATTCTAATTTATAATAATATTAAAAATAAAAATTTTTTACTTACATTCAAACAGGCATACACATATATGTTATAAAGACATGCATTTTCTTATTCAGTTATAAATTTTACATTTGATTTCATGTAATGACTATCTAATGATCACTGTATACAAGTTGTGTTCAGAAAGTAACTAGAATTTTAATTTTTCGAAAAAATATTTATTTATTCTTCTACATTGATGTTGTCGCCTTCAAAATAGTCCCCATTGGAGATTATGCACTTGTGTCAGCGCTTCTTCCAATCCTCGAAACACTTCTCAAACTCACTCTTTGAGATAGCCGTTTGTTCTTTCAGCAATGCGCTTTTAATGTCATCTACGGCTGTAAAACGACGGTTGTTTAAGGTTCTCTTTATTTTTGGAAATAGTAAAAAGTCACACGGAGCCATGTCTGGTGAATATGGAGGCTGGGGCATCGTTACAGTACTGTTTTTGGCCAAAAATTCATGAACAAGCAATGAAGTGTGAGCTTGTGCATTATCATGGTACAAAAGCCATGAATTGTTTTTCCACAGATCTGGGTGTTTTTTTCGGATTGCTTCAAGCAAACGGCATTGAACTTGTACTCCTTATTGACCGTTTCACTTGGTTGCAGGAATTCATGATGCACTATGCCATTAATATCGAAGAATACAGTGAGCATAACCTTCACATTCAATGCACTTGTCGAACCGGAATGCCTCCACTGAGATGATTGAGCCTTAGATTCGACGTTATATCCATAAACCCATGTTTCATCACCTGTTATAATACGTTTCAGTAATTCTGCATTGTCGTTGACTTCATTTAGTGACTCCTGAGCAACTTCCATTTGCTGCTGTTTTTGTTCAAAATTCAACAATTTTGGAACGAATTTTGCTGCCTCACGTTTCATACACAAAATTTTTGGAAACAATGTCATGACATGATCCAATAGATATGCCAACATCATCAGCGACCTCTCTAATTGTGATTCGGCGATTGTTCATAACCATTTCTTTAACTTTTTCCATGTTTTCATCGGTTGTTGATTTGCTGGGGCGTCCAGGGCGTTCGTCATCTTCAATGTATTCACGGCCTTCTTGTAAATGCTTATACCACTCGTAAACTCTTGCTTTACTCATAGCAGACTCACCATAGGCCTTTGTTAACATTTCACACACTTTGTTACACTTTATTCCATTTTGTACGCAAAATTTGATACAAATTCTTTGATCCATTTCTTTTAACAAACGAAAATCGCCGAAAACACGTCTCATAAAAACACGTCTAACCTTAGGGGCTGTTACAGGCAAAGTCAATAATGAAAACAGCTGAAAGTTTTATCATATTTCAAGGGCATGTATACCAAAATAAATGTTAGACAATTGGACTCTCCAAGTCCGCGAAATTTAAAAATCTCGTTACTTTCTGAACACACGTTGTACTTCAGAGTGAATGTGTTCTCTGATGGTGTTATTTCCATTTTGTATTACAAACATGTATCATTTGCCTGTTCTCACAATGTAAACATAAGTTTAGCTTTTAACTTTGAATAAAAAAAAATGTAAGTGTGATTCTAATTTGACTGTTAAATCAATTTTTTCTACTTAATTCAACTAGAATAACACGATAAATGGTTTTCTAGAGACTGGTGCATATCTCGACAGATATGGTGGGGACATCAGTTGCCTTTATATGAGGCCAATATAGAAGGCAGTAGTACATGGGTAGCAGCTAATTCGTTGGAAGAAGCGGCAGCAAAATTGAAAATAAATGCGGATAGTATAAGGCAGGACCCTGATGTTCTGGACACATGGTTTTCATCAGCGATCTATCCATTCTCTAGCTTCGGCTGGCCAAATCAGGTCCTTTACATTTTTGTTTACACTACTGTTTGTTGTGGTCTAAATTTACTAATTAAAAGTTTGGAAAATTATAAGCTGATGTTACTAATTTTAATTATTATTTTTATTATACATTTTGAAAATAATAAATTTTTGCAGATATTAAAACTAAATTGATTTAGGTAGCAATTAAATTTAAAAAAATCATTAAAATATTTATCTATGTGTATGTTAAATTTAATAATAATACTACTAACAATAAAGAAAAAGTGTATGTTAAATAATTAAATTATGTTTAATATGATATGCATATTAAACTACAATAATATTATTATTGTAATTATATTTTTGCATATTATTATCAATATTAATAACTACAAATTGTAAATTTCAAAAAATATTGGTCTTGCATTATTACATTGTTATACAATACCACCATTTAATAGATAATCAGTTAATGCATCAGTGTTTCCTTTATAATATAAAATTTATCATTAGTGTGGTCTCAGTCTCATCCTTCTTATTGTTGCTTATATTGACATTATTTCTAATCACCTCCCTCATATTTGATTAACTTTTTAAGCATGACTTTAAATTGTTAATGTTAAATCTGGGATAGGTGTTAAGGAAAGTGAGATCTCTAACAGTCAGTAGTATTCAGGTGTTGTAAACAACCAATTGCTCTTCATGTTTTAAGCAATAGACTTGTGTAAATTTTCAGACTTTATTGTATTCTAATTATAGAGCTTAAGCCCTATTTGTCTTTTTTACAATGAACAAACGCAGTTCTGTTAGCAATTAATTCAATCTTTGTTCAGACAGATGACTTAAAAAAATACTATCCTTTAAACTTGCTGGAAACTGGACACGACATCTTGTTTTTTTGGGTAGCACGGATGGTCATGCTGGGAATACAGTTGACTGGACAATTGCCTTTCAAGGTAAGAAGATTATTTATAATATGTTTAGTAAATGCTATTTTATGTTAAATGCTTAGGAAAATTAACTTTACCTGCCTTAACTTTATCTGCCTAAAATTAACAATAAATGACAGATGTTTATGCACATGATGTTTATGTACATTTTGTTTCACACAGATAAGGCAATCATTTCTGCTGTCTGAAATTTACATTTTTTTAACTAAATTTTGTTTAATTAAGTACTTTGTTTTTGGTTGTGTTTGTCCATCTGTTTAACCAGATTTCTGTCAATGTATTTCCTGTTCTAATCATCTGATTGTTATAAAATTTAAACAGTACGTGAAGTTGTTAGTATTAATGGTCCCATATAGATTTGAGCTTAATTAGTCTGAAGGTTTGAGGTAGGGATCACAAAATTATTAACCATTATCGATAGTACTGTGATGAAACTATTCATATTAATCAAATACCATATCATAAGCTGAGAAATCAATTTAATTCAACCAAAAGTTTGACTAAGTTTGGCCCTGTAGAATTAGACTTGTTTAGGCATAACTGACACTGAGTTTTCTGTTGAATGTTCACTATTGCACTGTAACATTCATACACGTGTACCTAAACACTGTGGCTAAAAGTCATGGCTGAGGTATTCAGCCTAAAAATAATTCAGCTTTTCCTTTAAAACATCTTATTTAGCATAGTATTAACGTATCTAATTGTATGTATTTTCAAACTAAAACCATTTTAAACCTTTTGATTTGGTAAACTTTTGTGAATATTTATTATTACGACTTATTGTAAGAATTAACAGGCACAAATAGGTATAAATTATTTCTGTATTAAAATTTATGAAATAATTTAATTGATTCTTCTGTAATTCAATAACTTAAAGTTTGAAATTAATTTTGCAGAAAATTCTTTTACATGGAATTGTATGTGATGCACATGGTCGGAAGATGTCAAAAAGTCTAGGAAATGTTGTAAGACCCGAGGATGTTATTAAAGGTTTATCATTGAAGGTATGTTACTAATAGAAAAGACATATAATTCTCATTGTGTGAAAAATGCAGTTGCAGAAAAACAGTATATCTGGAATAAAAATATGTAATTTCTAGAAATTATTTTTGTGTTTAATATTTTTGTACGAAATAAATATGAATTGATTACATGCAAGAATTTGTTGGTGTAATTTGCATTCAACATAAACACATTTTAAAACTAAATAGAGCAAACAATAATATTTATATTATCGTTGAAAAGGTGATCAAAAACATCTTTCAAACTGATTGAATAAAGAAAAAAGATGACATGTTTTAAAGAGTAAATATGCAAAGAATGTTTCAAGTTTAAATGTTTGCCAGTTACAAGTTTAAAATATATTGAAGTAACAGTTTTACTGGTTTTAATGGGTGTTGATGGGTAACATATTTTAATTTCTATTAATATTGTAGGAGTTGGAGAATAAAATAAGTGCTAATTACGAAGCAGGATTGATGTCAGAACAAGAAATGCAAAAAGCTATTTCTAGTCAACGCAAACTTTTTCCAAAAGGTATTCCTGAATGTGGAACTGATGCATTGAGATTCACACTTCTTTCGCACAACACAAAAAGTAAGAATTTTATTGTTTTTTAACATTTGTGAAAATTGAGAAACCTGTATAATCATAATAAGATTGTCTTTATCAAAAATCTGATAATTATAAAATAGAATAAAAGTTTTTGGTTTTGTTTTGTTATTTTAAGGCAAAAAGCACATTGAGGCTATTATCGCCTCCCTAATGTGGAAGCTATTATTTAGGGAGGCCATAATAGCCTCTATGTGCTTTTCACCTTAAAATAACAACAACAAAAACTAATTTGTTAAACCTTAAGTTAAAAATTTAAGTTAACCTTAAGTTGTTTGTTATTTTAAGGCGAAAAGCACATTGAGGCTATTATCGCCTCCCTAAATGTAAGTGTGAGTATAAAGTGTTAAAGTCGTAAGTGTAGTGTTGTAAGTTTAAGAGTGTGTTAGACTCGGGTACCGTAAGGGTGTCTAAATCCTCTCAATAGGTGCAGCTCGTCTGCACCCCCTGCGAGGTAGAGTAAAATTACTAACCATATATATATATATATGTGTAATTAAAACTTCTATTTTGAAACTGTATGTTTTATATTAAAGCAGTTATAATATTTGTATCATGTTAATTAATATGCTAATGGATCCTTGATAAATGATTTTATCAAATTCTTTGTGTCTTTATTTAAAATACAAAATTAAAACAATACAACTATTTTAATGTTCTAAATAATTTTAATGAAATTTGGCAAGCATGCCTGGTTTACTGATAACTTAAGATATTCTTTTAATTTTTCAACAAAAAACAACACATTTTTTGATGACAGAACTGTTAAAAATCTGATTTTCATAAGTTAGGCTCTAACAGTTTAATTTTGATTAAAATTTTCTCAAATGTAGTATATAGATATCTAAACAAAACACAAGGGTAACTGCATTCCCAAAAAATTAGGTTCGGAACTGTCAAAAACTCAAATGGTTTAATTTTCTCAAAATTGGTTCATAAGATTTTTACTGAAATTTTTTTCATGTATGAAAATTAATGTTGTAAGTTAGTTTAGCAAATTTGAAACATAAAAAAAAATTAAAGTTTTGGGAGTAAATTAAATTAAAAAAAGAACTTAAGGTATTTTCTAGTTTGGATATTACATTGATATAATACGTCCACCTCTCCTGTTTAAATGAAGGCCTGAAGAAGTGAAGGATTTCAAAACTTCACAAACCGTTGTCCTAGGTTTTTTCTTTTATGTTTCCACAGTGTTCTTTTCACAATTAAGACTGTTTATATTTTTTAGCAATTAAAGTTTTTAATTATTTTATAAATAAGTGTTAAGAATTGACTTAGTGGAGACATATATAAAATTAAGGTGAGTGCTACCCATTAATAATTTTTTAAATACTGTTTGATGTTTGTTATATTTTCTCAATAATGTGCTTTTGCTTTCTAGATATAAATTCTTATCTGTTCAATTTACTACGTCATTTTAATTGTAAACAAATATTTTTACAGAGAAGCAATACATTGTAATTTCATTGAATTTTTGTGCGGTTATGAGTGTAGAAAATGTTAAAAATTAAGGTGTAATATTAATATTATGTAATATGTAATGTTATTGCCTTGTAGATCATTTTATTAACTTTGACGTGGACGAATGTTTAACAAATCGCCTTTTCTGCAATAAAATTTGGCAAGCATGCCGATACACTCTCGATTGGACTTCAAAGTTAGAACTTGATGTAAACAAGTATGTAGAAATACCTAACATCATTACTTCACCGTTGGACATGTGGATAGTTAGCCGTCTGTCGTATGCAGAGAGAACTATCAACACTGCAATCCAGTCAGCTGATTTTTCTGTTGCAACGTTTGCTATAAAACAGTTTTTGTATACAGAATTGTGTGATACATATTTGGTACGTATTGTATAATTAAACAAATTTTCAAAAATTGTAAGATAAAATAGTTATAATTTCATGATGGACAGTGTTCATTTTATTGTAAAATATAAAGCTGTTCACATATGTTATTTAAAAAAAAAAAAATACTTCCATCATATCAGTGAGACCATTTATTATTTTTAACCAAATTTCATTATTAATTTGTCAGGATTCTTTTAGTATCATCAATTTAAAATTGTCATAAATATACCTTTTTATACATAAGTATATCTATAGGTATGTTATAGTTCTATTAGAGTATCAGATAGAACTGATTGTTTATAGGAAGGCAGTAAACCAATTATACGAGAAACAAACCTAGTGGAAGCTCAGAATACGTGTTTAACTCTGTTATACTGCTTAAACATGGCTTTACGTCTTAGTTCACCATTCATGCCATTCCTGATGGAGGAATTGTATCGATACATGCCTGGTAATATGGCCGAGAGTATTATGTTTGAACAGTATCCCAACAACTTACAAGTAAGTCGGTTGTATCAGATTGATGTTACAGAATTATTGGAGCTTTGTATTATTTAATGTAAGTTTTTTCTTCAAAAAATACTTTATGAATATTGAATGTGGCGAAAAAACTCTCCTTTTGAATGATGATAGCAAAATAGAAATGTAAACTAGTTAGTGTTAATATATTAATATTTTCAAAAACTGTGTTAATACCAACAACTTCTGAATTGAAATTATAGCAACACTAAAAAATAAGATAGTAAGCCTGTGTATTATTGGATTTAAAAAAAAAACCAAAAAGATGTATTGCATAAATAATAAAACCTTTGTAAAATACCTGTGAATATATTTTATATGTGCATATGTTTCTGTTTTGTATATCCATGGTTATTTTTTAAGATAATGAGAAGTGATTTGTGAACATTTAAAAGTTAAGGCAATTACATTTGTACAAACACTTCAGTGACAATACACAAAGCTTAGTTATGCTGATGAGGCTGTGTATCTTGGAAAGAGACAGAAAGAGAAAGAGAGAGAATGATAAAAGAGAATGAGTGAGAGAGAGAGGGGGAGAGGAAAGGGAGAGAGAGAGGGAGAGAGAGAGAGAGAGGGAGGGAGAGAGAGAGATATTCTTGACATAAATTGGTTTTTGTTATGTTTTTAAAATTTGAATACTTAATTTCAAAGGAAATTTGAGAATTAAAATTTTGATACCAAGAAAGCATTTTTTTATATATTTTTATAATTTTTTTTATGTGCTGCCAAACAGAGATTATGAAATTCATTTTAACTAAACTATTTATACACTTTAGTTTTTTTCTTCTTTATTTACAGGGGAGAAATCATAAGATTGAAAAGGATTTCCAAATAGCTATGGATGTTGTTTCTGCAATTAGAAAGATTAAAGCTTTACAAGGAATAACCTACAAAAAATCTCGAAGTAATAAAATATTTTGTTTATAATTTTCTAGTATTCATTAGGTTAGTGTTCAGACAAAGTGAGTCAAAATTTGATACATTTCATTAAAATGTTATTTTGAATTTGTTAACTGACTTTTTTGGAGGAAAATAAATTAACTCTTTATGTTTGGAGAACCACTATTTATTTCTGATGAGCTTCTAATCAGATCGGATAAATATTTACTGCAGCATACTCAGAGTTCGCGTACTCAGAGTGCCGTCAAGTGTAGCTTGCACAGGTTTGCTGTTTGGCCCATTGTGTGTTCATGTCTAGCACTCATAGTTAAATCACACATGTTTAAATTTATTCTTTCAAATCAATAACTTTTATTCATCAATGTAGTAGTTTTTAGTACAATTTTGCAATTAACATTACTGATGTAGAAATTAATAGCTATTGAATATATATTTTTTAAGGTATAATATTCTTTATTCTTAAAAAGTTATGATTATTTGTGTATGCACGAAAAAGTTTTAATGAAAAATTAGTTTCAAACATAGACTAATACACTAATTTTTTATAATATGTTTTGTTTGTAATTGTAAATTTTAAATCAAATATAAAGGCACAAAAAAACTTAAGTACTGTAGCACTATAATCCTGCCGTACATATAAAATCAGTAAGTGACAAAAATTGCTAAATACAAATATTGATAGGCTAATCAAATGAAGTAATTCATTTAAATGTTAACAGAAATGGTTTATAATAATAATATTTAAACCTTGCAAGTTTAGTACCATGTCACAAATGACAGACTACTTATGGGATAACAGTTGTGTATTTAACCTCAAAAGCTGAGTAAATTATTTTTTCTGTTAGGTCATTTATTCCTCCAAAGACTGTAGCACTTCCTAAATACACTAGCTCTATCTAAAATTTATAAGAAAAAGTAAATATTAGTTGAACATTGGGCCACCACTATATGTAAAACAGTTGAGCTGTTGTGGAAAGTAATAACCACTTTGGTTTGTTTAAATTAAGATGATGGAGCACTATTTAACACTGCCAACCTCATCAGAAAATACAGCCACTAAGTGTAGCTTTCTGAGCTAAAAGGAAGATCTGAATAACAACCAGCTGAATGCAACTAGTTATAAATATGACAATAATAAGAAACATCTGTAAAAAATCAATATGTTTCTTTTTCAAAATAGTAGATCAATGTAATTAACAGACTAAGATTTTTGGTCAGATAGATTGATTTTTGTTTGTTGAAATTTACTACTAAAATTCCAATAAAAAACAAATCCAGTTATGCTTAAGGTATACAGAAATGATTTTAATGTCACTTTTAAAGCAAACATGTCAAGTTTGACTCACATTGTCCATTATTACGAAATTCAACCACTAGAATTAAGTGTTCTGTGTTAGTATTTGTTTACTGTTCAGCTGATCCACTTGCATCCTTAATCACAACCCGCTCCTATCCATGTTTGGTTAGTTTTGCCTGTAAGTGTAGCATTTCATCTGTAAATGACTTGTAGAAGGTTGAAATCAATAGTTAGTAATACATCTTTGTTGTGAATTTAAATTGTAATATATCCTTTTTTTTATTGTTTGACTCAATATATTTACAATATTAAATTGCAAAACAATTAATTGAATACAAATTAGTTTTTCAAGATAAATCTCGAGAAAAATATAATTTCAAAGGAAATTACAAAAATTAAAGTAATTTTCTATTAGGGCCTTTTCTTATATAAAAAAAAATATATATACACTAACTTTTTGTGTATTTGGTTTTAAGGTTAGATTTTTTGTTTGTTTTTAGTGGAGGTAAAGTTTTTAAATAGGCATAATGGACTGCTGTTTGTTATCACCATGTTCTAAGATCATTAGATTATTGCCATAAATTTTTCTAAACGTATGATACAAAATTATTGTATTTCTTTATATGAAAATTGTAACAGGAAAACTTTAAATGTGTCTGTGTTTATAAAAATGTTTTTAATCGTAATACATTGATAAATATGTGTTACGTATTTGCTGTTTTCTTAGAGATTATTAGTGTTAAAAGATTTTTTCCTTGTAGTTTATTACTTTTATTGTTTAAATATTGTTTAAAATATTAAATATTATTTTTAAATAAATATTGTAGTTTATTACTTTTATTGTTTAGATAACTGTATAAAAATATTATGTATGATAGAATATTTTAAAAAGTTTTCATTAAATATAAAAATCTTTTTCAAACAGTGCATTCACTGACTAGTATTGATTTTGTTTGTGCAAATAAATAAATTGTAACTGAATAGAAACTAGTTACAAATCAAATCGTATAGTTGATGAAATTCTAGCTATTATTTGAAATAATGGTTGTTAATTGTATACAACATATATAATTATATATAACATATACCTTATACAACATATATTGAAAATTATATTAACTAAGTAGAAATATGTGTTTTGTTTAATTGCTATTTGTTGAATACAGTTGTTTTAGAAACAGAAATAGCAGATGTATTAAAAGCTTACAAATCAACAATGGAGGCGTTAGCAAACTGTGAAATGGAGATTACTTCAAGTTTTACTACGGAGGAAAACACAATCAGTGATACGGTTGGCAGCCACTCTTCTGTTCATCTTATTGTGCAAGTAAGATTGCATCCAAGTTATTTAATGTGATTCCTGTATGGATTACTAGGTAGTATTCCATCTCAGTTTTGTAATAAACACAATGATATCTCTATAAATACTGACTTGTATAGATGAAAAGTATCTTAAGTATATAGCTGGTATTTTCTGTACTTAAAAAAAATAAACACTGATAAAGAAATGATGGATTGAATAATTCTCCATGTTTTTTTATATTTTGTTTTTAGTTTCGTATATTTGCATACCAAAATTAAATTATTTTGACTTATGTTTTGTCAGCTTGTTCTCAGCACATTGTAAAAACTATTCAGAATGTAATTGGTCGTAAGATCATTATCCATTTAGATTTTTCACTTCTTAAATATAGCAGTAAAGGAGTGCTTACAAAATATTTGTGGTAATAAAACACATGTATTTTGTTTGAGTGCTTATTTGTTCTATTTAAACCTATTTAAATAATTTAATTGAAAATGAGCTTTTTTGTATAATGTTTTGTTTTTACGTGGTTTATTTGCATTACTCTTTATACATTCTTATTATGTTTACATATTAATTGTATTATTGATTATTTATGAATTTACTATTTAAGCAATATATTTTGTTATTATATTGTGTTTTCAGTTTATAATTTTTAACGTTAGTTTTGTAGTTCTTCTGTTGTTTTCTAATATTATTATAGCATAAATATATTACTTTTTTATTGACTTTCAGGGTTCAGAAAGCCAGTTTAGTGAAGACCATTTAAATCAAGCAATTAAAAAAGAAGAAAAATTGCAAAAAGAACTAGAGAGAATTGTTAAGATGACATCTCATGATGGTTACAGGCTAAAGGCTTCGGAAAAAACTAAAATTGAGCATACTGAAAAGGTATGGCATAAATTAACGTAGAAGGGCTGTTCAAAATGTAACTTACGTTTTTGGTAGACATAGCAAGAGGTGGGGGGCTATCACTTCATAATCTTAGTGTCTGGGTGTCCCCTCAGTGCATATACAGCTGTGGTAGTCTGAGGTTCGTGTTGCTTCTGGTTAGTGAACTGTGTGTTTTTAAAATGTGTGCTGCAATGGAATATTCCGCCAGTTGTGAACTATGATTTGTGATAAAGTTTTTGTTAGCAGAAAGCAAGCCAATTGAAATTCTTTGGAAATTTTCTAAAGTGTGGGAACAATGTAATGAGTAAAGATGGAGAGAGGTTGCAGTGCATTATGTTTAACAATGGCTGCTGACCAAACTTTGTGACAGATGAACTGGTGTCGAAAGTGAAAACCACCACTTTACAATTTTGGAGCTTTTTTTTGCCAGATGGGTACCAAAATTATTGTTGGAAAATGACAAAAAACTCTGCTAGCAACATCATTGACATTTATAGAGGCTGGTGACTCACATTTTGAATGTGTCATAACTAAGGATGAAACAGATAAAACATGTTATTTGTGAGATAAGAATATAACTTATCTAAACTAAAGAAATGTTTGTAGATATTGTCAGCAAAAAAAGTCATGGCAACCATTTTTTTGGACTGGAAGGTGTGCATTTGATGTTTCCTAGAAAGTGGTTCAAAAATAACCTTTGGAAAAGTTTTGTAAAGCATTAAAAAATGGAGAAGAGTAGTCCAAAACAAGCGTCATAAATGCTGAATTCAAAATTTTGTTTTTTCACTACAATGCATGCCTGCACTTTGGGAAGTTCTTGGATGGACTATATCTTCCAACAATGATAATGTAGGAGCAGGAAGGTGTGAACGAGTAGTTGAAGTCTCAGGCAGCAGAATTCTATGACAATGATATCAACAACTGGTGTACCACTACTACAGATGCTTCAGTTAGATCAGGATTATGTTGAAAAGGAGCTTAAGAGTTAGGCATAAAAGCTGTCAAATGTATATAATAAAAAATGTTTTTTGTCACTTTAATTTACTTGTATTGTAAAACGTAAGTTACTTTCTGGTTAGCTCTCATACTTAGAACAATTAATTTTATTATTGTAACATAGCCACCGGACCACATATTTAAGTAATTAGGATTATGACCTATTTTTTCCATCAGTGGTCTATCCACTCACCTCTTAAAGGCTATCGCGGTTTCAAAACTCTATCGTTTCATCTTCAGGTCGTGATACAAAATGTTAAATCCCTCTATCGAGGTCAGACATCTCGCTCTTTTAAGAAAAGATTTAAAGAACACATACCCAGAAGTGCATTATTGACAAACTCGGTTTTCGCAGAACATCTTGTGGACAAAATCCATAAATTCAAAGACATCCATACCAACATGGAAATATTACATTTGTCATAAAAGCAGTTATATGGATGCGATTGAAGAGTTTGAGATTTACAAGAGCAAAAAATCAGACCCCCACAACATCCTCAATGAAAAACTTTCATTTAAATCAAATTTAATATATGACATGGCTCTAAAGATAAGTGATTTGAATAAATAACATAAACCAACAGATGCACCGTAACTACTAATGAAGACTCTGCAGTCCGGAATGTAACGAAAATGAAACGATAGAGTTTCAAACTGCGTAGCCTTTCGGATAGACCGAATAGGTCGTCGCTTGTCTTTGTAATGGTAAAATAGTATTCAGATTTTTATTCTAAATTACCCTTTTCACAAAAAGTAATTTCATCGTAATGATATTTTAACCATGTAATTGTGCTCAGTGTTTGTGGTATATGTTTTTAATGTTTTGTTTTATTTTGTGACGACCTTGACAGTCAATGCCTTGTTTATCCATAACTGCTGATTATAAACATACGGAAACCCATATTTACTTATTTATTTTAATAGTGGCATGTTGTTATTTTGTGTCAGTGGTAGTATAAAGGGGTTGCACAATAAGCTCATTAGATGATGTGCTGGAGTCTGTATGACTTCAAAGATAGGGTCCTGTGAAAGGAAAAAACATATAGTGTTGTGTGAACTCTAGATTGTGAAAATATCAACTCAAGTAAAGTTGGTATCTGTCAGATGGTGACAGTTTAGTTTCTGAATTAAGTCTATTAGATTTAGATGAATCTGATCTGGCTTATTTACTGAAAAATGAATCCAATGTTAATTTTTTTTACTAGTCGACTTCCTTTCTTGCACAGTGTACAAGTAGCGTAGACCTAATTTCTACCTTTAATAGGCTTGTGTCTACACAGAAAAAAAAAAAAAAATAGTTAACATTATTTTTCCACCAAATAGTATTGAATTTGATGCATACAAAAAGCTACAAGCGGTTGATTCCCTTCAAAATAAAATTAATGCGGCTGATCTGTTACCTAATTATTAAAAACATTATATATACTTATTTATTTAATTGCAATAATATTTTATAGTATTTTTTTTTGTAGATAAAAGCTTTAAAAGAAGAGTTGAATCAGTTAAAATTCTACGTAGAAGATTTAAAGGCAAGAAAAGTACAAAGTGAAAGCAAAAGCTAAGTTATTTAGTCTTAGTTCATTAAGCATTTTGTTTGTAGTTATGTGTAAAAGTTAAATAAATAAATAATTTAAAACTTGATTTTTTTAGTTATTTCCCAACTACAGTAGTCAGTTTAATTCACTTTGCCAATAGTCATTTGTCTATATTATAACCAAGGTTGTAATACAGCTGTTGGGTGTACAAATGTTAGTCATACAAATAAACAGGTTTTATAAATATATTGCAGAGTTTAAAAAGTCTGTGAAATACATAGTTCAAACATAGCATAAAATTACTTGTTTATTTGACCTTTATACAATGCTGAATAATCATCTGAGTCAACCAGGTCAGGAATTTCAATATTTAAAACTCATAAAAATCTGTATTATGAATATTCTATAAATTTGGATGTGAATTAATGCCAATTAATAATTCAGTTTAGTTACCATTGTTACTTTGAAGATTGAACCACAACATTCGTGTAATATGTAATATATAATACAGGCAATTAAAATGTTGAAATACACAAATTTTAGTGACATTAATTTATGATGAACAAGTTTTTTTGCAATCTTGTAGTGTTTGGAATCTGTTTCCATTGCCATGGCATCCACCATACGTAGCTTGCACACATGTTCTTGTATCAGAGTCGTAAGTCCACACTGGGAAAGAGGCAAGACACAAACCTCTGTCAAACTTTAGCGAACAAACACTTTTACCTGCAAACACAAATAGTTTTATTTTATTGCTAATAACTTTAAAATATTGGAACCAGTAAAGGTGTAGCGTAACTAACAATCCAAACTATTTAGTAATTAATTCTAGCTCATTTTAACATAATATATAATAGAGCACTCTATCCCTTGCTGCTTTGTAATTACATGTAATTGTGAAGTCATTATGCTGAGCAGTCCTGAAAAAATTGAAATACATCAAGGTTAACAATGAAAAAATTGACTATCCACTAAAACCTTTTTGGACATTGGTAAAGTTGTGAATCAAAACAATAGTGACGAATTCATCTGTACAAACACATTAGATACATTATTTCATGTTAAAACTAATATTATCTTTTTTACTATTAATATATCTTAATTTTATTCTGAATTCAGTACAATTTATTTTAAAAAAAGAAAAATTTAAAAACAATACAGCACATAATAAATTATTATAATTGGTGTACATAAATGTATGAAGGGAAGGGCTTTGAAAGTGAGTAAGGGTCTGAGGTAATCCAATTTCTTATACTTAAGTTATGTATTTAAGAATACATAACACACAGTGTGTGTGCACATTTTAACAACCTTTCAAAAAGTGATCGAGGTCAAGATTGGTACTTATTTCAAATAGACTTTCATTTCAATGTCCCCAGTCTGACTCTTATCATAAAGAATGCGTCAATAACTCATTTTCTAATTGAAATTAATTAAAAATATGGGTCCCCAACTCATTGGCTGTGTAGTGAATACAGTTTTTCACAGAAAAACAAGTAAATTACAGCCTTCTGTAAAGTGCTGGTAAGTTTTTTATGGAGGAGATTAAGGAAATAAAGGCACTCTTTCTTTAATGAGTTTAAAATTAGAATATCAAAATCGTGAAACTTATACCTTTAGTACTTTGACAGCCAGTCATGCATTCTTCTTCACTTGAAAACCTATTGGCGTTGCCGTTACATCCTCCATACACTGCTTCTTCACACACTGCTTTGTCAGAGTTGAATGTCCAAACTGGAAATGAAGCTAAACATTGTCCTCTGTCAAATTTTGATGAACAAATACCTGAAAATCGTGGATGATAGTAATAATAATTGAAAATATAAATGTTGAAATTAGTTTAAAATGTTCAAATTAAATTATGTCATTTTGGGACATTTAAGTAACACGTATTACCAGCTGTTGCAGTGCATGACCTTATAACTAGTGCGGCAGTCAATCCTGCATTTTTGAAAAGGCTGTGAATAGTAAACAGATGCATTTTTAAAAATTTTATTGATACCATCTTATTATACATTAAAAAGCATTTAAGAAACTTAAACATAATTATTCATTGCTTAGAAATAACATTGGTAAGGTGGTATCCTTCCCAATTAATACGTTATTGCAGGCAATTTCTAAAGTTGTTCATCACATTATGGAGCGTAAGGTGAGGAGTTTTTTTAATTTTCAGGCAGTTTCTTGCCTTGAATTCTTCAACTCTACGAGGCTGTTCTTCATACACTTTACTCTTTAGGTACCCTACAAGAAAAAATTGCATGGTGTGAGGTTGGGTATGCTTCATAGCTACTCACACCTGTGAAGCGTTTCTGCTTTGGTGAAATGATTTCATGGCAAACGACCATTGTAGCTTTGACCATTGTTCCATGGCGACTGAAATGCTTTGAGATGGGAAACACAACGGTAACCTTGACAACTAGCCCAGCCCATTTTCTAGTCTTCCACATTCTTTTCAAAAATGCATGTTTGACTGCCGCACCCAGTAGTAATGCAACTTACCGGCTCTAGTGTGGTAATGCAACAACTTACAACATGAAATTATTGTTAAAAGAAAAACTTAATTATATATATTATTCTTAATATTGTTAAGAAAGACATATAGTAATGTCTAATTATTTAAAGACATTGCCTAAATAATCAATCTGTGTAGTAACAAAATGATAAACATTTTGATTGAAACTAATTTTATTTTTAAAACCTTTTTGAACTTTTGTTATTTTGAGCTACTTTCTTGCAGGCAGAAGTAAATAAAACACATTAAATAAATATTTGGTGTTACAATATATCAGAAAAACAGTGTCAGTTTAAGATTATGTAGGTGTCTTATATTTTTAATCACAACTTATTTAATAAATAAACTGCCTACTTGTAGTTGTAGTTATACAGCTCTATACAAAAGATATACTGATTGAGTAATGCTTGGTTAAAATTGTTCTACCGGATGCATCAATGAATTCTCAAAGAAGAGTGATACAATGGAAAATAAAAATGAGTACAAATTAGAAATAAAGAAAGAAGGCCAGTTTGTTAAAACAATCCAGATTAAACATAACAGACTAAGCATTTAGAAAAAAAATTTTGTTGGAAAAATGTTTGAGGTGAGCTAAGAACAAGAATGAACAGAGAGAAAGAGAGTGAATGTACATGAAGATGTTGATAAGCGGCTTGTAGAGAGAAAAGTACACTGGAGACTACAGAGTTCTTTATAAGTTAGGTTAAAAGGTAGACATACTTTTCCTTTGTTCAGGACTACAGCCACTCATATCCTGGCACTGCATCGTGTCCACAAGTTGGGTAAATCGGAAACACTCTTTATCTTGAGAGTTTGCTGCTATTTGACGTGTCCTCCTCTTTGTTCCATGGCCGCAGTTGGTACTGCAGGTACTCCAAGTAGACCAAGCAGTTGTTGGGCAAGACTGACCTTCAGCTTCGGATTGTGTTTGTAACACCACCAGGTAAGCAAAACATAGCTGAAATTTGTGTTATACTGTCACTAACATAATCTTTAGCAAAATGTGACATTGTCTGGTAAAAAATGGTTCTGTCATTTTAACCATTATGTGAACAAAAGTAGTTAAAAGGAGTAAAATAACTTTATTTTCATCTTCTGAAATGAATAATTTACATTTAAAAATAACAATTTAACTAAAAACATCATAAAATAATATTCAAACTGAAATTTTTTTTTAATTATGTTCTTCAAAGCAAAGATATATATAAAGTCCAATGTTATAATTAAGACTCAAATGTACTGTATTTTTGATTTATTGGTATTGCATGTTTGTTTGTACATACAAAACAACTTTTTTAAATTTTTGCTTCTGTCTATCAGGTAACTGGTATGGTCATGGGAAGGGCTGTGTTGTTAGACTCAGTAAGTGCTTCTTATTACTTTGTGCTGATAAGTGCACAGTGTGTACAGTATCATCTTTTGGCAATACACAATGCATTTCAAAGATTTACTTAATAACCTGCAACTTAAAATGTAGAAGTGGTATTTCGAATGATGTTGAGAACTGGATTTACTGTTCATTCAAGTTGTCTAGTAGTCAAACCTTGTCTATTCAAGGCTTTAACATTTGAAGGGTCACGGGGAAAAACGATCAAAGTCCATTTTTCTACCAAATTGAGATTACAGTGGGAACTGGTAGCTTATTGTAGACAGTATATAACTATGATATCATTCAGGCAAGAAACATCATAGTCACTGTGTTATAATAGGAAAACAATTGGAGCTAACAGGAAAGAATGATCATAGTCCACACGCCAGTGAGCAAGACAGATCAAGGTCCTATTTGCTCCCCTCCACTCACATCCGAGTGTCAACAGTGCTTGTTTTTTTTTGGTTAGTTGAATTAACGTGTATAAAAAACAACCTCATATGTATAATGTAACCTGTTCGCCTCGGTGGTCTAGTTGATAGTGTATTGGGCTTTCACCCCGAGGACCCGGGTTTGATTGCAGGCCAGGCCTTGGCATTTTTCATACACTATAAATCATCCCATCGTCTACATTAGCCCAAGTGTGCACAATAGTCAAACATTAAAACACCAAAAAAAAAAATAAATAAAATAAAATAAAAATAAATAATATAGGTGAATTACCTTGAGTGATTTTAGTGAAACAGACAGTGAAGAAGGATGAGTATACATAACGATGTGAAAAAAACATGAAGAAATTCAGGCAATTACTGTTGATTTTGAAAGAAATCTGTCTTCTCTTTAACACAACCACATCTGACATATACTATCGTCGACAAGTGAATTTCATTTCTTTTAATATACATGTATTGTCACACTCAACCTCAGTATTTTAACGAATGATGAAAGTGTCCATCAGAAGAGGGCAGATAACATTTGCTTGATGCTTAAACACTTCTTTGGGAACATTCTTAGCCCAACAATAAACATGTCATTCTTTTCTACAACTCATGTGCAGGCAGAACAAGAATTTCACAGTTATGAGCTTCATGTTCATACATTGAAACAATTTGCAACTGTAAAAGTAGTTTTTTTTTTAAGAGGCCACTCTCATATGGAGGGAGCAAGGATATAAGTCTCTTGTCCATGCAAAATCTTATACTGAAACACCCAGTGACTGGAGGGATTTCATCAAAAAGAGCAAATTCAAACCATCACCTTTCACTGTCATCAATTGTGCAAAAGACGTCAAAATTGAAACTTGGGTAGACTTTTTATTTGCGCTTTATGTTAAAAAGTGCCCTATGCCTATACGACCAATTAGTATTTTAAAGATTGATCTAAAGCAGGCAAGATTCATGTTTTACAAGTCAAACTACTTGGGTAGATATTTGAAAGCTTTTTTTGTTAGGAATAAAGGCACAGAAAACAGAAATTAAGAAAGTCTAACAAGCAAAATGACCCAAACGTACTGAAAGAACTTTTCAATGGAAAACTGCCCATTAAACCCACACAATTAAAGGATATATTACATTTAAAACAGTTCTTGACCAGTCCCAATTCTCAAGCATTCTACGACTTACTGGTTCCTGCCCTTGGTTTGGACGAAGGAGGCAAAGATGACATCGAACATCCAGACAACCCACCAATTGATGATGCTTCATAACTGGCAAAATCGATCAAGGTCCTGACATCTTTTTGTTTTGAATTTAACTGTTCATGTTTCGTCTGTTAAGTATTGTTTTTTATTTCTAAATATGTAATGAATGCTGTTTTAAAATTACAAAAATTAAGAAAGTTATTTTTATATCAATTTTTAAGTTATTTAATTGACTTGAAACTTAAAAAAGTTAATTCTGAAAATTTTGGTTTGCAGGACTATGATCATTCTTCCCCGTGGCCCTTTATTTGATGTCTATACTAATAACTTTAAGTAACTGTTTTTATGCACTTTACTGATCATACATTTATGCAACAAAAATGTTTCCAAGAATGGTATTTTAATATATTTTGTCACACTCAATTGTACAAAATGCAGAAAATGATTTTTTTAATCTGTGTATTTCTTTACACACTTAAGGTCATTCTGGAACAGCATGATATTTATCCATAATATATTCAGGATATTTGTCTTCATTGATATTTAGCATTTACTCATTAACATTTTGTGGACAGGTGAGTCTACATTTTGTTAAAATGTAACTGTTATAACATGTGTTTTCTTTTTTTAAAACAAGACTTCATATTTTACGACATTTCCTTAACATATAAATATGTTCGTAATTTCAAAACTGGACATTACTTTCAGTTTTTTGTATATAAACAAAAGTAATTTTAAAAAGCGAATCTTCGTAAAATAAGCAGCTCTTCTACATAAAATTTCTAGTTTTCTACTTCACTGCAAGACAGCTATATATCTTCTATCAGTGGTTTCCTTCTACAAAAAAAAGAAAAGTGTTGTGTGTAATGCCGGAGTGTTGTATGTTCAAAAAACAGCTGCCCTTTATGCTTTCGTTGTCAGAACTAGATTTTGTATAAAATAATTTGATGTAAGATAATGTCATAAAAGTAAAAAATAATGATATTTTCATGATTAAAGCCAACCTAAAATTTATACTTTATGAAATAACAATAAATGGGCTTCTGAGGATGGTCCTTTGTTAATTAATGGTAAATGCTAATTGGTAATGTTAATTGATCACAGAGTGTTAAAGGATCAATTGATTTTGATTTTGATTTTTTTCAATCAGTACAAAAAAAGGCTACAACAATAATGAATGAATTATGCCTCTATTTTGTTTGTTATTAATTGTTTGTTATTAATTATTTGTTATTAATTGTTGTTATTAATTGTTTGTTATTAATTAATATAATTTCAAACTTTTTATGGTATTTTTAACACTATGTTGCTTTAGTTATGTTTTTAACAGAACTTTTTCTTTTTTAAACTGCTGGTTTTAAATGGTTTTAGTAGAACTAAATATTTATGCTGAAGAAATTTTGGAAGGTTTAAATAATATAACAACCAAAGTCGACCAGCTCCCAAGTCATGATGGGGAATCATTGTAATAAATTTAAAGTGTACTTCAGTGTGAGACTATGATGCCCAGTAGTGGTGTCATTTTAGGATATGTTACATGTGATAGATCATGCTGATGATTGTGAAAGATGATTTCAACTTGTATTAGGTGATGGATAGAAGATAGAATTTGTAATAAGTGAAAATAATGTCAAACATATAGTATGTTAGATAATAAATAAAACAATGCACCAGGACATCTAACCATGCAGATTTACATTTAAAAATGTTCCTAACCTTATAATGTTCATTAATAATAAAAATTATGTTATAAAAATTTTGAAATTGAAAAAAATTATGACTGAATATATATATATATATATATATATATATATATATATATATATATATATATATGTGTGTGTGTTTGCTATTCTTGGCTCTTTGGATCTTATTAATTGTCCATATATAAATTACTTGAACATTTGTTGTTCAAGTATATTGAACTATATATATATATATATATATATATATATATATATATATATATATAATATTTGTTGTTACACAAGCTGGAATGTACACTCTCCACCTTATAGGAAAGCAAATAAATATTTTTGTAAATTGTTCATTTAGAGCACAAGTACTACTAATGGTTTTAGAATATGCAAAAACAATTAACAAAAAAATATCGTTGTATTGTGGTGATTTATACAGTATGTAGTGTTGGTTTAAAAATTAAAATTATTTTACCGTCTACATTATAAAACATAGATATTTATATTTCCGCAAAAAATGTTATTCCAGAACCAACAATGTTTCACTCATAATCGAAGAACTAATTGTTTGAATTAATATTTTGAATTTATTGTATTTCTAAAAATTTGTAATTAAAAAACCTACTCACCACAATGTGTCGTAAACTCAACATTTCAGAAGACCACTAATTTTCTTTGTTGCTATGGACAAAGTACGAGTATTTATATGAGCATGGTATCACTGTGCTAAATAGTATAGTGATATTTATTGTCTCAGGTCAAGTTAATCACTCACACAAAATAAGTAAAATAGTGAACAAAAACAGACGATTAGATGCTGAAATTATTCAAAGAAAACAATAGCCAATTATCAAGGGCAAGGTGGATAGCTTATCAAAGGAGACAAAGTATTCATTTACATACCATTTGCCTACTGTAAGTTGCAAATATGGTATTTCAGCAAGTCCTGGTTATCTAAAAACATGTTTAACATTTTATGTGTTATTTTTATATTGAATGTATCTACTAGTTTGGTTAACTAGTATATTGCATTCAGATACTGATTAAGGCTAATGAATAGAATAAAACTTTTTCAAGTGCTAACGTCTAAACAAAAATAATTTATTTGCACATTCTGATGATCAGCTGTATATATTGAATATAATTTTTCTTCTGGAAGTGCAAATAAGAACAATGATTATTAAAGGCAGACATATGTTGACAGGATATAGTTCTTCCATTATAGTCTGTATCAAAGTTAAATAAAATCTTTGTAGATGACAGACTCACGTTTAATATAGCATTAGGCATCTTCTACACAAATGTAAAGCAATTTGTTTACAGCTGATCTCTTGATAGTTAGTTGTAGACTGATACATTTATAATGTGCTATAATTATGCTAAATATAATGTGCTATATTTTTTGTTTTGGAGGAAACTCTCGCAGGGGGTGCAGACTAGCTACACCTATCAAGAGAATTTAGATGTCCCTCGCAATACCCGAGTCTAATACACTTACACTTACAACACTACACTTATGACTTTAACACTTTACACTTACACTTACATTTAGGGAGGCGGTAATAACCTCAATGTGCTTTTCGCCTTAAAATACAAAAAAAAAAAATGTATGGAAAATTCAAGTTATATATATAAAATTTTAAGTAAACTGTGTTTAGTTTACCCACAAACGCTTGATTTCTTGTATTTTAAATTTGGTGCAATTGCTCAAACTAGTAATTTTCAGTTTTGACTTTAAAAAATTGCAAAGCATATATATAGTCAATTTTGAGAGGCTACCTATTTAAAACTCCTCTAATTAATTGTTCATTTTGTACTTTCCCAGGCCCTTCAAATTCCCTTTTTAAAAGTATCTCAAAAGGTGCGTTAGCAACAAACAAACAGCTAAACTGGATACACTGTAAATTTATAAGGGTTTTTGGTTTTTCGTACAGACATTCTAAATATAATTGTAAAATATATTCTCCTTAAGAAAAAGTATATTCTTTGTTGTCATTTTTATTTTGTAAGACATTTTCTCATAAGAAATAAATTTGTTTCAATATTTACTCCAATATCTGGCTCTGTACCCAATGTCTAACCTTTTAAGTTTAATTTTAGCTTTACAGACAATGACAGTGTAATTTTTAACCCATAACCATGGCCCATGTTTTGATTTATTGTCCTTATGCATAACTTTTGGTAAATATGAGCTTTTTAAGCTTGGCTAAGTAGCCTATATAAAATTTAACAGTCAATAGCAAGTGTTTTTCGTGTAGTTGAAATACCAATACATATCACAACTATGTATTAATTACATCATCTAATTTTGTAGTCTGATTATTTGTAGTGATACAGTAATCTATTATTTAAAGACTAGCCAAACTAGTAAACTACACTAGTACTGTATATTAATTTATTATCTAATGAATGCACTCCACCTCATATTTGTTTCTACAGTACTAGTGATGCCTAATAGGTAAACCTTATTCCAATTAATATGTACATGTAATTTTCAACTTTTTAAACGATGCAATACAATGTTTTTAAAATTTATTTTGTAATATAATTTATATGCAAAAAGACATAGTTTTTAGTTTTTAAATTACACATAAAGTCAGCAAACAAGTTAGAGTAATCTAAAATGTTGGTGCAAACTTATGCGTTTTGTAAGAAACAACATGTATCATCACTAGACATATGAAATATGTTGACTCCAATTTGTTTGTGCAAACAGTTTTCTACGTTTAGGCATAAGATCTGTGTGTGAAACTTGCATGTACAAATATGTGAAACAACAGGGGTTTGATTTCACCTAGTTTTGTCTGCACTTAGCAATTGTGTTGTATCAGCTGCAAACTTCGTTTTCTTTAAAAAAAAAAAAAAAATGGAAATCTGCTTTAATTTACATTTGTCATTTTTTTTGTGATTTATATTTATTTTTAGTGTTATACTATTGTTTAAAAAAAGTGTGATATGCGAAATTACTTTAAAACATTTGTTTAAAAATTTATAGACATTTTTAAAACATATCCTTGTCTGTGGAAAGTCAAATCAAAAGATTATAGTAATAGAAATTTAAGGCGTACACCACAATCTTAGTTGAAAAACTTGAAGGAGGTTGACGCTTGATGCCAATAAATATTTTGCTATAAGAAAAATTAACTCAAAGATCAGCATTCAGAAGAGATAGTTTTTATGGTCCTCTTTTGCAGAAACCCTTAATTAATTCAGCAAATTAACATACACAAAATTGTCATGTTTTTTCAACCACTCTTTACACCACTTGCTACGTTTATTTTTCTGATTAAAATTATGTATTACTACTACGGCAGCACTAACTTTTTGGCGTGATATGATGAACTGTTGCCACAACACTATTCTATATACTAGCTGTGTTTAGGGCTGATTTGTATGAGCCAACATTCGACGCTCTCAGTTTTGTGTGGACAGAAGTAACAGCACTAAACTCTAAGATTTGTATGTGCAAACAGAGGAAATGAGCAAGTTGTTACAATTTTGTTCGAATGTCTGGGGGCATTACATGATGACAGAGTTATCGTTGCATTTCTACAACATGTAATGTCACTACACGCTCATTTTTATTGGTATAAAATTGTCGATTCAAACAAGTTTTAGCATAAGTCCTGCAGTTTGGTTTACAGAGATATGGTCATATATAGCCTACATGTTTTGTCATACAAATCGCACGTCTGCCTTACACACACATTCACAATAGTACTGTATTGTATAAGTAAAGCGTTTCCTCAATGAAATTCAATAAAATTAATCCAGGTAGCAGCACATTACAGACTAATATTAATTTGATCTACTGAAGTCTCTTTTTTTCAACAACTTCTTTGTTTAGACTTAGTTTTCAGTAATACCACAACAGAGTAAACTTACTATGTTCGTACCAGTAATTAATTTCGTCCTTTTGAAGCATATAGCCACCCACCGCCAAAAATATTTTTTTAATTCAACGAAAACTTTTTTCATTTTTTGTAAAGTAGTTTGTTACGTGCTGCATTCTAGCGAAGATTTATGTAACATCTATAAACTGTTTATAACGAAGTAGAGTAAAAGTAAAATTAACAATTTTATCTTATTAATAACATCTTGTTTGTCAAGATATATCTAGTAATTGTTTTTCTTATTGCGAAAATACCTTTAAGAAGTAATTTTTACATTAAATTCTAGTTTTACAAATAAATAAATTTCTAAAATTTTAAGCCCATAGAATTTCACAAAGCACTACGAGAAATAACTAACTTATCGGACAAAATATGTAGCCTATGTACTAGAGCTCAAGATTTAATAATGGCTTTTACATTTCCTGATATATTTTGGGAGAAGAAACATGATCAAGCGCCGGATCTGAAGAAAATTAGGAGATATTCTATAAAGTTTGTTGTTGTTGTTATTTTAAGGCGAAAAGCACATTGAGGCTATTATCGCCTCCCTAAATGTAACTGTGAGTGTATAAAGTCGTAAGTGTAGTGTTGTAAGTTTAAGTGTGTGTTAGACTCGGGTACCGCAAGGGACGTCTAAATCCTCTCAATAGGTGCAGCTAGTCTGCACTCCCTGCGGGGCTATTCTATAAAGCAGAATAAACTCTTATAGATGGAAAAGCATAAGATAAATCTGTGCTATGTTTAAGTTTGAAATATGTAATTGACGGTAATTACAATGATAATTTCATTGGTTCATCCACTTTTTATAAAATATCTTTTTAATACTGCATAGTTACACTCTTAGTTAGAAAAAAAAATGTAACCACTTTTACTGATTTATATTTAAAAAAAATAATTAAAAAAAATATTTTAACACATTTTATTTACTTTACAAATTTTTTTAAAATTTTAAGCTTTGAAATGTCAATTAATTTAAAATAGGCTCATTACGAAGCTTTTGTTTTCGTAAATTCAAAATTTTATTACAAATATAATATTCTAAAAAATGTCATCTTTAATGACAAACTACGAACAATTTTAATTTTAGGGAATCTTTTATTTTCAAACAAAGAGATATTTTCTACTGGCCCCCACGATTTTTGAGTTTACATGTAAGAACGCAGTATTCAGAATACATCATCACATATTTTTCTTTAAATGATTTGGATTGCGATTTATTTTCTTCCGTCTAATAGTCTTTTAACACATCTCTTAAAGGTTGTCACGGTTTCGAAACTTTACTGTTTCATCTTCAGACCGTAATACAAAAGTCCAAATCCCTCTGTCGAGGTCATCACAAAGTTAACAAAACATTGAAACACACTCGTATGTCGTTACAGTCCGGACTGCAGTTGTGTGTTTTAATAAAAATCGTGTAATTGTGTTCAGTCTTGTGACGTGTGTTTTCAATGTTTTGTTAACTTTGTGACAACCTCGACAGAGATTAGGCCCGAAGTATTACGACCTGAAGATGAAACTGTGTGGTTTCGAAATCGCGGTAGCCTATACAAGGTGACTTAAATACCATTAGACGGAAGAAAATAGGTCATAATCCTAATTATTTAAATATGTGCTCACACTTTAACACATTTAACACTTAACAAAGACACTTACACTTAGGAAGGCGATAATAGCCTCAATGTGCTTTTCGCCTTAAAATAAAAAAAAATATTTGTAATGTGTATCTTTTTTACTTTAAATTCTTCACTATTTATCTGAGTTATGAGTCTTTATGGCTTTAAATTTGAGTTGCATTGCAATCGTTCGCTTAGGCTTTGAGACAATTTAGTCCTTTTGTTTTTTTCCACTTAATGTTTTATTTTCTGTGCTTTTTAATGGTATTAAAGACTACTTGATAGAAGGAATAAAGACTTCCTAAATTCCACTGTTATAAATTATTTTTGGGCTTTGATTTTTTTTACTAACAAATGCCATAACAAACATCGACAAACTCAAGGTTCAAAATCAAATAGTAATTATTTAGCACGTCTTCAATTGAATAACAGAGCAAAGCCAAATCAATCTAAAACGTCAACAGGACCCAACAATGCTTGTACATTAAATGATAAATGTGTTCAACTGCTTCAAATCAGCTGCAATTTCGAATATTAAAAAAAAATCGTAACTTCTTATGCAAACTTTTTTAAAGCATAATATGCACAAATTTTCCTATATAATCTGAATTTTCTAACATAACCTGCAAAAAACTAGAATTAAAAATTTTCAAATTTCATTGGCAAAACGAAAATTAACCAAACATTTTAATCAGGATTAATTTTCATTATTTCTGTAAAAATTAAATTTGAAAATTTAAAATGCTAAAATATGCAGTTTTTAATACTAACTATAACAGTGAAACGAAATTTGAAGAAGCGTAAAGTAAAATAATATTGTTTAAAATTTGCTTCTATCACGTCCACTTGACGGCTGCGTGCTGCAATTGTTTGAGTACCACTTACAGTTTATCTCCCAAAATTATGTGGTTGCTTGAATACAATTAATTATTTTATGTGATTAGGATTAGGCCCTATATACCTACTGGATAACAAGTATACAGACACACCGAAAATGATAACAACGACGGGCGCGCTACTAATGATGGAGACTCCACAGTCCGGAATGTAACGACGTACAAGTCGCGTGTGTAGCTTGGCCAAGCCGTATTTCATGACAAATATTTTAAATGTGTAATTGTGCTTAGAGATTGTGACGTATGTTTTTAATGTTTTGTTTGACTTTGTGACGACCTCGACAGAGGGATTTAACATTTTGTATGGCCTGAAGATGAAACTATAAAGTTTCGAAACCGCGGTAGCCTTTATGAGGTGAGTTGATAGACCACTGACGGGAAGAATAGGTATATAATCCTAATCATTTGAATATGTGGTCCGGTGGCTATGTTACAATAATATAATTATTTTACAATACATTTTTATTTTAACCTATTTAAAAATATGTTAACAACAGATTGGGTATTTTGTGAGTTAAGCTAAAGAAAACCAGCTGTTAATTCAGCTAATAGTGGACGCTTAAGTTGTGTTGCTGCAGTAACCTCGCCTAATACATATTGAAATTGGCCGAGTGTTTGGTTACTGAACTAAGCCTTGATGTTGCAACCAAGCCCCGACTAACTTTGTTGTCACTTGGTGTTCTCAACTTAAACTCATGACTATGCAAAGTGAAGTAGGCTACTGTATTTATATTAACCTTATATAAAGTAGGCTAATTACCCAACAACCTTGTATCCTTTAGACTGAAAGGATACAGCTAGTGGTTTTGTAAAGGCATCAAACGAATATCTCCTATACGTTATTTGATAATGAAAAACAGAAATTAGGTTTATAATTAATGATTTGATTTTATAAACTCGTTATCCTAAATATCCTTATAATTGCATTTTCCAATAAAATTTTCTTAACACTGAAGAAGAAAAACAATCTAAAAGAGACATTTGTGAACTAAAACCTTAGTAAATAACAAATAATAGTAAAATAATAACAAGTAAATACTAAATGATGACAACGATAACGATGATGATGACGACGACGATGACGATGACTATGACGATGACGGCGATGACGATGACGATGGCAACGATGACGACAATGATGATTATGATGATGACGACGAAAACGATGACGACGACGACGATTATGAAGATAATGATGATGATGACGACGATGGCGATGACGATGCCACGATGGCAACTGTGGCGACGATGATGACGACGATGATGATAACTACAACGACGACAACGATAACGATGACAATGACGACGGCGATGACGATACCAACTATGACGATAACGACGTCGATGAAGATGACAACGATGTTGATAAAGATGACGATGGCGACGATGACGACAATGATGATTATGATGATGTCGACGAAAACGATGACGACGACGACGATTATGAAGATAATGATGATGATGACGACGATGGCGATGACGATGCCACGATGGCAACTGTGGCGACGATGATGACGACGATGATGATAACTACAACGACGACAACGATAACGATGACAATGACGACGGCGATGACGATACCAACTATGACGATAACGACGTCGATGAAGATGACAACGATGTTGATAAAGATGACGATGGCGATGACGGCGACGATGGCGACGATGATGATGATGACGACGATGGAGATGACGATGACGACGATGGAGATGACGATGACAACGATGGCGACGACGACAACGACGACGACGACGATGATAATGATGATGATGATGATGATGATGATAATGACAATGATGATGATGACGACGACGACGACAACGATGGCGATGGCGATGAAGATGACGGTAACGACAATGACGATGATGATGATGATGATGACGATGACGACGACAACAACAGCGATGGAAATGGTGATGATAATAATAAAACAACTGTTATTTTAAATACCGATATTAAAACGGTTGTTATTCGAAATCTTGGTACTGAACATAGTCGGTCATTATCTTCCAATTATCACTGCAACGTCCGCTTTTTATAACACTTCCTAAGGGGTTATTTAAGACAAATGTTTACTTTTCGCTCAAATCTGAAGCCTAAACTTTTAAAATAAGTCTTCAGTAATTTTTTACCGGTCTTTTAAAATATTATTTTCAAATTTGATCTTTCGAAATTATGGAATTTAACTCAAACCACAAAATTGAACAAAGTCTGAGAAAGCGATTTTGAAAAATTGGGCCGATTTGTTCTCGATAGCTTCAAAACAGGTTTTTTCCTCTGAAAATAATTGAATATTAGAAAGTTTGTGTAATGTTTTTGGAACATTTACTTAAGCGATTATTACAATAGCCTACGATATTGGGGTTGTTAAATACAGTTTTTCAGTTCTATATTGTTCACTTTGATTTGGTCACAGTGCATGACCAATTATTATTTTGTTTAAACACAACTGCAGTATACTGAAATAAATTTAAATTAATGCAGGAAATGTGAAGATTTGTTAGGAGAGGAAATGAATTACAGTTAAAAACTTTGATAATTAGAACAAATGACGCGAAGAAATTACTTTAAAACTTTACGTGCAGTAAGTGTGAACTTATTTATTGTAAAAGTACTTGTATACTTGCCTGATATATTGCAGTAGTGAAAGTTATAAAATCATGAACATATTTTATTTTACTAGCTTGTTGTAGTTATTATACACAAGTTTTTAAACAATCTTAAACAATTTGCCACTTTTACCAAATTAAATTCTGTAATAACCCCAACACACTACTTCCCCTTAAAACAATTATAACACCTCTTCAACAGTAAATTATTTTATCCATTTTTTTTTTTTTGAAAATTGATTCTACATTTATAACCAGCATTAAAATTTGCATTATTAGCATTATATATTATTATTGTAGCGTAGCCACCGGACCACATATTCAAATGATTAGGATTATGACCTATTTTGACACATTAATTGACTTAGCTTAGTAAGAAATCTTCCCGTCAGTGGTCTATCCACTCACCTCATAAAGGCTACCGCGGTTTCGAAACTCTATCGTTTCGTCTTCAGTCCGTTATACAAAATGTTAAATCCCTCTGTCGAGGTCGTCACAAAGTTAAACAAAACATTAAAACATACATCACAAACACTGAGCACAATTACACGTTTAAAATATTCATCATGAAATTCGGCTTGGCCAAGCTACACACGCGACTCGTACGTCGTTACATTCCGGACTGTCAACAACGGACTGTAGCTTGGCCAAGCCGAATTTCATGGCGAATATTTTAAACGTGTAATTGTGCTCAGTGTTTGTGATGTATGTTTTAATGTTTTGTTTGACTTTGTGACGACCTCGACAGAGGGATTTAACATTTTGTATAACGGCCTGAAGATGAAACGATAGAATTTCCAAACCGCGGTAGCCTTTATGAGGTGAGTGGATAGACCACTGACGGGAAGAATAGGTCATAATCCTAATCATTTTATATTACATTGAAACTTGATAATATTATTTTTCCTTGCTAGCCCTAACTCACTTAATTACACAAAGATGTATTTTTTTGCTTATTTGCTACAAAAATTCATTAAGTACTTTCACACTCCACACAATTTTAAAAACTATTTTGCTAAAAAACATTAAAAGTTACAAAAAACAGTAGAATTTTATTGAAAACACTACATAAAACTTGAAATTTTATATTACATGTTGGTGAAATCAGATTTTAAAAATATGTAAAATAAAAGTTTTGAGTACTTGAAATTTTGAAAATTCCGCATTTTGAAACAGTTGAACGGATTTTCATGAAAAACATCTTATCCAAGTTAATACCGGAATTGTTCTGAAAGTTTGAAAGAAATAGGCATGAATTAGGATAATAAATTTTTAAATTACATTGAAAATACAAAATCTCAACTAATTTCAAAGCAACGAAAAATTTTCAAAAAATTAGATAGAAAATCGTTATTTTTAAAAATTCTAAAACGCCGCCAATATTAAAATGTTGAACGAATTTGTCAACCAATCTGGGGTTGATTAACGAACTTGTCCAAGCTATTACCAACACTGATTTTTGTTTAAATCAATTTGGTCATAAATGTCTAACGCGAGAGCTCTTAAAAACACACATACACAACAATGAAGTAAATGTTATTAAAATACACGTAATAGGTCATTATAAAATAAGCGACAATGGTGGAAATAAGAAAATTTAATTTTTGTGTACAAAATTTTAAGTAAAACAAACTTTACAATAAAAATCAGCTAAAACGAAAATGCATTCAATATTTTTTTCGATATTTCTGTAATCTAATATTTTTTTAATAGTTTAATTAGGGGGGTCGTAATATCAAATATTATTAATTAATAAAATATTTATGAATTACTCACATACTTACCCTGAAAATTCAAAAGTTGTAAAATCTGTTAAACTAATTTTGAATAATCATCTTTTAGATTCTCACAATTGTGGATTTTTTCGATTTCTTCAGATCAAAAATTTAAGCGTACACTAAGCTGATTTTAAGAAATTCTACTGTTTTTATAACTTTAATTGTTTTTTAGCAAAATAATTTTTAAAATTGTATGAGTGTGAAAGTACTTTAATGAATTTTTGTAGCAAATAAGTAAAAAAATTAAACTTTTGTGTAATTAAGTAAAGTTGAAAAATAGTAAGGAAAAATAAAGTAATAATTTTAAATGTAAAACAGTTTTTTCTACCCTACATGGAAACATACAAAATAATATCGGCATTTATTTTGTTATGTAAATAATTATTTTATTTGAAAGATGAAGAGAAATTAGCAGTTCAATGACAAAAGTTGAGTTGTAAGAAAGGTGATCTGCCGCCATAAACAGAATCGCTTGCAAGTAAAATTAATTGTTATGAAGTTTAAAGTTAAGTTTCGATGGGAGCATTGCATTGTGGGTGTTGAAGGCCGTGACAAGTCTGAGTGACAACCAAAGAACCTGTGAGCCAGGCGGTTATGACAGTTGAGCTATTATTTTAGTGCTATTGTAATGCGCACGACAGAGGTAAACTAATTAATTCAACGACCGAATACGGGAGCTCCTTGTTCGAAACTGGAGGAAGGATAAGCGTGGACGAACGTAACATGAATGTTTGCTAGGGAATTGCAGGTTTTCTCACAACATAAGAATTGTATATTTTAACCTGATTCAAATAAAGGAACATTTTGGAATCTTCTAAAAATTAATGAATCGAGCATTGTAAATCATAACCCATAAAAGAAATTTGTAAAATATAATTTTTAAATTGAGAGTTGTGATTTATTCAGATTTATAACTCGACACAGGTAAAACATTTTTAAATGAAAGACATTTGTACTGGACACAACGCCGACGATAGCAAGTGAATTTTTCAATTTAGTTCTAAACACCGAATTTCGTTTAAAAACATATTACACTATTATAGAAACGTGAAATCAAGTATCTTTGATGAAATAAAATATGACGTTTCTTTGATTAACTAACCCTCATATCTAATTTTGATGAATCTTTGACTTATTTTAATCTTTGACAAAGATTTTCAAAATACGTAGCTATAACCTCAAAATTTTGCCATTTCCTGTTCGTGTCACATTATTCCTTCCGTTCCTTTCTTTGAATACAATTTAATACGATGGAGAAATTGTTACGGACTTTTGAAGCAGTAATATGAAAAAACATTGTTTGTGGAATATCCACACTAATGCTTACAAAAACCGAGATTTAAAATACACTCATTCTTAAAAATTGTCTATTTGAATCAACACTTCCAAATGCACTTCTTTAATAATAGTGGCATTTATACGGTGTGTTCAGAAAGTAACGAGAATTTTAATTTGTTGATCACAATATTTATTTATTCTTCTACATTGATGTGGTCGCCTTCAAAGTAGTTCCCATTGGAGATTATGCACTTATGCCAGCGCTTCTTCCAATCTTCGAAACACTTTTCAAACTCGATCTTTGAGATAGCCTTTAGTTCTTTCAGCGATGAACTTTTAATGTCATCTACGGATGTAAAACGACGGCCCTTTAAGATTCTCTTTATTTTTGGAAGCAGGAAAAAGTCATACAGAGCGAAGTCTGGCGAATATGGAGGCTGGGACATCGTTACAGTACTGTTTTTGGCCAAAAATTCACGAACAAGCAATGAAGTGTGAGCTGGTGCATTATCGTGGTGCAAAAGCCATGAATTGTTTTTCCACAGATCCGGGTGTTTTTTTCGGATTGCTTCACGCAAACAGCGTTGAACTTGTAGGTAGTACTCCTTGTTGACCGTTTCACCTGGTGGCAGGAATTCATGATGCACTATGTCATTAATATCGAAGAACACAGTGAGCTTAACCTTCACGTACGACCGCACGTGTCGATCCTTTTTCGGTCTTGGTGAGCCAGAATGTCTCCACTAGGATGATTGAGCCTTAGTTTCGATGTAATGTCTGTAAATCCATGTTTTGTCACCTGTTATAATAAGTTTCAGTAATTCTGCATCGTCGTTGACTTCATTTAGTGACTCCTGAGCAACTTCCATTCGCCGCTGTTTTGTTCAAAATTCAACAATTTTGGAACGAATTTTGCTGCCACGCGTTTCATACACAAAACATTGGAAACAATGTCATGACATGATCTAATCGATATGCCAACATCAACAGCGACCTCTCTAATTGTGATTCGGCGATTGTTCGTAACCATTTCTTTCACTTTTTCCACGTTTTCATCGGTTGTTGATGTGCTGGGGCGTCCAGGACGTTTGTCATCTTCAACGTCTTCATGGCCTTCTTGGAAACGCTTATACCACTCATAAACTCTTGCTTTACTTATAGCATACTCATTATAGGCCTTTGTTAACATTTCACACACTTTCTTACACTTTATTTTAATTTTTACGCAAAATTTGGTACAAATTCTTTGATCCATTTCTTTTAACAAACGAAAATCGCCGAGCTCATAAAAACACGTCTAACCTTAGTGGATGTCACAGACAAAGTCAACAATGAAAACAGCTGAAAGTTTTATCATACTTCAAGGACATGTATACCAACATAATAAAGAAAAATATTTGACAATTGGACTCGCCAAGCCTGCTAAATTTAAAAATTCTCGTTACTTTCTCAACACACCTCGTACGTATATCTTTCTCCTTTTCATCCATTATTGGGCTCGAACTTTTACAACTTTTCTTTAGTAGCGCCATAGCAGGATAGGCGCTTAATGGAACAGTATAACAATTCAACATTATTCGATCCATTAAAGCTACAGCATGTTTAAATGTAACCCCAAAATATATCTAGTTAACACAGTTGATCAAAGATATTTTGAGGAATGTAGTATGTTTTCTTTAATAAAACTTCGAAAATATTTGAACGTGATATAGCCTATGATCAAAATGTCATCAAAGATTTAACAAATATTTGACAAATACCTTTGATAGTGTAATATCAAGCTATTTAAAGTTTGCAACGCTAATTTGATTTACATATTTTCAAGTATGACAGAAATTTGATAAACCGGTTTTGAAAAATTAGCCCTTTTAATACCTTTCACATGTTGAATTTTTTGGTTAATTGTCGATTGTTCCCGAACCTGATTTTTGAGAATGCAGCAACGATTTTCAAAATCATACATTTGAAAAAAATTAATAAAAATAGTTTAACCTTAAAAAATGACGTATTTTGATCATTTTTACGAGTTTTAAGGGAAAAAGAATTTGAAAAGCTAAAATTATAAAACAAATACCTATATTTAATACGTACGTTTAGGCCTACATATTAAGGTAAATACTTTTAATATCTTAAAATGGGTCAATACTTTCTAAACACTCCAGATCTGTGTTCGGAACATATAAAAAAGTATATTTTTTACAGGACTAAGTAAAATTTTAGACCAGTTGAATGCAGGTTTTCATTTTTTTGTGGTTTAAAAGTATTTATATTAAAGTAAAACATGTAGATAAGAACCTTTAAAACACATTTTGAAAGATTATTGAACAATTAAATATCGTATGTATATTATACGCGTACAGTTTGTTATTTTAGTGGTCGCAAATTTGGACCGATTTCATTCAAACTGGCAACACAAATCTTTTTCATTTAGTAATAGCTTAGACAAGTTCTATATCCAGGAAAATCTTAAACCTTTTTTTTAATCGTGGCAATCAAAGATCATAATTTTTTACCAACACTTTTTTAAAAATCTGATTTCACCGCCGTCAAGATCATTTTATTATTTTCAATAAACTTTTAATACTTGAATGTTTAATATAATAATGCAAATTTGAAAGGTGAAACCATGTTTTCAAAAGAATGTAAGGTAAAAAGATGAATATTTTACGATGTTAAAGATTCAAATTATTAGTTATTGTAAAGTACAAAAAAAATTATAAAATTTCCTTCCGGGACAGATGGTGCCACTAATGTTAATTTTAAATCCGCACAAGTCACGTGTTAATTCTGTCTGTAGGTATGTTTTGTTTTGGTATAAAGAAGCTTTTAATATTACAAAAGAAGAGATAAACTTGTTCCACTGTAGGCTACTTTCATGACCTATAAATAGATAAAACTGCAGACTACCATAACCCCCCCCCCACCCATTCCATTGTGCAGGACTAAACATTAAACCCACATGTTGCTGATCTCAATGGCCCGAAGTTCATTTCGTATAACCTTTGAATTATTTATTTACTGTACAGTGTACATTATAAAGGAGTGTTACGTGTAGCTTACATGGACAAAAATAACAATAGCAACTTTTGTAGCGCCACAAATTTACAAATAACACTGCAACGTTACAATACATAGGCCCTTTATTGTACACGTACAATTTAAGAAGAATTTCTAAACTTTTTTTGAAATAGTTTCGATTCATTTAAACAAAATATCGTAAGAATTATAATAATTAATTCAGAAACAGCGTTTTGTGTTGAATTACGTTTGTCAATGTAAATGCAGTACATTAATTTATAAGGTTTTACTCTTAAGGCCATAACGTTATCATACGGATATAACTTGTGTGAGTGTGTGTGATAATTTATGAAAATAATTGTTTATAAGTCTTTGCTTTTATTAAATCACTTTAAAAAAAACTATAAAACCTTGGATTTTATCAAAATATATGCTCTTTTATGTGTAGCCTAAACAGGATTTTGACAAAATGTAATCTGACATGCAAAGAAAAAGAATAGATTGCTGTTACCATCTCGAATATTTATTTTGAGTTTTATGTAAATATTTAATATTGAGTAGTTGAGTCACGCATGTCCGAAATTTGAGCAAAATAATGAAAGAAATTAGACTGACAAAAAACGGTCAATAGTTTCTATGTGTTTTGTTCAATGTTTATATGTAGGCTATATAAAAAAGTAACTGCTGCTTTCAGTGGCGACTATACTGTCTCTAGCGTCTAAGCGGTAAGTAGAAAAATGTTGACATTTTTCAGTAATATTACATAATCAGTTTTATCTTCAAAATATAGGCCTACTATTTTATTTTAAAACTCAATGAAAAAAACAATCTATATCGTTAATTTACCGTGACTGTAAAGTAGTGTTTTTTATTTATTTTTTTAAAAAGATTTTCGTAGTAGCCATATTGAAACAGATTTTGATAAATCTGTCCTAGATATTTGCCAAAAGCAATTTTTCTGTCTAATTAAATTTCAACTATTGTGTTAAGTTTAAAACAAAAGTTGGAAACGCTTAAGCTCTAACCTTACTTCTATACAGAAACATTGGGTTGTATATACACTATAACATAAATTTAAAATCGATGTTTTTGTTTTTATTAATGGAAAACTTGGGTAGGCCTGCATCAATTTGTTGATACTGTTCCTCAGCCTGTATGTTTTGTCTGAAGGTAAACTTTATCTTTTATCCAACCAAACCAAACATCCGTACGCGTCAGCACTTACTGTCCACAAGCCAAGCTGCAAGGATATCCTGACATTCACGAAGGCCGAATCAGAAACGATCTACAAAAGGCGTCGCTAAACGTTCAATAGCCTCCAGAGTCGACAAAACAAACTGTCTCACGTGACCACTGCAGTCAGACTCCAAAAAAGGTGTTTCGTGTTTGTACATCTGAACCTAAAAGGTCTTATTTGTAGAGAAAAAGTTGATATTGAATTACTGTATCACAAGACGAAAGTTAGATAGGAAGCCGTGGACCTGGGAGAGTGCTTATTCGGGCGGCGTGCCTTGGGAGCCACCTGTTTAGATTTCAGTTGGAAAATTTGAGCACAAAGTGAAGTGTATTTGTTGGCAAGTGATTTCCTGAGGGGTTTTGAATTCCCTTAAGTGCAACTAGTCGAGAAGGGCTTGCATTGAAGGGCTCCAGTACTTGTGTTGCCGTGTGTGCACGACATTCACGATAACGTAACGCTGGTTGATTGAATATTGTCGCCACATTCTTGCACAAAAACACGGCTGCCAGAAGCATACACTGGTTCAGCTGATGCAATGATTACCAATATATTCAGTAAAACTTGACTGTACAGGGTGTGTCAAAAGTAACTGCATCGCCAATACTTTCTTACTGCATTGTGTTAGATTATTTAAAATAAAATAATCGATTTTATAATCACTTGTTCTACGTTTTGTGTTACTTGACACGTTTCTCAGCCATTTTTTACTTTAATAAGTTTTCTGTTTCACTGTACGAGGTGGAAAAAGAATGTACAGTGAACGTGAACTGATTCGATCATGCTATTTTGAGGATATTTCCGTTTTATGGTATCTGTCTGAGTTCGAAAAAGTGGTTTTTACTCATACGCATTTATACTGATGTGTGTGTGTGTGTGTGTGTGTGTGTGTGTACGCGTGTGTGTGCGCGCGAGCGTGTTTGTGTGTATGTGCGCGCGCGCGTGCGTGTGCGTGTGCGTGCGTGCGTGCGTGTGTATATTTTTGTGTGCGTGTGTGTGTGCGCTCGCGTGTTTGTGCGCATACTTGCGTGCGCGAGCAAGTGATAATTCATGATTTTGTAATTGTTTATAAGTCTTTGTTTTATTAAATCACTTTAAAAAAACTATAAAACCTTGGATTTTATCAAAATATATGCTCTTTTGTATATAACCTATACAGGATTTTGACAAAATATTATTTGACGTGCCCAAAAAAAAAAGGAATAGATTGCTGTTACCTTCTCGAATATTTATTATTAATTTAATATAAATATTGAATATCAAGTAGTTGAGTTACAAGTATTTACGCATGTCCAAAATTTGAGCAAAATGATTAAAGAAATTAGACTGACAAAAAAAATAGTTTCTGTGTTTTTTGTGCAATGTTTATTTACTGCATACAAAGAAGTAACTGCTAGTTTCAGTGGCGAATATACGGTATTATTTTTATTTTGCTGCGAAAACTGTTTGAAATCAAATAAATTTACAATTTACTTAAACCAAGAGCACATTTTTTTATGATCAAATCTAATTGAGATAAATAAAAATGCAGTGCATATTAAAGAATATTAAATTTTATGAACGTAATAGGAAAATCATGTAAACCTTAATTTATATTTATAAAAGCAATATTATGCTTTTTTGTTTTTTTACATAGAAATATAAACCACTGCGTGGATTGTCATAAATTTTGCATGCATACACTTTACATACTGGGTTGTGATTTTACAATTACAGTCGTCAAATCGAAGGGACCTGATTATCGCATTAATTTTCGCAACGTAGGGAAAAGCTTACAGTAGTCTGGCTGAATTACGGTCTTAACAATCGATCTGTGGTATTCATAGCTCATTCAATTACTTATTGTTTTTTCAATTTAACTTAACCTTAATTTTTTTCATTAATATTAACGATACATATTAAAATACTGTAATTAAGAATCAAAACCATTTTAAAATTCATTTAAAAGGTATAACGTTATTATTTCTTGTGTTTAATTTTAAATTATTTATACTATCAATGGTGATTTTAAACGCTAACTGTAACATTAAGGGTCCTAAAACATGTCAAATTAAGCCTAGTGTTGATTTCTCAAAAAACAAAACATAATTTTATTTATTAAACAAAAAATAAAAATCATGTATCATGTTTTCTCTTATTTTATTTTAATTAAGATAATTTGTTCGAATACACGACAAATTAACATAGCTAGTTTTTGACAACATAACCTTATACGTATTATAGCTTATCAGCTGTTCAGTGAAATCAGCTGATAATTACGAATCAATATAAAACAACTGATCTTTTAATAACAGCCAAAATTAAATTAACGATTCAAATTTTATATTTACAGTTGCCAAATTTATTCATAGTTTCTGTAGTGAGTGGTTAACACGTGCGCCTTTCACGCGCAAGGTCGCCGGTTCGATCCCGGTGCAATTTTAATTCAAATTAATTTAATATGAGACTTACGACGCGCAAAATCCGACATCAAAACCAGTCCTAAAACTTGATACATGTTAAAAAGTTAGTTTCTATTATGATTAACTATTTACATTTATGAGGAACACGTGTTTGCTTGATGGAAGATTTTAATAATCAGCTGATTAATTTTTTTTTTAATTAAATTGTTCGTCTTCGCATTAGCAGAACAGATCTTGCCACATTTCGTTATTGGCAAATATCATAATAAAGTAGGTCATCAAATTCAATATCTGTCCGGCATATATAAAGCACTAATATTTAGTGCCATATTTATATTACTGGACATTTGACATATTTTAAGTAGCTGGAACACTCCATTAGTTACTTAATTGTTATGTACTCGAAACGAAAAGGACGTTAATTTTTTACTTTATTCAAAAAGAACAAAAAAAGTCTTGAATAATATTTAAATTTTTTTGTGTTATAAACTAAGCTTCGTAGAGTGAACATGACGTGAATCTGTGACTTTATAAAAATATCTTGTTAATTTAAATTTAAAAAAAGTAGCTAATTTTTCTTAAAACAAAAAAACGTTATTTTGTGAGTTTAACAAAAAAAATTCCAAAATGTCATTGAACAATTTTAAACTAATTTTCTGGCAAACTAAACGTCACAGGGCGAAAAGGGCATTAATCCGTCACTATGTAGTTTTTTTTTAATAAGATGACCTAAAAGTACATTATATTCATTTTCCATGTAACCTAAGAATGTTAAAGCGAAAAGGATGTTAATTTTTGAAGAAATGAAGAAATTTTACAAGAAAGGATATTTACATGTGACTTTTTAACTGTTGAAAGAACAGTAATCATTGCATTGTAGGCCTATACTTAATCACGTGTTTGGCCAACACTCCACGGCAGCGTTCTGACGCGCTAGTGATAATTTCCGCTAATTTAACCGGCAACCGTAATATTAAGGAAAATGCTACTGAACTAACTTTATTGTAAATTATATGCTCTTTCTCCATGAAACGGTCAAAATTAAAAGTCTTGCCGTTCAGCCAGTATTACAGGAGACAGCCTAGCAACTGAATTCGTCATTGTTAAATCAGAGGCCACCTTCTGGAAACGGGAGTGAATAAGAAAAAATTACACATATGTCGTTTGGGCTCTGTATTTCGTAACAAATTTCAAATCAATCGGTCAATACTTCGGCCAAACTGAGCGCACTCTTTGTTGTAAAATCAGAGGCTACCATCTTGAAACGGAAGTAAATGGAAAAAAATCTTACATACCGATCGGGCTTTACACAAGGTATCTTCGTACTAAATTTCAAAACAATTGGTCAATGTGTTTGGTCTAAACTGCGTACACTCGTCATTATAAATCAGAGGCCGCCATCTTGAAACGGAATAAAAAGGAAAAAAATCTTACACAACGATCGGGCTTTACACAAGGTATTTTAGTACTAAATTTCAAAACAATTGGTCAATGTGTTTGGCCTAAACTGCGTACACTCGTCATTATAAATCAGAGGCCGCCATCTTGAAACGGAAGAAAATGGAAAAAAAATCTTACACACCGATCGGGCTTTACACAAGGTATCTTCGTACTAAATTTCAAAACAATTGGTCAATGTGTTTGGCCTAAACTGCGTACACTCCTCATTATAAATCAAAGGCCGCCATCTTGAAACGGAAGTAAATGGAAAAAATCTTACACACCAATCGGGCTTTACACAAGGTATTTTAATACTAAATTTCAAAACAATTGGTCAATGTGTTTGGCCTAAACTGCGTACACTCGTCATTATAAATCAGAGGCCGCCATCTTGAAACGGAAGTAAATGGAAAAAAAATCTTACACAACGATCGGGCTTTACACAAGGTATCTTCGTACTAAATTTCAAAACAATTGGTCATTTGGCCTAATCTGCGTACACTCGTCATTATAAATCAGAGGCCGCCATCTTGAAACGGAAGAAAATGGAAAAAAAATCTTACACAACGATCGGGCTTTACACAAGGTATCTTCGTACTAAATTTCAAAACAATTGGTCAATGTGTTTGGCCTAATCTGCGTACACTCGTCATTATAAATCAGAGGCCGCCATCTTGAAACGAACGGGAAAATCTTACATGCACGTAAATCGGTCAACGTGTTTAGCTAACAACAATCTGCGTAACAAACAGACAAATGGCGAACGGGCGAGTTGACAGCAGAGTCCGCTCCGCTCTGTCAAAAATGTTTTATAAAATATCCTAAAAAAAACGTATAACTCATTTTTAACGTAAAGCAAAAAGCAGTAAGCTGTGAATTTTTAAAAAAAGTGTTGTAAAATGACACAAAAACTTTCAACCATTTTATAAAAAAATATTTGTAACTCATTCTTCTTAACTAAACGTAGTAAAGCGAAAACGAGATAATGGTTGTTTTTACAAAAATATTTAATAAAAGTCCTTACTTCCATTTCGCCTTTCGATTATTGACTAACGAGGAAAATAACTTTAAATTATTTTAGGACATTTTATTAAATATTTAAAAAAGTTACATATCAACTTCTTTTTTGCTCTACGACGCTTTATTTACGAGAAAAATGAGTTTAAGTTTATTTTGTAAAAATTGTATTTATAGTTACAGATAAACCTTGTTTTCGCACTAAAGCGCTTAGAAAGATGAGTTTATTTACGAAATGTACACATTTTTATAGAGTTACAGGTTAAGTTCCTTTTTGCTTTAAGACGTTTAATTTAGACTAGAAGAAAATGTGTTTCCATTTTTTTCATTACCGATAAACCGTGGGAAAATAGTTGAATCTGAGAAAGTTCGCACTGTATATCTCATATATTTTTAATGTTTTGACGTAACTAAGTATGTTTTAGTGCTTTCAATTGTTTATCAGTTTATTCGAATTACAATTAAAATATAACTGTAAAACTATTGTATCTAACAGTTCAATTAATAATTAATTGGATAACAATTATTGTAATAACAGATCGTAGATAATCGAATTTTTATTAACGTTTTATTAAATACAGATTGGAATCTTGGCTGTAATTGCCTATTAATTATTTGATTTAATTAATTATCTACTACATGCGCATGCGTGGCTGTATTGTTCGGTTTAATTGCGTAATTATAAACAGGCCTAGGGGCTGTAGATAGAGTTGTGAGGTTCAAAATATTCTCAACTGATTTTGAATGTACTTTTGTAGATTTTATAAACAATTAAATTTTTACTGAAAATAGCTTCAAAATTAAATACAACAATGTTACAAAAGTAACATTAGGTATGGTGGAAACTTTGATAGCAACTATTTTTAACATTTAAAGTTTACACTGTTACACCAACATGTAAGTTTACAGCGTTTAAAGGATAAACTTGAAACATTAAAGACATTACGAATGTTATTATAGTTTTTTCCATTACAAATTTTACTACTTGCGGATTTTTTTATTTCAGACTTCTGACTTTGATTCGTTGTTACAAAAAAACGAAAAATAATACAATAATTGTAATTACAGGGTTACCTTAACTGTTTTATCTTGAACAATCACATATAAGTTATATTTTTTTAACAAGAACTATATGCGGTTTATTTTTGGAAAGTAATATGTTTAAAAGCACAGTTTTTCGCAGTTTTTTTGTTGTTGTTGAACTTCAAGATTTTACCAAGCCAAGAGTTTTAAATATATAAGGAAAACTTTTTTTGCAGTGTTTGAACACAGTAATGTTGCGAACTGTAGAGTGGACATTGGGATTTTTATGTTTTATATTTATCCGGTTTCTTGTGAATAATGGTTAACTTTATAGTTATTGACTTCTTGAAACTTATTTTGAACAAAAATAATAGTTAAAACTGTGTTAGTCTCTAAGTAATAGTGATTATTTATTTTTAAAAGCGTTGTTTTTTAAAACTGAATTATTATTAAAAAGTTAAAAACCTAACGCAATAAACTATGAACAATGGCTAAACGTCACGTCATACAAGATACACAGTCAAGTGGATAATCACGTGGAGTTGATTGACAAATGCAAGCTGTTTGGTTCGTTTACTCCAAACGTGTCACTGGGAAATAAAAACCGTAAATTTTTCTTATTTATGTTAATTAAGACCAGTGATATTTATACAGTATTTGTGTGTATTTAATATTATGTAAAATGGGACTTAACCTGATTTTTAAGAAATATAAGACAAAACAGATGCAATACTATAATACAGGGTGGACATGACTAATTAATTTGAACGTCCCCCCACAACACACACGCGCGCGCGCGCGCGTTTCCACTCTCAAATACTACGTAGGCTTATCAGTGTCAGTTTTAGTTATTCTTTAATTCTTATTCGTGCATGTCGATGCTATAAACATTTATCTTTGTGAATTGTGACGTCAGTCCTTAGCGTTTCTTTTTTTGACGTGTCGGTGGCATACAAGTGGTTACAAGTAAAGTCCCCAGTGTATTTGTTACACTGTATTTTGCAAAACACGGTAAAATCTCCTCATATTCGTGAATCTCCAAAGCAGTTTATATTTAATGCTGGCTCGTATTTCGGAAATTTAAAACCTGTACACTCTGATTGTACAAGTCCGACCATAATCGTTTTACAAGTCCAAGACTCGGTGGGTATCCACTGTTGCTATGCCCAGACTGTACCTTTACTGTGTATATTTATTTTTATCAATTGTAAACAATAATTGGTCAATATTTACTTTTGTAAAGTATTTACATTAACGATATCGTGCCGATTATGTACATGTAAATATCTTTTGATTAATGTTATTACAAGCAGAATGAGCTATATATAAGAAAAAAAACCTGTAAAAAATCAAAATAGAAATTTGAAAAAAATCACTAATATTCAAGACATTACAGGCACCAATTGCTGCAATTATCCCTAAATCTATCGAACTGGTAAAATAGTAAAGTTCAACATCAGCAAAAAGACTATGAAAAACCGTTTTAGTGAAAACCTATTACTCTAAAAAAATTCTATCTTCTTCTTTTCAGATTGAAAAATTCTCCGACTTTTTCGATTCCTGGTTTCCATGTTTTTCTGTCGTTCCATAGATCTTGATCCAACCCTCCTCTCTCACTTCCTTATTTCCATTTTTTTGCGAAAATATGGTTTCTATTTTAGAATCTGTTTGGGAAGTCGGTTATCGTCCACTCTTTGGAAATGACCGAACCATCAAAATCGATTTGTCTTGATGTCTACAACAGTGCTCGTCACATCCGTCATTTCACGGATTCTTAAATTTTGTATCTTTTCCAGTTTTGATAGACCTGCAGCTCTTCAACAAAAGTTTTTCTGTAGCTTCAAGACATATTTTTATTTTTTTGTTTAAGTAGCCATACGGATTACACTTTTTATAATATATTTTTATTCTATGTTTATTTATTTTCGATATTTGTTGATTCCATATGATGCTTCCTCATTGCCCTTCTTTTCAAGGTGTTTTGTTCTTTTATCATTAAAAAAATATGTCTTTTAAAATTTTTTTAACATTTTTATATTTTTATCTTTTTACAATGAAAACTTTCACTCCATTTTAAAAAATTGTAAATATGTAATTATTCAGGATAAAACAGTTAAAGTAACCACGTAATTAAATTTATTATATTATTTTTCGTTTGCTTTTGATAACGAATCAAAGTCAGGCGTCTGTAATAAAAAAATCTACGGTAGTGTTAGGCTTTTCAGGACATTTTGTATGTTTTGAAGCACAAACGTGCAACGTGTTGGCTCAGCATCGCGTGACAAATTAATTGGGACGCTGCGATTGGCAGTGAGTTATATTTACGAATGCCGTAGATATTGTGACAGGGTTGTCCTAACCGCACCTCACCCTTGTACGAAACCCTGTCTGGCAGGACTTTGTTCTTTGTGGGCTCTTGCGCCATTCAGGTTAGTATGGTTGTACCGTAAACCCTATTCAGAGAATGTATTATATTATTTTTGAGGCGAAATTACTTTCTCCCTTTTACTTAAACCCAAAGAGAAAACTTTTGACAATTATGTTCCCATACTTAGGCTGCTTTGAAAATTATTTGTATGAAACGGAAAATGTTTTGCACTCTTAAATATTGCAATTATTTCTGGGATGTTAAGACATTTTGCAGTGTAGTCAACTTAATATTAGTAATAAAAACTGCAGTGTTCGGTATTAAGTTTTAGGTTTGTGGCGATAGAATAGCCAATAATGGCTGAAGAAAATTTAAATTCATAACAATAGGTTTTAATTGTAATCGCCCTTCTTACAAGCTTGTAAATCTGCTCTTAGTTTAGCCAAGTGCCACGAGTAATCAACGCTAAACCAAAACACGTAACTTGTAAATTCTCTACAGCTTACGGTTTTTACTTATGTGGTTTTGAATTATTTATTTATTAACAAATTTGCAATTGATTTATAATTACCTAATTTTTATTTAAAAATGAGCTATTGGCGTGGCTATCGTAGTAAAATCCTAAAATAGAGATTGAGCGCTGATCATAACTTCCAGATTGTTTTGAGAAGTTGTTAAATTTATTTGTAGTATCTCTCTACATCTGCGTTTATAATTCCGTAAGGTCAAATATGAAAACATTATTTTGAGATATTGTTAAGTAGTAGAAGGACAGTTAAAGCTTATTTTAAAGTCTTGGTCACAAAATGAGGGCAAACTAAACATTTATCTTAACTAAACCCTTATGAAAGGCTATAAAGGGCAAACGTTTCAATGAGAAATGAATTGTAATGATCAATTGTGTTCAACATACAATAAGTATTTTCTATATCAACTGCTTTAATATCAGTGTTTTGAATAACAGCTGTTTTTTATTTTCCTATCAGCTGTTGAATAATAACAAAATTATAAACTTGTGGAACTCTGGGAGTTACCGAAAGAAGTGAAGCTTTTGTTAATGATGTCTTTGCTATATATACATAATTAGTTTTAAGATATGTTTACAGATATCTTGTTCTGTTTAAATAAATAAATACGTGAACCTAGTTTATATATTATTTATTCTAACTATAATAATCAGTGTTTTATTTTAATTCGTAAAGAATAACTGATTTAATTGAAAAACTGTTAGGTTATAATAAACTTCAGGTTATGTTGTTAAAACCTAGGAATATTAACAACAATTAGCCTATTATAAACTTTTATACCAATTTATAAAAGGTTACAATGTGCACGTGTTCTTCAACTAAGGAAATTACCGAAACGAAAGCAACACAATGTTTTCATATAATACGCGTGTACTGTTATCAAAAAGGAGGAAAAAAAGAGACGAAATTCGTTTGCTAGTTCGTTCCATATTCCCGTTACATTCCTCCGTTCGGTAGAAGTTTTTTTCTATTCACTGCCCTCGTCGAAGTTAACATTAAAAGGTTAGCTTCAATAATTAATAATTTCTATAATTGTTTTTTGGTAACAATTTAAATAATTAAATTTAAATAATTAAATTTAAATAGACTTTTCGTGTAGTTGGTCCAAAATTGTCAAGAGCCTGTTGTAATATATTTAAATACGAAAATATCGCTTCCATCGAAAATACGTAAACGAACCTATAAAAATACAAATTATTTCATAATTCAATGAAAATTCAAAATTTACAAATGCAGATTTTAACGTAAATTAAGGAAGCAAAATCAGATTTTCAAAATGGAGACACAATAAATATTGTGTACTGTCCATCCCTTCAGTACGCAATTATATTTTCTTTTTACTGGTTAACCTACTTACTGAAGATAATTCTTCACGAAGAATCGATCAATGAAGCAATGTATTGTTGCTCTGTGCTGAGCATCTGTGTCTCTGCAATATTTTGCAAGGCTTGCTCTAAAACAGCTGACTCATTCATCCTTATATATTATTTTCTGGTTTTGTATTCTTCTTCTTATATTATTTCTTTATACAAACAATTCAACTAAAATGTGACTCTAGACTTCTGAATCAATACTGTATCCCATTCCAAAATACAATTACTTTTAATAGTTACATTACAAGTATAGCTTATGGATTCAGGAAAATTTTGCAGTAAACAATATTTATTTATTTCTCCTTTGTGTAACAGATGAACGGTTTTATAAATAATGTATTTTTGTAAAGATTTATATAGACAAAACCAAATAAGAAATGTATTTTAATTATTTAATAATTAGTTTTGTTTGATGTTAGAAACATAAATATATTAAAACTGTTTTACAATAATTCTGACCTTAGCTTTAAGTAAAAGTAGTATATTAAAAAAAAACTAATTTAATTAGAAGAGAAAACTCTCGGTTCTGGATATATGGAGCACAATTTACTGCAGCCAATAAACACTTAAAATTTATTGCTTAGATTAAATCAGCTCGACCAAAGCATTCTTCTGTCGTCCATTAATGTTTTCTAAATACTTAATTAACTTAATTAATTAATGTTTTCTAAATTGTAGGCTTTAATTAAGAATATTTATTAATTTAACAATACAAATTAAATAGAACTATTACAACACAAACCTACAAAATGGTTTAATTTTAATAAATTATACTGCGTTTAAAAACTGCAAAATAGGAATATTAGAGGTATTATGTATTATAAGACTAAAATGTTTAGGGAATGTGAAGTTTGTGTGTGTGTGTGTGTGTGTGTGTGTGTGTGTGTATATAACGAGGTTATATATATATATATATATATATATGTGTGTGTGTGTGTGTGTGTGTGTGTGTGTGTGTGTGTGTGTGTGTGTGTATGTGTGTGTATTATTATTATTATTATTTGCGTATAGACCCTGTTGGATCACGCAAAGCACTCCGTCTCATGTCTTGTCCCTTCTAATCCTCCACACCTCCCTCATCCTGTCCCCATTGATCCTCTTCCGCTCCTCCGTCCATTTTACCCCTGCTTTATTTGGGATTTCATTCTCTGGGACCTTCCAACCGAGCATCTTTCTCCTGTATGCGTTCCTGTCTTCAATGTCTGTTGAGTCTATTTCTGCGTCATGTAGGTCTATTCTGACTTGTGTGATCCACGACGTTGTTGATTTGATTCATTATATATACTTAAGGATTCTGTTGGCAAGTCTCGTTGTTGGACAGGATGACACACACACACACACACACACACACACACACACATATATATATATATATATATATATATATATATATATATATGTGTGTGTGTGTGGGGGTGCGTGTTATAATACTAAAATTTTGTTCCGATTTGTTTTTTGTCATAAAAATGATTTTGGTAATAGCATGTTTGTTATCATTTAAAAAGTGATAACATTTTCACTTCGTATCTTCTTACAAATCTAATTTTACCGTACAAGTTAGCAGTAAAATTTGTTTAAAAAGCTTGCGAAATTTTCATTACAAAATGAATTAGTAGGACTTGAAGATATAAGTTTTTATTTTCAAAGTAATTTAAATTTTAATATACTAATTTATAAAAGTTTTAACTTTGATTGTTACTATGAAATCAGATTTTCAAAAAAATATTAATAAAACAGTCAAGATAAAGTTTTTAGAATGTTTTCTTGTGTTACGTTTTAAATTGTGTTACATTTTCGAATTTTGCCTCAATTAAATCAGTAAAACATTATTTATTTACGTGCCTAAATTGTTCATTTCAAGTCTTACCAATTTGCAATAGCTTAATATAAAACGTTTTTTAAGAAGGATTCAAATTATAATAAAAATGTAAACTTTATTAAAATTTGTGTTTTTGAATTGACTGCATATATCTATATATGTTGTGTTAAAATATTTTTGTATTAAGTTTGACAATAATCAGTACTTTTGTAATAAAACGAGGTTCACTTTATATGTTTTCAGTAAAGTTAGTAGCATAAAGCTCGATTGTTTCCAAAAGAACATTGGGTTCAGGTATAGTAGCAGTAAACTAGACAGTGTTAGCGTGTGTACCATTTCAGTGTGCTGATAGGGTTTTATCGAGTAATCACGTTAGTTATGTGTTTATTGTAATCTAACCTTTGATTTAGTTTGTGAATTAAAAGATGCATTCATAACGCTAAAAAACGTACAATAAGTGCTTTTAAACATATTATAAGAGGTTAAAGAACGTACTTATTTAATTTTAAGCGGTGTAATTGTAATTCCTTTTATATTCTTCTTCTTTTCTGCTAGGATTATTGTTAATATGTAGAGTATAATGATATGCCTTCCCTAGCTTCGTCAATTCTACTTTTGTTGACGCGTTTCGGAGAGCCTCCATCTTCAAAAACTATATCTATACTTATTGAAGATGGAGTTCAAAAATTATACATATAGTTTTTGAAGATGGAGGTTTTCCGAAACGCGTCAACAAAAGTAGAATTGACGAAGCTAAGGAAGGCAGATCGTTATACTCAACATAGTGTGTAATTGTAATTTTAATTTGGCTAATAGTGGACATGCAATGTTAAGTGCTGTAACGAAAGATCATAACATGGAGTTATAATTTTGTTTTTTTGTTTTGGTGTTTAACGTCCGACTATTGTGCATACTTGGGCTAATGCAGACGATGGAATGATTTATAGCGTATGAAAATGCAAAGCCCTGGCCGGGAATCGAACCCGGGTCCTCGGTGTGAAAGCCTAGTACGCTATCAACTAGGCTACCGAGGCGGCCCAGTTATAATTTAAATATTTCGGCCTAGGTTGTGCGATATCGTATTAGTAAATTTCTATTGGAAAATGAGGTATTGAGTGACCGTCAGAGTGAAGATGTGTGTGTGTGTGTGTGTGTGTGTGTGTGTGTGTGTGTGTGTGTGTGTGTGTGTGTGTTTCGATTTTCATTCAATTGTAGTACACAAAACCTATTTCGCTAATAGCTTTGACAAGTTCATTGCCAGCACAACGGGTCGAAATCCGTTCACCAGTTTAAAAATTGCAGATATTTCAAATAATAAAAATCATAACGTTTCCATTTTATAACTTCGTTTTGAAAATATATGCTTCACTACCTGTATCAGCGTTAAGATCTACATAAATTAGCATTTTAATTTCTGAGAGTCCCTCACGTTTGCAACTTTAATCCAATTTTGATTCAAACTTGGCACCAATAATCGCTTTTGGTAACTGCTTGGAAATTATTCGTTAACCGGAAAAAGTCGTACAACAGTTTCAAAATGGCGGACATTTAAAGTATTTCAAGTACTTTTTTTATCGTAAATTTTTTGAAAAATACCTTTTCACTTTCGTAATTAGCTTTGAAATTGCAAAAATTAGCATTTTGAATTTTCAAAATCCGTTGAAAATAAGAAATTTAATTTGACGGCGGTCAGGGCTCATTTGCGTATATTCAATGCAATTTAAAGGTTTAAACTTCTAATGGCTGGGTATTTAACAAATTTTACTTCCATGATCTTAACGTAGATGGTGATGAAATTAGATATAAAAAATGTACGATAAAGAAAGTGAGAATTTCTACTGTTTGAAAATTCACTTATTGACGATACAGCTCTGTTCAATTTGATATTTAATTTGACGGCGGTCAGGGCTCATTTGCGTATATTCAATGCAATTTAAAGGTTTAAACTTCTAATGGCTGGGTATTTAACAAATTTTACTTCCATGATCTTAACGTAGATGGTGATGAAATTAGATATAAAAAATGTACGATAAAGAAAGTGAGAATTTCTACTGTTTGAAAATTCACTTATTGACGATACAGCTCTGTTCAATTTGATATTCCCTATGATATTATTTACTAGAAGTTCTAAGAACTGTGAACCTCCTACTTCCCTGGCCACTGCTCCGACGCAAACGTAACATTTTCCTCAAATTTAAAGTAATATTTAAGAAAATTTTACTGTACCAACTTTATTACAAATGTTATGCTCTTTCTCCGTCAAGCGATCAAAATTGCGATAGGACAAACCGTTCGGCCAGTATTACAGGGAATACCGAGCAACTACACTCATCAACGTAAATCGTAGGCCGCCATCTTGAAACGGAAGTGACTGTAAAGAAATCGTACACATAAGTAGTTCCGGCTTTGTGCAGGGTATATTCAGACTAAATTTCGAAACAATCGATCAATACGTTTGTCCAAAACTACGTATCAAACAAACAAACACACAAACCAAATGCCGAATGGTCGAATTGAAACCGAACCTCGTTTCACTCGGTCAATTTAATATTTTTGTTTGAAAATAACGTTTAATATTTTTTCAAAATAAAAATTTTAGTAACTTTCAAAAACTGGTTTTAATTTTGTATAAATTGATTAGACTGAATTATATATTAATGTATAAAATAATTAGAATCTGTTTTTCAAACTGGATCAACTGTAATTTAAAACATTTCGTAATTTATTCCTCGTCCTGCAATCCTTGTCCGTGATTCATTGCATTCGGTTAATTATTGAAGAACAGGACTGCAAAGGTCTCTGATCTTGTACCAAAGAGGAAATAGGGGAAGTAATTAGTTGAATACACTCAGAAGTCCACATCTCTACTAAGCATCGGAACAGGAATAATAAAGCAAACAGGACACGCCTAATGTAACACATTCGACACTTGACTTAACAGCTGCAGAGACTAAACTTCGGAACACCCTTTATCGAACACCGAGCGAGTTAGTATTGATTCAGTGGTTTAAACAAGAAAACTAAAAGTTTGTGTTTCTACTGTGTTGTTTATATAGAGAAATAAAACAAGAACAAACTTAATACAGAAAATAATATACAAGGTTGAAGGAGTCAGCGGTTTTAGGGCAAAAACCTTGTAAAATATGACGGGACACAGACATACGGCATAGAGCACAGACAAATTGATTTTGTTGTTTGGTTCTTTTTGAACTCCAGCAAGTACAACGGTCAAAGATTTTAATTGCCTGCACTTTGTACAATGTTAATAATAATTTTGTTTTTAATTTTGGAGTGAATTATTCATTGAAATTATTAATTATTAATTTATTACATTATTATTATTATTATCCCAGAATATATTATTAACTCTCATTCTACTGTCATAATTAACATTTTGAATTTTCAAACTCCGTTGAAATTAAATTAAATTAAAAAATCTTTTGAAAGCGGTCAGGGTTCATTTTTATATTTTAAATTTTATTTGAAAGTTTGAAATGCTAATATATACAAATTTTATGCTGCGATTATCTCAGTATCCAAGTTTTATTGTAGGGACACGTAGTGTTTTCAAATTTTGTGGGTTTTTTAAGCAGGGTAACGCGAAAAAACATTTTTTTAAAAACATGACGGGTTTTGTAAATGTGTACAAATTTACCCGAAACTTGTAATTACGAGGGTTGATCAAATATAAACGAGACTGACTTTCTAAAAACTTTTCCGTTGGACATTGAACTCTAAAGGGTGGGGTTTCAGGTAGCCTGGGAGGTTTGGGACGGCGTAGACGGGCAACATTTCCGTTCGGACCCTTCAGTATAAAACTATACAATGAGTGAGAGTGAAGTGCACGTTTCCGTGTAGCAGAGAATTATTATTAAGTTTTTGGCCAAGAAGGGGGTCAATCCGACTGAAATCTTTCGTAGATTGACTGCTCAATACGGGGACAGGACCCTGTCACGAGCTCGCGTTTTTGCTTGGCACAAGGAATTCGCCGAAGGACGGGAAGCAGTAGAAAACCTCAGCCATGATCGTCGCCCGACCACTTCCGTCACGGACAAAAACATTGATGCTGTTCGGAAGCTCCTGGACGAAGACAGACGTATATTGCTGCGATTTATTGCAGATGAACTCCAGTTGAGCTATGGTAGCGTTCAAAATTTCGTTACATCAAACCTGGAACTCAGCAAAGTATCTGCAAGGTGGGTTCCACGAATTTTGACCGACGTTCACAAACGGAATCGTTTGGAGATTTGCCAGCGACTATTGACCCAATTTGAACGAGATGGTGAGGCATTATTAAACCGGATTGTCACCTGTGACGAAACATGGGTTCACCATTACACTCCCGAGTCGAAACAGGCAAGTATGGAGTGGCGGAAGAGGGGAGAGAGGGCTCCTCTGAAGGCCAAATCACGATCGTCGGCCGGGAAGGTAATGGCCACTGTATTTTTCGACAATCAAGGTGCCTTTCACGTCGATTTCCTCCATCAACGACGCACAATAAATGCACAATATTATTGCGATGTTTTAGAGGCCGCAAAACAGTCTTTTCGTAGGAAAAGGAAATCTAAACCGGCGAGAAATGTCATTCTTCTTCAAGATAATGCCCGACCACATTCGGCGAACGCTACGAGGCTTAAACTCGATCATATTGGCTGGGAACCAATGGAACATCCCCCATACAGTCCAGACTTATCACCCTGCGACTATCACCTGTTTGGGCCACTCAAAGAGGCGCTTGGAGGCCAGCGTTTCGAAGACGATTCTGCGGTGGAGACCTTCGTGCTCCAATGGCTCAATGAACGCCCGAGAACTTTTTACGAAGATGGAATTAAAAAACTTCCAATCCGGTGGGAAAAATGTGTTACTCGTGAGGGAGACTATGTAGAAAAATAAGTTGTATCAAGAATAATTTGTAAGTAAGCAATAATTTTTTTAAAAAATCAGTCTCGTTTATATTTGATCAACCCTCGTACTTATTATAATTTAGCGATATTTGTTTAATGGTAAAGTAAACGAAAATAATATTAACCTATTGGTATCAACAGTAGACCATTAAACTTCTGAGTTGTTCAAAGCAGCCAGTTTTTAAAGTTCACTTTTGCATATCTTATATATATATATATATATATATATATATATATATATATATATATATATATATTATATATATATATATTATAGTTGTATAATTACGTGGGACCATATGATCACGTATTTCACACGTAGTTAGGCAATTGATGGATTGCATTTAATTAATAGGCAATCACTGCCGAGACTTCATCAGCATTTAATCACACGGTCAATAACCTTTATGATGATAGATAATTAGTTATTGCAATTAATTGGATTTTATAATTTCATAGTGTTACATTAATAATTTATTTAATTGTTATCTGTAATTTTAATAATTGTATTTTAAATTTTGGACACGCACAAAATAACATTTTTTAGGAGGTTACATAAAATTAAACAAAGAAAAATAAAAAACGAAACATTTTAAAAACTTGTCATCAAAATAAATGTTTTCCTGGAAGATAAGAAGACTTACTCTGGCAATAAATAAACTGAAGAAAGGATTTTCATTCTTTAAGAACGAAAGATATTTGGATAAGAAAGGAAGAAAAGAGAAGAATCAAAATGGTGCGATATTTCTGCCTGTTTGGAGAAAGAAGAAGAAGAAGAAAAAGAAGAAAAAGAAGAAAAGAAGAAAAGAAGAAAAAGAAAAATAAGAAAAATAAAAGAAAAAGAAGAAGACTAAGAAGAAGAAGAAGAAGAAGAAGAAGAAGAAGAAGAAGAAGAAGAAAAAGAAGAAGAAGAAAAAGAAGAAGAAGGAAAAGAAGAAGAAGAAGACGAGGACGAAGAAGAAGAAGGAAAAGAAGAAGAAGAAGAAAAAGAAGAAGAAGACGAAGACGAAGAAGAAGACGAAGACGAAGAAGAAGAAGAAAAAGAAGAAGAAAAAAGAAGAAGAAGAAGACGAAGACGAAGAAAAAGAAAAAGAAGAAGAAAAAGAAGAACAAGAAAAAAGAAGAAGAAGAAGACGAAGAAGAACAAGAAGTATTGTATTTTGTAAAAAATTTAATAATTAAATAATCATTGCATGCAACTGATTCACTAAATTTTTTTAAACAAAAAACTAACTACTTAAAATCTAACATCTAAAAAAAGAAAAAAATCGATACATACATCAATTTTAGGTTAAGAATTGATTTTGGAAATAGTTTGGACAAATAGCTTAATCAGCAAAATACGTTTTGTGGTTTCTTCAAAATCTTAAAAAAAATCATAAGGTTTCATTTTAAACTTTTTTTAAAGTCATAAAAATAATCATTTTATACTTCCAAATGCCATGGAAAATAAAACAAAATGTATTCTAAGTGTAAAATATAAATATTGGTGCAATAAAAGTTTACGTTAAAGCATCAGGTAACATAATGTAGCGGTAACTTAAAACGTGTCTTTAGGTCAGGATCGTTGCACATTTTATGATAACGGTTCTAGGTTTTACCGTAAAAGCTGATCAATATTATATTTTCTAATAAAAATTCACTAAAATATCCGATGTAAACCACAATTTGTAATTGTACAATTAATTGTAAACCACAAGAAATGCTATAAATAAAAGTTGATTAATTTATTATTGTTTATTCCTGGATTTTACGCTACTTGATTACTGTCTGTTTACAATTTAGTTGGCTGTATTACAGTTGTCGCACTACTACCTGTCCTGAATACGTAGAATAGTTTTCCGACAAAGGTTATATTTATCAATTGAAATATGTTATATAAAGAATGTTTATACACTGAGAAGAATTCAGAATAATAGAAGTGTATTCCTTGAGGCACTGAGTGAAGTCTTGAAGTGATTGAGATCGTGCGGATGTTATTATAAAGGAGAGTAGTATTGAATATGTCTGTTTGAATAACATGAGTACCCCTATGTCCGCCCTATCAATTAAATTATGAACAGACATTAATAGCAGACATGCTTTGTATACTGTAGAAATTAAATAGATTTCCTGAATTTGTGCTCACTTTATGTTCTAACTAAAGTTTAGTTTATGTTTAGTTAGAACAAATTCAGGAAACCTATTTAATTTCTACAGTATCCAGAAAAGCTTTTATTTCTATTTATAAACATGTTGCATAATTAATTTCACAAATGTGACTTTGTGACATTAATATTTTTTTTACAAAAATTATTTTAGATGGTAGACGCTTTTAAATTCTTCAAAAATTCTTCCAGTTATGGATAAAATATTCGAATTTAATTTCTTATGTTAGTATACTATAAAAGTGAAAGATTATTTATGAATATCTCGCGTACTTTAGATGAAATTTCCAGTTTGGCTTAAAATCAAAATAATAACATTCAGTAATAAACAAGTTAGTAATATGTTGTAAAATTTTGTTTTTATTCCATTAACAAAAACATTTGTAAACGTCTTATTGTTCCTATTTTTGAGTTTGATTAGTTACGCAAAAATTAAAAGTTGACGATTTTTAGCTAGAATGCAACAAAAACACACGTGACCAAACAAAAGGAAAACTGTTTAGGTTTGCTTATGCCACATACGGAGTTTAGGCAATAGAAAAGTTCAATCTGTGGATTTAATACAACTACCTTAACTTTTACTGTAAAAAATACATTCCCGATTCCACCGTTCCTTTCAAGTCGCAAACTGAAATACGGTTCGTTTCCCTTTTCTAATAAGATCTACCAAAGATTTACTCTTAAAGTTAACAGAATAGAATCAAAATACGTAAGACTGTAGTTATAAAATAAACTAAGCATAAAAATAAATAGGCCTACTGCTGAAACATAAAATTATTTACTTATACTTTACTTCAACAAAAATATAAAATAACCAATTTAATAAAGTGCATTTTCACAGAAGTAAAGCTTTTAATGAGTTACCAACATAAGCATAATTAATAGAACAAGTGATTAATCACTGAGTCCTGTATTAAGTAAGAAACATTTTGTATATAAATAATTAGCACTATTTGCCCTACAGACTTATTAAAGTTTTACAGTTACAAAAAATAATGTCTGTCTATTATCTTTCATTATTGTAACACAGCCACTGGGCCACATGTTTAAATAATTAGGATCATGACCTATTTTCTTTCACAGTGATGTGTAACTCACCTTATAACCCATGCGGTTTCGAAACCTTATAATTTCATCTTCAGGCTGTAGTACAAATGGTAAAATCCTTCTGACGAAATTGTCACAAATTTAACAAAACATTGAAACACAAGTCACAACACTAACACAATGGTTTTAACGGACTGAAACGACAATCGAGTCGTACGGTAGTGTTTTTTTATCGTGCAATTGTGTTAGTGTTGTGACGTGTTTTGTTAACTTTGTGACGATTTCACCAGAGGGATTGGACCATTTGTACTGCGGCCTGAAGATGAAACTGTAAAGTTTCGAAACCGCGGTAGCGTATACAAGGTGACTTAAATACCACTAGCCGGAAGAAAATAGGTCATAACGCTAATTTATTTATTAAAGTATTTGCACCTGCGGACCATAAAAATGTCCCTTACTGACCTCTCGTACACGAATTTTAATAGATAATACGCATTAGCAAATTTGCTTTGGTACGTCCTATAACCAGGACATGTATGTATATATATATATATATATATATATATACACACACACACACACACAGTGGTAGATTTCTAGAAATAAAGGTGCCGGAATTGTAACCTTCCTGGGGGTGTGAAGGGGTATTCCAAATTATTGGAATGAAAAAATCTTTGGCTATACAAAAACTTTAATATTTTCTTTTGCAACAGAAATACACAAATGTGTTGTAGTAACAGTAAAAAAGTACAGTTTTATGATTAAGTTGTCTGTCCATCCTAAAAGATGAACCAAACATTTTAACATATTCTAGTCTTAATTCTTGTCTCTTTGGCCTCTCCTTGATGTCTAATGCTGAATGATGTCCGGACACAAGTGAAGAGTCAACATACTCAGCTAGGTTAAAGAGCCGGAGAGGTATTTCATTGATCTTTACAAATAACAGGCCAGAAACTATTTCAATATTCAGTGATGATGCACTGGTGCGATAGTGAGGTTCATCTGTAACACACCTCCTTCACATTCATTCGACGATATTGCTATTGAATTGATTGACTCTCTCAACAGTGCGAAACTTTCTAGGAACATTCTGGAGAGGAGATACTCTCGGAATACTGTAATTAGTTACGTTTAATGAATTGAATTTGGAGGACAGTCCTCATTTCGTTTCCTCCAAAACGCTACTTCGACATTTCGTAACCAGTTTTATTCATCACTTTGATAATGGCAGCAAGATCAGAGTTTTTTCACTGAGGACCAGAGGAAGGGGCGGTACTGGCACTAGGAGAATAGAGGATGAGTCAGACCACCGCCACGTCAACCGGCGATGATCAAGCCACTCTGGCTACAGTGAAGTAGTCGCGCTTCGCAGTAATAAATAGTAGAGCACAACAAACTACCCTAGCCTCACATCATAATCGATCAGTATGCCAGTCCCACGCAATAACAAAAGTGTTAATATGGGATAAAGAAAGGTTTTTAACTATCGTTTTTTTTAACGGGAGGTAGCAGAACACCCTTCTGCCTCAAATTGAATCTTTTATATATATATATATATATATATATATATATATATATATATGTGTGTGTGTGTGTGTGTGTGTGTGTGTGTTTGTGTGTGTAGATTTTCAAGATTTTTGTGTGTGTGTGTGTGTGTAACATTACTTTTTGAAAAACATTAATTTTTTATGATGGTTTATTTCATTTCTAGCTAAAAAGAGATAATTTAAAGACAAAAAAATGTTAAAATTTATGTTCAGCTTCACAAATTGAACATGAGGTTATGAATATTATCTCAAATTAAAGTAAAGCCACGTAAATGCACTGTAAAACAAGCAGTGCAGGTAATACAGACCGCTATATTTATATGTGCTCCAAGCTTCCGACTTAATGTATAACGTAAAATGGAAAAACCAAGACGTTGAGATAAGTAAACCTTACGCTAACTTCAAACTTGATTGTTGATTTTTAACGCTGAAAGGAAGGCAATCCCCTCCTTGTTCATTACGCTTCCTTGCGCAGAATGTCCTGTAGGCTGCGGATAATCCTGCGCTTACTTGGCCGAATTTCCGAAAATATTATTCAAGCTCCCGCGTCATGAATTTTCTTAGTGAATTTTCATCTGAAAATGTGTTATTGTAGTGGCCATCATGACAAGTTAAATTTAATACCTTGAAATAAATGCCGATAATGATGTCTAGATTACTTCTAAAGGAATCATTAAAAGTTTTATATATATATATATATATAACTCGAACTCGCGTATGTGAGTTAACTTATTTATTATGTTCAGTATAATGATCTGCCTTCCCTAGCTTCGTCAATTTTATTTTCGTTGACGCGTTTCGGAGAACCTCCATCTCCAAAAACTATATCTATAAACTTTTATCTATAGAGAACATATTTTTAACTGAAGTATATTTATAATTATTAATATGACATTTATATATGGTCTATATCTATAACTTGTTGTAGGCTTATTGTTATTGTTTTTGTGATAAGTTGGATAATATGGTTTTGGCCCTCGGAACTTACTGTATAGATAAAAGTATCTAGATATAGTATTTATATATCTATATCTATACTTAAGGAGATGTTTTTGAGGTTTCTCCGAAACGCGTCAACGAAAGAAGAATTGACGAAGCTAGGGAAGGCAGATCATTATATTGAACTTAATGACAATAATCCTAGCAGAAAATAAGAAGAATACAAAAAGAATTTTAACTCATTTACATTTTGATTTGATTCAAACTTGGCACAAAACCAATTATGTATATAGCTTGGACAAGTGCTTTAACTAGCAACATTTTTCCAACAGTTTGAAAATGAAGGCTGTATCTTAATTTAAAAAAATCATAACTTTTTATCCATTTTTTTTTGAAAATCCGATTTTACAAAAGTAAATAGTGTTTAATACTACAAATTTAAAGTTTAAAAACCCGTTGAAATTAAGAATTTTTTTTGACGGCGTTCGGGATTTATTTTTGTTTTTTTAAAAATAATATGGAAGTTTAAATATGCAGATTTTAATGCTGATTATGATGGTTTTTTCGAATTTTATATAGGGTAAAGAAAAATACTTTTAGAAAATCGCTTCTATTAAATCAACGGGACACGATGGGCGAGATTATTTTTTTCGGTTGAAATATTATTTTAAGTGATAGTAAGGGTAGATGTGCCCATTGTTATGTTATGCATAACTTTTACAATGGAAAAAGCTAATATAAGAGACACGATTGTTACAATCTGACGTTCGGATTGTAATATTGGATTAGAAAGTTTTATAAATGACTTAATTAAGTTAAGAAAAATAAACTTACTATGCGGGTTGCCGATCCTTTAGGGCTTTGCAATTTCCGGAATTAAATTAAGTTGTCTGTGACTTAACAGTTCTAGGTTACTTAACTGAGAAAACTCTGCTTGTGTTTAGTTTAGCTGTCGGAATGTAAGTAAAACGGAATACAGCATTACAATTGAAAATGTGGTTTTAATAAGTCAGATTGAAGTGGCTGTATTTATCGTTCCATGGTTTTAATAATTGTCCAATACAAAAGAAGGATTATAACTTCTGAAAGATGTTTTTCTTAAAATCATTTTCTCTCACTCTCTTTCATTATATATATATATATATATATATATATATATATATATATATATATGAGTATATATATATATATATTGCTTGTTCTCTCTATCATACATATCTATCTCTATATCCCTCCTTCTCTCTCTCTCTCTCTCTCTCTCTCTCTCTCTCTCTCTCTCTCTCTCTCTCTCTCTCTCTCTGTGTGTGTGTGTGTGTGTGTGTGTGTGTGTGTGTGTGTGTGTGTGTGTGTGTGTGTGTGTGTGTGTGTGTGTGTGTGTGTGTGTGGTGGTTCCGCTTATAGTGTAGATTGACTGTCTCAGATATCAGGAGTGTAGAAAAAGAGGGTCAGATATCCTCTGTAGGAGACCGAATAGGAGAACCTAGAGTATAGCAAACCATATTGTTGATTTACATAAGGCGAAGTGGGGCTCTCAACATAGGCTTATTTAATCCAATTAAATCACCGGATTGTACCGGACCAGAATAGCCACCAGATATGTACCCATGGGATGGAAAACGACCCTACAGTCCTTATTCAAAAGCCAGAGCGATTGCCATACGCTGAACCCAAAGCTTGTAGACGTATCATCGATCTTCCTGAAGGCTTTAGAGAAACTGGTAGACATGATTCAGGGGTCATGATTCCTCTTCATATTAGCCAGTATTCCCACCACTCAGAGAAAGGCTGTGAGGATGAACTTCATAATCTGTTTCACAGATGGAAAGACACTCTGGAGAACAAAGAATGTACCCTTAGGGTCTTCACAAAAATTGAGAGAGCTTTTGACAATGCCTCCAATGTTTCAATACTTCTAGCAATGTTTCACAGCGCGGGGTAACAAAAACTGTGAATGACTGGCTGGTGCACATGCTGTGTAGAGGATGGTTGTAGCTATAGCCATAGCAGAAGAGGAGGAGGTGAAGATTATCAGAGGCTGTCCACAGGGGTTCAATGTCCAGACTTGTCACCTCTTCTGTGAAATCGAGTGGTAGATTCACTCCTGAATCTATCCAAGGATATACAGATGATGTGGTGCTTATCAGACGAAGTATTGTAACAAAGTGGTAGATCTCATGAAGGAAGCCCTATCGCTAGTAAAACCCGTTGTCGTCAGAACCTAGGGGTTACAACAAGGAAAACTATATTAGTTCCATTCATAAGGAAGAGGACATCGCGTACCTAGGAGCGCTTAAGCTCTTTGAGGAGACCATCCCAATCGCAAACGAGGTAAAATATCTAGGACTAGTGTTGGATACCAAACTAACTTGGAGTGCACACCTTGGACGCCTCAAGGGAAAAGCCAATAAGTCATTACTCGCAGTTAGAATGGTTGGGAAGTCATAGCAATTGAGACCAGGAACATCTACACTTAGACCCACGGTGCTGTTTGAGGTTAATAAAGTGAGGGCTTCAAAAATGTTTACAAAAAAAAAAAAAAAAAAAAAACTGAAATGATAACTATTTGCAGAGTACTTAGAAACAAAATATGGAACAATAACGGTGGATAATGTGAGTAGTGAGGAAGGAAAACACAATGGGAGAGACCAGAAACTATGAAGGTTGCAAACCATCAAGGAAACTCTAATTGGATAAGCTCAATGTTTCTAATACAAATGTTTGCAACAAAAAATCCTGTCTATTAATGTTAAAGTAATGCATTACAATTTCGTGGTAAAACTTATAATCCTTGAAAATCGTTTGCGAAAAGGGAAAATTGCAACAAAAAAAATCAGTGGATCTAAAATCAAAGATCTAGAATATTGCCTAAAAACCATAAGCAGAAATTATGAAAAAATATAACTTATGTATAAGAAGACAAAGATGTTAATTCAGCACTTCCAGATTCAACAAACTAATGTTTTACCAACTTTACAACATGGAAAGACTCCGGTAGCAACATTAAACATATCAAAGGAGAAATTTAAAAAATTAAATTTAATGACGAGAACTACAAAGAGATTAATTTCTAAAGCGTATCAACAAAATAAATATTCCAGGAACAAATGAACTGGGGAAAGCAAAGTATGTACTTCATTCTGTAAGAAATGAAGACATATAAAAATGGAAAAAATAGTGTTAATTTCGTAGTCGGTCTGTTATAATAAATAAAAATAATAATAAAAAAAGTTAATGACTAGCGAAATGGATACTCAAGTACCTATGGGATAAAAGTCAACAACTAGTTGGATTCAAGAGGTAAGGAAAGATTTAGAAAGAAATAATATTAATGAAGATGAAACGCTGAACAGAGAGATTTTTAGAAAGAGGATATTGAGTATGGAGGGATTCCAAGGAAGATTGCAGAAGAAACCTGGTGCGAAGTGGTCCGAAGACAGAAAGAAGCTGCATAGTGAAAGGATGAGGGAATATTGGAAGGAACGGAAGAGAAAACAGCTAAGTGTGAAGAATAGAAATTGTCACATGGTCCCTAACAGGCCTCATCGAAAGAAGAAGAAGAAAAAAAGTTAATATTAAGAAATTATAAATTCAAAACTCGTCTGTTAAATAAATTTTTTTAAAAAGGTTTTTTAAAAAAGCCAGGTATGAACATTCAAAGGCAAAACACAAGCCACACGTCCTTAAATATAAAGTTTGCACAAAGAAAGTAAATTAATTAAAGAAATGGTTTGTGTTGTTCTACAATACGACAGACAGTAACAAACAGTCCATTACTCTAATGAAGCCCCGGGACACCTCCCTACGTCACAAGAAGCGTGGCACGCTTTTAAACACATAAATATAACCCACAATGGTGGTCAGTGTTCAGGAAGTACTGCCCATTAGTAACAGATCGATAATATGCTGTTAATTATCATTAATTGCTTAGGTACAATTTTAACATATTTAGAAATAAATTCCCTGCTTAGTTTTAAAAAAATATATTGCTCGATAATTTTTTGGAAAAGTCATAGAAATTATTAGTTGTTTACCTCAATAAGAGATTTTATTGAACGAAAATAAAATCGTTAAAACAACAAATATTCTAGAAATATTTTGGAGTTAATGATAACTTTGTTTCAAAAAATAAAATCATTGGTAATTTATTAATGTAAATTTTTTATGGATCTAACAATGTACAATACCTCAATATACAGGCTAACCTCATTTTCAACTAATAATTTGAGTTTATAATATTTTTAATAACCTATCCAGAAAATCCTTCTTTGTGTTTGCACTGATCTATTTTGAATTCTGTTTAATTTTTTTATTAAATTAGTTTTTTTAGAGAAATGGGTCTGAGTGTTTAAATTTGTTATACGTTTTACGTAAAAGTAGTTCTTATTGTAGTTAATTGTGTATTGGTATTGCTAATTTTAAATTTGTGTCTTTAAATGTTAACTCTGTCTATAGTACGCTTGTTTCTTTTTATTATTGTATAAAATTTTAAAATTTTAGTTTTTATACAATTAGTCTCTCCAAATAATTAAATTACTCCATAATATGGATTGAAAACATATAATCTAATGGCAACGAATCTATATATATTACTACGTCTTTTGTAACTGAAACGTTTTTATTTATAAACAGTAAATTGATCATTACAATCAAAAAACTTCGTCATCTTATCATTTTATATTTTTTAACCCTTATTGTTCAGTGTTCTGAAATAAAGTATTTTAATTTATTTATATTTAATTAATTAATTATATTATATTATATTTATATTACATTTAATTAATTAAATTCGTTGTTATTTTTTTAAAACATTAATATTTTTCCTCTTTTTTTTTGCTGTTTAACGTTCGACTATTGTGCACACTTGGGCTAATGCAGACGATGGGATCATTTATAGTGTATGAAAATGCCAAGCCCTGGCCGAGAATCGAACCCGGGTCCTCGGGAAGAAAGCCTAGTACGCTATCAACTAGGCCACCGAGGCGGCATATTTTTCCTAAAACTTAAAAATGCCTCATATATCTAATGTAGCCCACTTTATATATATATTGAATAATAATAAATTGTATTACAATTAACGCCATTAAACTACATAGGCCACTAATCGTATCTAGTATGAACTTGTTTAAAGCGTTTAGGGTTTAAAATCGTATATCTCGTAGCCCCTATAATGTATTTACCTTTAATATTTTTATATAATGATAATACCAAATTCCCCAGCCCATCAAGCACAAAATTGTAGAGTTTTACAGTTAATTTCATCTTACTCAAACTTTGTACAAGATTGTATTTTAATGTATATAAATAAGGTTAATAATACATACAAAATTGTAGAGTTTTACAGTTAATTTCATCTTACTCAAACTTTGTACAAGCTTGTATTTTAATGTATATAAATAAGGTTAATAATACATACAAAATTGTAGAGTTTTACAGTTAATTTCATCTTACTCAAACTTTGTACAAGATTGTATTTTAATGTATATAAATAAGGTTAATAATACATACAAAATTGTAGAGTTTTACAGTTAATTTCATCTTACTCAAACTTTGTACCAGATTGAATTTTAATGTATATAAATAAGGTTAATAATACATACAATATTGTAGAGTTTTACAGTTAATTTCATCTTACTCAAACTTTGTACAAGCTTGTATTTTAATGTATATAAATAAGGTTAATAATACATACAATATTGTAGAGTTTTACAGTTAATTTCATCTTACTCAAACTTTGTACAAGCTTGTATTTTAATGTATATAAATAAGGTTAATAATACATACAATATTGTAGAGTTTTACAGTTAATTTCATCTTACTCAAACTTTGTACAAGATTGTATTTTAATGTATATAAATAAGGTTAATAATACATACAAAATTGTAGAGTTTTACAGTTAATTTCATCTTACTCAAACTTTGTACAAGATTGTATTTTAATGTATATAAATAAGGTTAATAATACATACAAAATTGTAGAGTTTTACAGTTAATTTCATCTTACTCAAACTTTGTACAAGATTGTATTTTAATGTATATAAATAAGGTTAATAATACATACAAAATTGTAGAGTTTTACAGTTAATTTCATCTTACTCAAACTTTGTACAAGATTGTATTTTAATGTATATAAATAAGGTTAATAATACATACAAAATTGTAGAGTTTTACAGTTAATTTCATCTTACTCAAACTTTGTACAGGATTGTATTTTAATGTATATAAATAAGGTTAATAATACATACAAAATTGTAGAGTTTTACAGTTAATTTCATCTTACTCAAACTTTGTACAGGATTGTATTTTAATGTATATAAATAAGGTTAATAATACATACAAAATTGTAGAGTTTTACAGTTAATTTCATCTTACTCAAACTTTGTACATAGATTGTATTTTAATGTATATAAATAAGGTTAATAATACATACAAAATTGTAGAGTTTTACAGTTAATTTCATCTTACTCAAACTTTGTACAAGATTGTATTTTAATGTATATAAATAAGGTTAATAATACATACAAAATTGTAGAGTTTTACAGTTAATTTCATCTTACTCAAACTTTGTACAAGATTGTATTTTAATGTATATAAATAAGGTTAATAATACATACAAAATTGTAGAGTTTTACAGTTAATTTCATCTTACTCAAACTTTGTACAAGATTGTATTTTAATGTATATAAATAAGGTTAATAATACATACAAAATTGTAGAGTTTTACAGTTAATTTCATCTTACTCAAACTTTGTACAAGATTGTATTTTAATGTATATAAATAAGGTTAATAATACATACAAAATTGTAGAGTTTTACAGTTAATTTCATCTTACTCAAACTTTGTACAGATTGATTGTATTTTAATGTATATAAATAAGGTTAATAATACATACAAAATTGTAGAGTTTTTTAGTTAATTTCATCTTACTCAAACTTTGTACAAGATTGTATTTTAATGTATATAAATAAGGTTAATAATACATACAAAATTGTAGAGTTTTACAGTTAATTTCATCTTACTCAAACTTTGTACAAGATTGTATTTTAATGTATATAAATAAGGTTAATAATACATACAAAATTGTAGAGTTTTACAGTTAATTTCATCTTACTCAAACTTTGTACAGGATTGTATTTTAATGTATATAAATAAGGTTAATAATACATACAAAATTGTAGAGTTTTACAGTTAATTTCATCTTACTCAAACTTTGTACAGGATTGTATTTTAATGTATATAAATAAGGTTAATAATACATACAAAATTGTAGAGTTTTACAGTTAATTTCATCTTACTCAAACTTTGTACAGGATTGTATTTTAATGTATATAAATAAGGTTAATAATACATACAAAATTGTAGAGTTTTACAGTTAATTTCATCTTACTCAAACTTTGTACAGGATTGTATTTTAATGTATATAAATAAGGTTAATAATACATACAAAATTGTAGAGTTTTACAGTTAATTTCATCTTACTCAAACTTTGTACAGGATTGTATTTTAATGTATATAAATAAGGTTAATATAAAAAAGGTTAATAATACATACAAAACTTTGTAGAGTTTTACATACAAAACTGTTTTAATTAATTTCATCTTACTCAAACTTTGTACAAGCTTGTATTTTAATGTATATAAATAAGGTTAATAATACATACAAAATTGTAGAGTTTTACAGTTAATTTCATCTTACTCAAACTTTGTACAGGATTGTATTTTAATGTATATAAATAAGGTTAATAATACATACAAAATTGTAGAGTTTTACAGTTAATTTCATCTTATTCAAACTTTGTACAAGATTGTATTTTAATGTATATAAATAAGGTTAATAATACATACAAAACTGCAGAGTTTTACAGTTAATTTCATCTTATTCAAACTTTGTACAAGATTGTATTTTAATGTATATAAATAAGGTTAATAATACATACAAAATTGTAGAGTTTTACAGGTAATATCATCTTACTCAAACTTTGTAAAAGATTTTATTTTAATATATATAAATAAGGTTAATAATACATACAAAATTGTAGAGTTTTACAGTTAATTTCATTTTACCCTAACTTTGTACCAGATTGTATTTTAATGTATATAAATAAGGTTAATAATACATACAAAATTGTGAAGTTTTACAGTTAATATCATCTTACTCAAACTTTGTACAAGATTGTATTTTAATGTATATAAATAAGGTTAATAATACATACAAAATTTTGAAGTTTTACAGTTAATATCATCTTACTCAAACTTTGTACAAGATTGTATTTTAATCTATATAAATAAGGTTAATAATACATACAAAATAGTAGAGTTTTACAGTTAAGTTCATCTTACTCAAACTTTGTACAAGATTGTATTTTAATATATATAAATAAGGTTAATAATACATACAAAATTGTAGAGTTTTACAGTTAATTTCATCTTACTCAAACTTTGTACAAGATTGTATTTTAATGTATATAAATAAGGTTAATAATGCATACAAAATTGTGAAGTTTTACAGTTAATTTCATCTTATTCAAACTTTGTACAAGATTGTATTTTAATGTATATAAATAAGGTTAATAATACATACAAAATTGTAGAGTTTTACAGGTAATATCATCTTACTCAAACTTTGTAAAAGATTTTATTTTAATATATATAAATAAGGTTAATAATACATACAAAATTGTAGAGTTTTACAGTTAATTTCATTTTACCCTAACTTTGTACCAGATTGTATTTTAATGTATATAAATATGGTTAATAATACATACAAAATTGTTTAGTTTTACAGTTAAGTTCACCTTACCCAAACTTTGTACAAGATTGTATTTTAATGTATATAAATAAGGTTAATAATACATACCAAATTGTGAAGTTTTACAGTTAATATCATCTTACTCAAACTTTGTACAAGATTGTATTTTAATGTATATAAATAAGGTTAATAATACATACAAAATTGTAGAGTTTTACAGTTAATTTCATCTTATTCAAACTTTGTACAAGATTGTATTTTAATGTATATAAATAAGGTTAATAATACATACAAAATAGTGAAGTTTTACAGTTAATTTCATCTTACTCAAACTTTGTACAAGATTGTATTTTAATATATATAAA
>CM040183.1:68836512-68891512 GCA_022606455.1 Callitettix versicolor | reverse complement strand
CTTAGGTAATTCCTACTATTATTCATCCACTCAAGTTCAAATATATTTTTTTAAACTTGTAGTGGCTGACAATTGATGTTAATACAGTTTTTGTGTCAAGTATTAATATTTGTACAGACTATACAATAGGATTTGATTTAAATGACACTAATGTTGTATCCTATGTTAGTTTTAGGAATCGCAACAAGCAGCTGTCTCACTGACGTGATGGAAGCACATGACCTAAGTAGGAATTGACTTAATTTTTTTATATTACTTGTTTTTATTCACTCCTCTCGGCAAAGTTAACATTAAAAGCTTCACTTCAAAAACAATCCGTAAAAAACAAAATTATTTTTACATGTGTGTCTTGTAAGTTATACTGCTCAATACAAGACCTAAACGTGTTGAATTTTAAAAAATAATCAGTAGAAAAGTGTTTTTTTAAATATCCAGTAATATTAATGTTTTGAATTTTACAATGTTGTTCTGATGAATGTGTAAAAATTTGTGTAAAATCAACAATTTTTACACTACACATTAGTGTAAAATGAACAATTTTGTTCAAAGCAACAACGCTGAAAGTATTTTCCCATGATATAATTTGTGTCGCTGAATATCGGGAAAAACGTCATGCACTAGGCCTACACAACACAGGCTCCGACATTTTGTGTTGTGTCCTTTGTGCGACCATTGTGCAGCTGTATGCCTGGGCGACCGAGTGGAGATAATTTAATTAAATCACCTGTATGAAACTATGTGTCCGCAATTAACAGTATCAAAGCCATTTAGTTTTTGTATTACAATGAAAGGGTTACACAAAAAATATGCCATCCAGATCATTGTGTACATGCACAAAGGCTCAGTGTAACTACAAACGTATCTTGATATTAATATAGCCGTGATGATTTTGTCAATAATGAATGTAAAAAGTGCGCGGGACTAGGGGTTTTTCAAATTACTAGTTTAAATTTTAACTGTTATTTTATGAAATAAACAGAAGTCTATTTTATGGTAAGCAGACGAGATGATAGCGAACTTCATAAAATATGTTTTATCGCGCACTTTTTTTGAAAAGTTAGTGTCAAAATCAGAGTCAGAATTAAAACCTACAAATATTAGCATTTCCATTTAAAAAATACATTCAAAATTCATTTTTTTAAGTTACGAAGAATTTTGAAAACGTAAAATGCTAATTTATGTAAATGTAGTGTGATACTTACAATATGAAATAATATTTTCAAATAATTTTTAAAAACGTGGAATAGCCGCCATTTTGAAACGTTTGAACAATCTTTTATGAGGAAAGAATTTTTCCCAGATTAAAATCGAATTTTGTTCCTACTAGCTTGAATCAAATCGGAGTGAATTAGGATAATAAACTTTCAAATTATTGTACACTGAAATTACAAATGTGAACCCTGACCGCCGTCAAATTCGTTTATTTGTTTTCAAAGAAATTTAATCATCGTAAATGTTAATTTATGTAGATTTTAACGCTGATTACTGTGGCGAAATCAGATTTTAAAAGAATTGTAGTCAAAGAAGTACTGAATATTTTAAGGTTTCAAATTACCGTAGTTTTAAAACAGTTGAATGGAATTTGCTCTTGTTCGAGCTATTGTGAAAATCGATTTTCGTGCGAACTTTGAATCAAATCGGATCAAAATTCCGAACGTGTGCATGCTAAATACGCACACACACACACGCGCGCGCACCCCCCACAGTAGGCCTATATTGAATATACAATTGTAAATATAAATAATATACTGATATATAGGCTATAGACCTGTATAATTTTTAACGAACTGTCAAAAATTGATCTAGAATCTAGGATCTTCGCTCCTTCTAGGTCAATGATGGTTGCTCCAGTAGGTCATATTCCAATTGAAATACATTAATGAATAATTGTAACCTGAATATCGTAAGTTGATAATTAATTTACGATATTCTAACAACCAATAAACGTGTTTTTAAACAGCCCTTTGGCTGTTTCTGTTTAACTTAAAAGCGTGGTCCGATGTTAAGAGCTCTTAAGACCGCATTCACAATTCAAACGCAAAATAATTTCAAAATGACCATCGAAAATTTATAGGTAATTCGTAAAATTAAATATTTGGACTACTTAACAATCCCCCCGTGGTTCGGAAACGATGTCTATAGAAATATAAAAATACACGTTATTGGGTCATTTCAAACAATCCGGTGAAACATATTTGTTTCAGGCCAGTAACCAGCGATACATATCAATTTAATAATTACTTTCAATAATCCTGTTAAGTGATTTCCATCAAGTTTCATTCTGCATCAGTTGTAGTTTCCACGTTTTTCAATTAACTGAACAAGCCATGACGTAATACTTTTTAACGTTGAAAATATTGAACTTCTGCCTAGCTTTTTATTTGTATTGTAAACGCAACGTTCGTGAATTATTTTCTTAAAACGGCTTACTGTATATTAGAGATGACGTCACGAGTGGCTGAGTAGGAATGTAATTAAGGAAACGAGAGGACTATGGGAGTCTACATTCCGGGTGCTGGACAACCGTAATTATTATGTAGGCTTTAGTGGTTTTTTTGTATTTTATTGACTTATAAAACTAGAACGCTATAACTGACCAAAACGTATTTATCTTTGTTCTTGATATACGCTATGAAAAAGACCGGAAATCTTCCTTTGAATTGTTATAAAAATAAATACATTATGTGTAAATATTACAGAAATTTTTTTATATTTCTCTTCGCTAAAAATATGGTTAAGAAAACTTTCAGAAAATTGAAACGATTTCTCAAAATCGGCTCGTACAATTTTTATCATAAAAGAATCATAAAACTCAACTCAGTGCACGAAATTTGAAATTAAAGTCGTTTATATTTCCAGAGTAAAGGCTCCCACAGGTGGCGGTAAAACGGTTTGAACACAAATATAATAAATCTACTGTGAAGGTTCTAGGCGAAGGTTATAAATGGTTTATTGTGAAGAAGAATTTTCACGTACGTCATTCCAATTGGTCTGTGTTAAACAATTGTTTACTTACTATTTCTCAAATATAACCTAATCGGTAATCAGAAAATGAACAATAAGAATGAAATGTTACACCTTATCGTAACTTAAAAATAAGTAGGCCTAAATAAAACAGAAAATTACTTTACATGAAAAATTGTAATAGCCTACAGGTGTTACTCTTCAACTACAATAAAAATACTTGAAAAAAATAACCTAAAAAGATACTTGAAAATCCTTGTATCTAAAAACATTGTATAGGCCTAATAATTTTTATAAGTCAGAATTTCTTAAACTACATTTAGCTGCCGTAAAATAAGGTAATATATAAATGTCAATAAAAAACAATTAAAATAGTTTAATAATTCTCCTAATTATGTCAAAATATTATCTTTTTTTAATATTTTTATTTTTAGGATGGGATACGTCATATAAAATGTTGGGAACTTTTACATACTCAGTAAGTTTTTCTGTCATGTTTGTCAAATTTGTACAGAAATTAACGCGCAACGACGCTTGATAAAGGTAATAAATAAATAAAAACAATCCGTGAATGTAGATTACATTTAAAACAATTTGGTAGCGCAGCTGTCTCGCTGACGTGATTGAAGCGAATTTCCAAAAGTACTTTTCTTCATTTTATCATTTTTTTGAAATTCTGATTTCACTATCATAATTAACATTAAAATTCTGTATATATATATATATATATATATATATATATATATCATAAGTCGCCATTTTAAGTATCTTGGCGAAGCAAAACTATAGCAGTAGTTTAGTTTTCAGAACTAAACCGAACCGCTAATGAACAAAGAATTATGAGGCTTCAGAAGACCTACTAGCTAACGTAAACTCACTAAAACAAGAAATGCGTTTCGACAAAGCTGAAATGGTAAACGATGGTCATTCCATAATTAGGGAAATAGAAAAGCTGGAACGAAAATTTCTCAGGATGATTTACGGGGCGATCAATAAGAACGGTATTCGGATGAAGAGACCTCAGAACGAACACCGCGGTAACAGAAGGAATCTGAAAGCGCCGAGCAAAGTATTACACACACTATACTGGATGGAAAACTCCGGAACAGCAAAGAAAATACTCGACGTCATAACAAATGTGACAGAATGGTTGAAGGACGTCCAGAGGTACCTAAAACAGATCGACATAGAAAATCTCGAACACAGAACCGAGGGCCGGAATAAAATCACGAAAGTAAAGTTTGAGCAGAGAACCTCGCAACAACCGAGGGACAGAACATTCCGAGAGGATAAAGAGATTTTGGAAGCAAGCCGAAGATGAAATTGTGATTTAAAATTCAATTGCTCTCCTAAAGGGGAACAATCGCTCTCCTAAAGGGCAACTGTCTTAGAGGGGAACAATTGTTCTCCTAAAGGGGAGCAATCGCTTTTATAAAGGGGAACAATCGCTAATATATATATATATATATATATATATATATATATATATATATATGCAAGAGAGACGCTAGCACTCCACACAAAAGCTACAATGGAGGGTATTTTGAAGGAAGAACGCAAAATCTTGAGGAAGATCCTTGGCCCGAGATTAACAGAAGATGGATACAGGTTGCACTCCCGGAAGACCACAGAGAAGATATCGAACCTGGCAGCAGATATCAGAAGAAGGAGGCTTCGGTTCTATGGACACATCAGTAGACTCCCAACAACGAGACTTGCCAACAGAATCCTTAAGTATATACAAGGTGTCAAATCAACAACGTCGTGGATCGCACAAGTCAGAATAGACCTACATGACGCAGGAATAGACTCAGCAGATGTTGAAGACAGGCGCGCATACAGGAGAAAGATGCTCGGTTGGAAGGTCCCAGAGAATGAAATCCCAAAGAGAGCAGGGGTAAAATGGACGGAGGAGCGGAAGAGGATCCATGGGGACAGGATGAGGGAGGTGTGGAGGATTAGAAGGAACAAGACATGAGTCGGAGTGCTTTGCGTGATCCAACAGGGTCTATGCGCAAATAATAATAATAATAAAATATATATTATTTTAATATTTATATATATATATATATATATATATATATATATATATGTATGTTAAATGCTTCAGACGTCTATATGTATACCTCATACTTCTAGTCGTTTGACTTTAATAATTGAAATAGAAACTTACTATTCCATATCTCATTTATTGCACAATTAAATAACTAATTAAGACACTTTAATTATTTAAGATTAATTAATTAATTATTTAATTAATTTAATAATTTAATTAATTAATTAATTAATTATTTAATAATTAATTAAAGATTAATTAATTATTTAACTAATTAAGAATACTTTATAAATTTAAACCCTGAACTTTACATATTCAGGTATGTTTATTACCTTAACTAATAACATTTATTTGTTTAATTAATGAATCAGTTGTACAAGTCCTCCAACAGAGAGCAGCCTGGCAGTCCTTCAAGTTTGCAGATGTCACGTCAAATTCAACTGCGATTTATTCACAATCACTTGTACACACTCCGGGAGCTTAATGCAACGTCAAACTCAAACTGTAACGGCGTGAATAACACGTTTTGTATTGCGTTTTTTTAAAAACAGTGATTTAATAAACATCGCAGGGACTTGTTCTGAGGTCATTGTCAATCCATATTAATAGAGGCTATACAAGAGGATTGTTTCGTTGGCAACAGTTAACGGGTCAAGTAGGCTACAAAAACTGGATGTTACTTTGTAGTACAATAACTGATACTGTAAAAGTGCTAAAAAATCAGATCCGAAAACTATAGAATGAATTTTTTGTTTTTTTCTATGTGCTCTATAAAATACATATCTAAAAATCTTTACTGCCCTTTAAATCATTTTTCCTTATAAGGGAATAACACACCTCTAAACATTAAAAAATCAATAACTCTTATAATATTAAAAATAAATTTCAAAAAATCCATATAATTTTATTTTTGAGGTAACCGAATTTCATAATAAAATCATCTCTTATGAGTGACAAAAATATTAAGGGTGTAAGCAACCCTTAAATACTAAAAAATTATATTTTTTAATATTAGGAATAAATTTTTAATAATCTGTAGGCCTATACTTATGTTTTTTGAAATCTCTGATTGTGATTATAAAACTCAAATTTATTAAGGGTAGAAACTACCTTTAAATTCTAAAAAAATTGAATTATCCTTGTAATGTTACGAATAAATTGTAAACAAATAATATACTTATGTTTTCGAGGTTGATGATTTTGATTTCGAAGTCTAAACTTATAAAACATGAACATTTTAAGGGGTAGAAAATAACTTAAATACTATTAAAGTTATAATTCTTCAAATGAGAATTCGTAAACAACCCTATATCTTATACAATATTACAGACTATAGTATATGTTTCCAATAACAAATCCAGTGTTATTCGCATAAAACCAATTTAATTTTAAGTAAAATTAATGACCATCGATCCCACGTGTTCACTAAAACCAAACTAACACTATAAAATTTTACAGCTGGCTTAACGTAATTTTAAATATTTTTCGTTCCATGAAAATTTCACGTTTTACACATTATACACGAAACAAATAGTGGTCCTTAGGTATATCAACAAATTCCGTCTCATGTAATCGGGTAAACATTACAAGGAATCCTTTAAAAATAGGAGCTATTACTTGATCCTGTGCCTATACGTCTTGCTTAGGTAAACAAAAACTGTACATGGTCTTAGGATTGAAATTTAATTTAGGCTCTCACGTCATTTCAAATTGTCATATTTTTGGAACAATGTTGTCACTGGGAAATAAGAAAGTAATGTTTTTGGTTTTTCCAAGCTTTATTTTTTCAGTCGTATCATATTCTTATAAAACTTTAGTTTTTAAGATATTTCCATTTTTGACACACCATTTTCCTTCTAATGTGCTCAAGCGATAATTTTAAACGTTAATATATATTTTTTAACTATACGATATAGAGAAATCGAAAAATATGCGAACTTTTTTTTTGTATCCTTATACGTTTTTATAAAATCCAAAGAAATTTCCCCAAAAAGATTGTTTTGAAAGAATTTCTCAAAATTTACATTATTAAAAATGCTTACAGATTGAATTATTTTTTCTTAATTAGAAAAAAATTGTGCATATTAAAAATAATATGCTTTAATTATTGTAACTGGATTTTATAAAATTTTTACTTAATAACAAATTTCAGCAAAAAAAGTATAGAAATTGTCGTATAAGTTTTTAAAGAGCATACGTTTTTATAATTTTGTTAGTTTTCGTGATAAAAGTTTATAAGTTTATTCATTCGAATGCAAATTTAAATTTTCAACATTTTCTCTCCACGTTGTAAAGATAAATTTTAAAAACTAAATATCGGAATAAAGTAAAAAAAAAACATTCGATCTGAATTTGTAAAAGCTTTTTTTTCAATTTAAATCAATACTTTACAAGTAATTAAAAAAAGTGTAAGAATATAGATTTCATTTGTTGAAAGTTGAAATTTTTAATTCTCAGTACCTGAAAAAATGTAAATCTTTGAATAAGTGCAAGTGTGTTTTTTTCCTTAGAATTGAATTTTATGTTAGGTCATAAAGTTATTGTTAATTTTTAGCAATTACCTTTAAAAATGTGGGAAACATCCCTATTAAAAAAAAAAAAAACAGGTACAGAGGCAATATAGATTATGATATTTATATTTTAGAAAGCAGAATACAAAAAACCGTGTACGTAGGGGTCGAAAAGTTTACTTACTGTACAGTTGTTAACGACGCGAAATTTCAAATACTAGACTTGACCTTTAGAAGACGTTTCCAGTAATTGAAAATTGTACCATAAACAGAGTTTAGTCTACAAAAGATTTAAACATTTTGTTTTTCTAACATTCGCTTAACCATCTTACAATTTTATTAAAATTTTATAATTTATTTAACAAAATAGGCCTATTCGAAAATGTTCTTATATAAAAAAGATATAGGAAATAAATTATAGCTTTTCCTGATATCAAAATAATGTCCTCTTCTATAACACACTTTAAATCTTCAGCATTATTAGAACTGCAGATAACACATACAAGTTTTCCTTTACATAGCCCAGCAAGAAAAAATACCAACAGTTAAACATGTGGAGACCAAAGTAGGCAATAAAAATTTCTTACGATATTTTATGTTGCGTATAATTGATTAATGCCCGTTTCTGGTACAGTTATAAAGCTGTTTAGCAGAATTCAAGAAATTTGTATTTGTTTTACGTTTTCCATTGATACTGTCTGCCACTTCGCTGACATCTTTCATTGATAAAGCAACTGCGTTTTTTGGCACTGTTGAGCGATATATTCAAAGAAATTTAGCGTAAACACCTTTATCAGAAAATTTGTGTTTTTAAAATTAATTTATCAACATACTTGTTTATTTAAATGTGAGAAATTTTGTACAGTGTTAAAAGTATTTCATAACTGAATTTCGCTGCAGCATCTCAATAACGCTAGGTTGTAGAAGCCTACCAATTTAATGTCCCCGTTTACTTTCCTGTTCAAATAAGTAGTGAGGAAATGATGTTCTCTCCCTTTCAAATCTGAGTGTTAAACTTCCAGAATTACCCAACCTCTTTCCCAAGCGGCGAAGCGTGTTAAGCTTCTTCCGAAAACAGAAAATGTCTGTCTGTAATACTTAGTTCTGTGCTTTTTGGGGTGTAAATGTGTAAGCAACAAAACACAGAGTTGCCCCTTAAGTACTTATTTTGCCCGGGGCTGTTGGGACTGATATTACCAAATATTTACGTTCACAGAGTGAATTTAAAAACAACAATGTTAGATGCAATGGTAGACAATAGGAGAGGAAAAGCATAAATATGGAAGTACTGTAAAGGAAATTTAAATATGTATAATGTTTACATAATATGTTGAGTAATGAAGGGAGGAACTGTCTTTTGTAGCACATTTTGTACGCATACGCGAGCGTGCGCGTACGTACAAACAAATAAATAAATTAATATGTATTTTTCCCCAACCACTCAAAAATGTACTAAAGATAAAGATCGATTTTTTTATGATCATGGTTACAGATTTTGCAAATAAATTCGAATTAAAATGCTATTTAAACACAAAGAAAAAGTAAGTTTTTTTTAATCATTATTATTATAGAACTTACTGTAACGACCACTCTAACGATAATTCGTAAAAAAACTAAAAAAAGTTTATTTTTTTCAAATGATATTTGACAAAAAAATTGGTAATTTTAAATAACAGTTAGCATACTGTAAGCTCAGATGAAGTAAAGCAGCTTTAAAATTTAACTTTAAATAACGGCGGCATAAAAATCTATATAACGGGGGTTCGTAAAGTGTGTCTAATAGCTTGAAGATTGATAAGCAAAGTGGCAAAGTGGTTTGTAACGTGAGCCGTCAAAGCAATGTGTTAATCTGTGATTGAAAAGCAAATATGTGTAAAGATTTAACGCTTTAATACTTGTGAAATTAATAATTCTCAATCATTGTGACAAGAGGCAAGTTATAATGTGAACAGTTTAAAAACGATACTATTTAAATATTTTAAAAGTTAACAAATATTTATATTATTATTGCAACATAGCCACCGGACCACATATTTAAGTAATTAGGATTATGACCTATTCTTCCCGTCAGTGGTCTATCTACTCACCTCGTAAATACTACCGCGGTTTCGAAACTCTATTGTTCCATCTTTAGGGCGTGATACAAAATGTTAAATCTCTCTGTCAAAGTCAAACAAAACATTAAATACATACGTCACAAACACTGAACACAATTACACGATTAAAATACAAACGATGAAATTTGGTTTGGCCAAACGATACGTGCGACTCGTATGTCGTTACATTCCGGACTCTTTTATCCGGACAAATTTTATCATGTCTGTTTTAATCGTGGAATTGAGTTCAGTGTTTGTGACGTATGTTTTTAATGTTTTGTTTGATTTTGTGACGACCTCGACAGAGGGATTTAACATTTTGTATCAAGGCCTGAAGATAGAACAATAAAGTTTCGAAACCGCGGTAAACTTTACGAGGTGATAAGATAGACCACTGACGGGAAAAATAGGTCATAATCCTAATTACTTAAATATCTATAAATTATATTTCTCATATTACAAACCACAAGGCGTCCTTTAACTAACTGTTAATACAGTCACTTCACGCTGTTCATACAGACAGAATAATTCGTTTAAACTGTAACGTTCTTCATTACACACGATGGCGTAACGTTCACACTTCAAGGCTGAGTCAATGTGTTCACATCAACAATCACATTGAGAGTACGGCAGTGTGATTCGATGGATGAATGTTCCGATGAATAACGTTACTGATGGCTGTACTTTTAGATGAAAACAAGGAAAACATAACAAATGGATGCATTCATTGTTGTTTCTATCTTCTGTGGGAAAGTAGTAAAACATTGTTCTATAAATTGTTCGAAAAGTTAGCCAGTAAAACATTGTTCCATAAATTGTTCGAAAAGTTACCCAGTAAAACATTGTTCCATAAATTGTTCGAAAAGTTACCCAGTAAGACATTGTTCCATAAATTGTTCGAAAAGTTACCCAGTAAAACATTGTTCCATAAATTGTTCGAAAAGTTACCCAGTAAAACATTGTTCCATAAATTGTTCGAAAAGTTATCCAGTAAAACATTGTTCCATAAATTGTTCGAAAAGTTACCCAGTAGAACATTGTTCCATAAATTGTTCGAAAAGTTACCCAGTAAAACATTGTTCCATAAATTGTTCGAAAAGTTACCCAGTAGAACATTGTTCCATAAATTGTTCGAAAAGTTACCCAGTAAAACATTGTTCCATAAATTGTTCGAAAAGTTACCCAGTAAAACATTGTTCCATGAATTGTTCGAAAAGTTACCCAGTAAAACATTGTTCCATGAATTGTTCGAAAAGTTACCCAGTAGAACATTGTTCCATGAATTGTTCGAAAAGTTACCCAGTAAAACATTGTTCCATAAATTGTTCGAAAAGTTACCCAGTAAAACATTGTTCCATAAATTGTTCGAAAAGTTACCCGGTAAAACATTGTTCCATAAATTGTTCGAAAAGTTATCCAGTAAAACATTGTTCCATAAATTGTTCGAAAGGTTACCCAGTAAAACCTTGTTCCATAAATTGTCCGAAAAGTTACCCAGCAGAACATTTTGCTTTCAAAAATCGTTAGCGGGTTTACGAAATTATCAAAACACTTTTTCTAAGCCATTTTTAAATGTTTCTACAAATCAGAAAAACACCAGTAACTAATTATCAAATAAAAATTCCTTAATTAACTAATTATTTCAAAATTTATTATATATTATTCTGGATTAAATTAGTAGTAAATTATTCTACTAAGCAAAAGATAAAGTGGTTAATAAATGATAATTTAAACTCAATTAGAGCAAAATTTACAAATAAAAACCTATTAATATTAAAACATTGTAATTACTTTGGAAAATCCTATTAAAGAATAAAACTGTAGTGCTATGTTTTAGGTAACATACGTCTTTAACGGGTAACGTATAAGTTTGTATAACACATTAGGTACAATTTTAAACTTTATTATTAACACGAAGTTACAAAAAAATATTTCTTTAAAAACACGAGATGTGTTCAGAAAGTAACGAGAATTTAAATTTTGTAAACAAAATATTTATTTATTCTTTTACATTGATGTTGTCGCCTTAAAAATAGTCCCCATTGGAGATTATGCACTTGTGCCATCGCTTCTTCCAATCCTCGAAATACTTCTCAAACTCGATCTTTGAGATAACCTTTAGTTCTTTCAGCGATGCGCTTTTAATGTCATCTACGGCTGTAAAACGACAACCCTTTAAGGTTCTCTTTATTTTTGGAAATAGGAAAAAGTCACGCGGAGCCATGTCTGGTGAATATAGAGGCTGGGGCATTGTTACAGTACTGTTTTTGGCCAAAAATTCACGAACAAGCAATGTATTGTGAGCTGGTGCAAAAGCCATGAATTGTTTTTCCACAGATCCAGGCGTTTTTCGGATTGCTTCACGCAAACGGCGTTGACCTTGTAGGTAGTATTGACCGTTTCATCTGGTGGCAGGAATTCATGATTCACTATGCCATTAATATCGACCGCACTTGTCGAGTATTTTTCGGTCTTGGAGAGTCAGAATGCCTCCACTGGGATGATTGAGCCTTAGTTTTGACGTCATATCCTTAAACCCATGTTTCGTCACCTGTTATAATACGTTTCAGTAATTCTGCATCGTTGGTGACTTCATTTAGTGACTCCTGAGCAACTTCCATTCGCCGCTATTTTTGTTCAAAATTCAACAATTTTTTAACTAATTTTGCTGCCACGCGTTTCATACACAAAACATTGGAAACAATGTCATGACAAGATTCAATCGATATGCCAACAACATCAGCGACCTCTCTAATTGTGATTCGGCGATTGTTCGTAACCATTTCTTTCACTTTTTCCACGTTTTCATCGGTTGTAGATGTGCTGGGGCGTCCAGGGCGTTCGTCATCTTCAACTTCTTCACGCCTTCTTGGAAACGTTTATACCACTCGTAAACTCTTGCTTTACTTATAGCAGACTCACCATAGTCCTTTGTTAACATTTCACATACTTTGTTACAATTTATTCCATTTTTTATGCAAAATTTGATACGAATACTTTTGATTCATTTCTTTTAACAAACGAAAATCTCCGAGCTCATAAAAACACGTCTAACCTTAGCTGTTATAGACAAAGTCAACAATGAAAACAGCTGAAAGTTTTATCATACTTTCATACAAACATAATATACCAACATAATAAAGAAAATGTTTTACAATCGGACTCTCCAAGCCCGCGAAATTAAAAATTTCTTGTTAGTTTCTGAACACATTTCGTACATTAGTTGCTTATTATGCTTTACGTATAAGTATAAAAAGTTATTATTACAATGAAATAACAAATAAAATTGTTAAATTTAATAAATAAGTTCAAACAGGAAAGTAAGAGTTTTATAGATAAGCGATGTTGAAAGTCCAAGATAATTCATTAAAACAAGTTTTGTTTGTCAGTTAACAGTGTATTTAGCACTCAATGACAACTTTAATGAATATTAAAAAGGATTTTTGTCATTTTTTATCAACGAATTTACAATTGAGACTGGTTAATGTAACCAAACGTACAAAGCTATTGTTGTGAGATTTCAGTTAAACTTAAGCACAATCATTGGTTTTGACAATAGCTGGAAAAAATCCATCTGTTAAACTGTTTCAAAATTATGGTTATTTAAATTTAAAAATATGTTTTATTTAACTCTTGTCAGCTGATTTTTGTTCGAAAATAGGTTAATAACGCTGCCAAAGTCATGGAAAATCCACAGAGCGTAAATTTGGTCTCAACAATACGTTATTAGCTAGGGGTTAAAAAGTGTGTGTGTGTGTGTGTGTGTGTGTGTGTGTGATTTTTAGTATTCATCTGATCGAAAAAATGTCACTCCAATTACATATGAAGCTTTAACAGTTTGACACGCAGAGAAATACGATCAACCATTTTACACAGCCTGCCACCACAACTTTACACTTTTTTTGAAAACCTGATTTCACAATCGCAAACACTGTTACATTCAGCATAACCTGACGGTGATCAGGGTTCATTTTCTTATTTCTAATAGAATTTCTATGTTAAAAATGATGATGTTTGTAAATTTTGATGGTTAATTACTGTTACGAAATTATATTTTTGAGTACGTTTTAAATATAAACGTTATAAATAAAGTACATATTTATTGTAAAATCGAAAAATAAAAACATTTTACTTTAGGCGATACAATAGTTTTACGTTAGGAAACATTTTTTTCCATCACATCTTTGCCTTGTTTTTATTATTTTAAAATGTATATAACAAATTTTGAATTATTGTAATGGAAAACCTTTTATATTACATAGTATTCTTTTATTGAAAAAATCATTTAAATATAGACAAATTTATAATTTCATTATAATCTTACGCTTAATAATTAAGTTATGTTCAGTTATTGTTTAAGCTGTTAGAACAAAAACATTTTAAAACTATGTTCAGTATAATGATCTGCCTTCCCTAGTTTCGTCAATTCTACTTTCGTTGACGCGCTTCGGTATAGAATATATAGAACTATATTCTATACTCAATATAGTTTTTGAAGATGGAGGTTCTCCGAAACGCGTCAACGAAAGTAGAATTGACGAAGATAGGGAAGGCAGATCATTATACTGAACATAGTGATAATAATCGTAGCAGAAAAGAAGAAGAATATAAAAAGAATTTCAACATTTTTAAACACTGTAAAACTACACTTACTTGCTAGTAATTTTTTTATATTCTTCATTTTATTGATTATATTATAATAACGTACAAAAGAATTCATCGGTATTTTTAAAAAGTTAATATTTCTTTGAAAATATTCGTTCTAAACTATTCTCTGAAAGGTCTAGCAATTCTAATTTGGCGTCTGACATTTGTTTTCGCTCATTCTGAGTTAATTACATCCTGCGGCAAGGACACCAATATGGTTCTTGATGAAAGGAACTGCAATAACCTTTTCGCCTTACCCGAGGCTTCTCTTTACCCTTACTTTATTAATCTTCGCTTTTATATAGTATCTAAAGGTAATGCGAATGCAAAATATATTTTTGTAAGCTTAGAAGCCTATTTATATTATATTTTGTTAATTTGTGAATAAATATATATTTTTCTTTAATTCTGAATTTTTCGTATATAAATTCTGAATTTCTAATGACAAATTAACTCATAACAATGCAGATATTTTTTGTAATAATTATGATGAATAATATTCATAAAACTTTATGAACAACCATTAATATGTTGTTAAAATCAACCGTGTTTTTTAGCTGACAAATACTTGGATTATCTCGTAAATCTAGCCTAAATAATGTATTTGTATACATTATGCAACAGAGTCTATGGTTTTAAACTCATTAGTAACGGGGTTACATATTTATCGTGCTTAAAAACAATTATTTTTTATTCGATACATTTTTTAATTTGAAAAAATGCCTTTTCTATTATTATTAAATAATTTTACACATGATAAATTAAATTTGTATTTATATTAAATTTTTAATAAAATATTTCAGTATTTAAAAACGCTAATAAACAGAAGGTTTTTGAGAAAATTGCTTTTACTGAAGTTTAAAATATAAGATTACCATCAATCTTAGAAATTCCAAAAACAAGAGACTTCTATTTTATAGTGCAGTTCGTGTTTTAACTATATTAACATCGGAGTTATAAGTGTTTTTAGTTTACGTTTTGGCGTCTTTACTTTGTATTTTTAAATTTTATTTATTTACTGTTTATACTTTCTGTCCTTAAAAAACACTAATCTTTTTAAACTTTGATATAGTTACACATACAATTACACTTAAAATATCCTAATAAAACGAAACAAAATTTTATATTTGGGTTACAGGAATGTTTAACAGTTTACTGATATGGAACACAAATATACTCAAATTAGCCTAGGAGAGCTGGTTTCAAATAAATCGATAAACCTGACGTACCTGTTATCATACTAGGCCGTTGTGGTATCCGAATAAATGAACACTCTGGGTTTGTCCCATTTTTCTATCAATACCGGCAAAACATTTGCTCCGATCTAGGTTTGGTGAACAATCTTTAGTCACAAATTTAATGTTATGTAACTTTATAATTTTACATTTTATCTATCTCTTACAGTTTTCACGTAAAATTAATAAAACGTTTTCACGGAATTCAACTAGTACAATATATATAATTTTAAACGATCTCTCAAAAAGATATCTATAGGCCAGGATCGGCGCTCATTTCAAGGTCCTGGATCTGGGTATTACTATGATGGCCGCGAATCAGATTAGCTTATGTACTAGAAGAAGGGATTATAAAACCCCAAGCACTGCGATCAACAACTAAACCTCTTAAGTACTAGATCAGCAAATTGGTGCCTTTAATAAGTTCCAACAATCCACTGACTAGCTCATCCTGCTGATCCCTAGGATCCTGGAAACATGAAGCTCCCTAGCCTCCTGCACACAATCTTAAATTATATATTCTGTAGTATATATTTACCGCACAACCTACACACGGCTTCTCCGTGGTACATACCTACCCTGTTCTTGTGCACCCTCAGACCACAGCGTCCAGTAACTAGCCTAATGATTTTCTTGAGTTGTACTCTGCCCAAGGTATCTACCGCCCTCCTATGTTCTCCATGAAGAACCTTACTCATAGGCGCTTACTATGGGAATGCCCATGAGAATTGTCCCATCTTACTTGGTGTTTCTGGTTAATCTACCTATTAATAGACAATCCGACAAACGATAGAAAGATTCCTGAAGCTGGCTGAGATCCCGGTCCTCATCATTAACCTCAATCCCCTTATGCCCGGAACCCAGTGAGAGTAACTCAGTCTCCCAGGGACAAAGTATTGAAGGTCTCCCAACACTCTCAGACCCACAAGTGCTTTGATTACTGCCTGACTATCAGTATAAATGTAAATACGAGCCTCCTTGAAGGCCCCTTTCCAATTCTTCCAAATACAGTCATTAATGCCAATTACTTCAGGCTGAAGTACTGTTGCATATTGTTTCAGGGCAACAGCTCAGCACCAATATAACATAGTAGGTCTCCAGATTTTTCCAACATGCAATTTTCCTCTCCAAATGTCATCTTGACATCAAAGGATCTAAGAAACCATGTGATTTGGCCATTTGGTTATTCCCCATCATTAATATCGTGCCTCTAACTTTTTATGTAATTCTAGCATGCCACAAAGTTGAGGATGGCCAGACTTTACTATCCTGCAGCCTAGATGGTGTTTTTCGTGCCTCTCACATGGTATATAGGTCAATGGGGGGGATTCCTAGCCGCCATTGATATCGTGTTCATAGAGCCGGTTATGCACAGGCAGGCCAACTTGTGAAATTCAGTCAAAAATTCTCTAGCCCCCGTTTGCTGGGCGCGAATAGCTAATTTATGATGTCAGTTTCTCAGAATTGTTATCTATATTAATTTATTATTAGGCCTTAATGTTTATGAAAATACATTAACTATATCATCTGTTAAACTTGTTTAAATTAACACTGATTGATAGAAACAAAGAGTAATAGTTTTATAGATTTTGGAATATTTGAAATACAGGAGGCATGACTGAAAGGTACTCAATGAAAGTTTTAATGCTAATAATTCACACAGTAAACTTTACAGTTTATAAATAAATAAAGAGGAAAACTGAGTGAGTAACTAATTTAAAAACAAAATCCCTAAACAGCCTAAGAGGTAAACAATGCGAAACAATCTAGTTTTATTGAAGACAATAATTAGTTTATTGAACTTAAGGGGATATGCTAATTTCCTAATATGAATCAGTATTGTCCAGTAACGCCGGAATTAGTAACTGTTTGACAGCTTGTTGTTTCCTCAGCTGAATATAGATAGCACTGTGATTAATTAGTTTTTCCTTCGAGAGGAAATGACTTAGTTACAACTAATCACACAGGCTTTATTCCATTAAGTCAGTATTAAGCTAGCTATAAATTTATGTAATATATTTGCTGTCTTACACTTACCTTGGTTGCAATCATACCAATAGCTTGCTTTAAACTGTACATTACATATTACCTCGTTGAATATTTACACGATATATTTTTTGCTAAAGTTTTCTGTTTTGTAAAACTTTTTTTGTAATTGTTTTGTACGATCATCCAGAACTGATTATATCCAGAATGCCGAAAAGTTTAAAAATACTTTTTAGGATAATATTTCCAAAAATTTTACTCAAAATTTTCAGCGGAAATTATGAAATTCTCGTTTTTGCATGCAATATAAAAACGATGTTTATAGTTCAATGTTAATAAAACAATATTGGTGTTTTTTTATTGAACAAGCTGCGAAGTGGTTGAATGATTTGTTGCAATATTTTATTACCTAGTGTAAAATATTTTTAAAATTTTATCGCACACACTGCGTAATGGTTGGTTATTTTATTTTTTCCGTTACACGTTAATTACATTCCTTTGAAGAATTCATCGGACGTAGTGGGACATTTTTTTCAAAGAGTAAAGAATATTTTTAAAGCACAAGTTTAGATCCAATTACTATATGGAAATTTGTCTTCCTTTTTTTTAAAAAAAAACTTCGCTTGATAAGGGTCAGGGCTGGTAACAGCAGGGTACAATTTAAGTAGAGTTCCATTATGCAATTGTTTTTAATTTTGGAAAAAAATATTTAAGATGAATTTGATATATGTGTGCACAAATACCCAAATTAAACCCACTTTTTAGGCCCAATGGACATGAAAAACTGGGAGTGACTTTTAAATTTGAAAATAGGTATTTTAACAGATACAAAGTTTATTAAAATATTCTTCACACTGAAAAAACGTAATGCTAATAAGGATTAACAAACAAAACACGACGCCTATTTCTTTACATTATTAAAAACGAAATTCCATTCGAAAATGAACTACTGAAGCGACAATCATGGTAATACCCAGGCCCGTGTTCTTACATGAATGAACCCCGATTCTGTGATGTCTTTTGTAGAGGACTCGTTTATATTTTTAAAATTTGAAATATTTTAATTTATTACCTAATGATCTAAAAGACCTAAAAGTGTCTGACAAGACAAAAAAGAAAATAATTTTGAAATACTTTAAGTATAATTTATAAGCAAACCATGAACGCATTTAAGTTGTGAACCAGGCGTTTATTTTAGTGTACATGTATATAAGCTTTTTGTTTTCTTTTTTATTAAGTTTTTGTTATTTTGTTATTAGGCTGTGATTCCTGAGCACAGAGAGGCACTTCCTCTCTCTTCGGATATATATTTGTAACTCCTTTAGGAGATATATGTATGTATAAAGCCAATAATAAATAAGTATATATATAAGTATATATACATATATATTATACATATATATTTATATATATATATATATATATATATATATATATATATATATATATATATATATATATACATATATATATATATATATATATATATATATATATATATATATATATATATATATATATGTATATGTAAAATGTGTGTGTGCGTATGTGTGTTTTTCGTTGCTTAACGTCATACTTTATGCCATTTAGACTAATGAGGACGAGGAATCAGCGTTAACGATAAGGGAAAAACAACGGGAGTAACTGCGGCTCGAACTAAGAACGTTAAGGTGCGCAGTTCAGAGACGCAGCAGACTGACCGGTGCTTTACCACATCGTCCGAGTTTCCATGTGTGTGTGTGTGTGTGTGTGTGTGTGTGTGTGTGTGTGTGTGTGTGTGTGTGTGTGTGTGTGTGTGTGTGTGTGTGTGTGTGTGTGTGTGTGTGTGTGTGGCGCTTTAACATGCTTTATAGCCGCCTCGGTGGCCTAGTTGATAGCGTATTGGGCTCTCACCCCGAAGTCCCGGGTTCGATTCCCGGCCAGGACTTGGCATTTTCATACGCTATAAATCATCCCATCGTCTGCATTAGCCCACGTGTGCACAATAGTCGGACGTTAAACACAAAAAAAACAACAAAACAAAAAACAAAAACAAAAAAAAAAACAAAAAAACAAAAAAGAAAGCAAAAACATGCTTTTATTCCAATTTGGCACACAAATCGATTTCAGTAATAGCTTAGGCGTAATTTCTTTAACCAGCAAAATGCGTTCAACCGTTTCAAAATGACGATCATTTCAATTCTTTCAAAAATTCATAGTTTTTTGTCTAAAATTGTTTCAAAAATTTGACACCACTCTAATTAGCGTTGAAAACTGAAATTAGCGTTTTGAACTTTCAAAATACATTGAAATTAAAAAATGATTTCAGGGTTAATTTTGGAATTTTCAATATAACGTAAACGTTTAAAACGCCAGTATATGTAGATTTTATGCAGATTATCAAAATTTGAAAAGAAGTTAACGATGAAAAGTAAAAATTATTTAAAATTTGCTTCCATCACGTCATCGAGCAGCTGCATGCCGCGAATATTTTTTTACAAATCATGACGCAATAACGTAATTTAATTTAAATACTATCACATAAATAACATTCGTGCTGTCTATTTATTAAATTTATGAAAATTAACTCTCAGTGTAATTAAAACTGTTATAAGGAAAAAACAAGCAAAAAACATTGTTGATAATTGCATGAAAAAGGAAAAATTCAAGTCGTAACCAAGCGAAGTACAGCCTAGGCTAAGGAATTGCCTGAGGACATGAAGACGGCAGTTTGTAATTGCATTGCAAGTTGTAATGTCAGAGTACTGAGGAAGGGTAAGCTAGAAAAGATTGCTTGTGCATTTCCCTTACTGAGAGGTGTGTTTAACAATGCTGATTTCCCCAATGACAAGACTTAGGAAGCAATAATAAATAGATAATGAAACGTTACAGTATAGCTTTTACAAATAGAATTCTAATGTCCAGTTGCAAGAACATACATATGCATTTAATCTCTCGTTATGTAATGTAGCTTTAAGTTTAAGGTTATCTACAAATGTTTCCTCTGTTGCAAGAACGTTTTTACAAACCTTTACGTAAATAGTGCTTAATGCTTTGTTAAAATTTACAACTGTTTCATGGCTGGTAAAATGGCCGTCCGACAAACAGCTGGTCATTTTCAGATTATTTGTACAATTGTTTTAAACGTTTTGTGTTTTGTTTGCATTCGTTTTTCGTATTGTTTCTAGCAGCTTATTGTTGCTATATATGTGTTTTTTGAAATAAATTAATCAGCAACTAATACAAAAATAAAGTATCTGTTTTTCACAAATATTTATTTAATATTAGAATTTAACAAAACTGACACTACAGCAATGTAAAACAATAAGCATTTTTATCGATTGTAAAACATAACCTCTAAAAATATATTTGAGCATTGTTTAAGGAGCTGCAGTTACTTAAACAAGCGTACGACAGTCCTAAATATTAACAGACGTTCAGCAACACTAAATTTAAACACAGATTAAAGCTTTAAAGTTCCGTTAATTTTAAGAGTGATTTTTTACAAATTTTTATGCAATCAAATTCTATGTTTAATAAGTCTTTAAAATTAATTTAAATATAAAGGTATTTAATATAAAAATTTAATGGACGTTCTTGCGTTAATTGGACGTTTAAGATCATAAGAATGCCCAGCTGTCTAGCAGCCAATGTAAGGTAAGAACATGAAATGGGTATTCGCCTAATACAGTTACGTTTTTTTGGCAATTGTTTGAAATCGTAATTTGTTTGTTTTTTAACTGGAAATCTTTGTAATATTTTCAATCAGAAAGACTTATTATAAACACTTTATTAAGATACTTATACTTTACTTTATGAGGCCGTGGAAACGTTTATATTAGATAGGCTTTTAAAGGTTGAATTTATATAGGTTTAGTTGTATACATCTAGCGGTAAAGTTTTAGTGGGTTGGAGATGAAATTAAAAAAAAAAGTCAAATGAATGAAAAGAAATGAAAAAATAAGAATAAAAGTAAATATGTTGGTTTAACTGAAAATTATAGTAACATCACCTGCTTGGAAAACAGAGGAAATAGGAAACAACAGATGGAAAAACCATCTTATTGAGAAAGATCATAAGATCTTAGTTAGTTTTGTAAATAAACTGGAGGCCATACAAATGTGCAAAAACTCATGGACGCTATTGAGGAATTACAAATTTACAATGATTATCATCACTATTGATTGAGCAACTGAATTTCATATAATGAAATATTTGTTAAAATTACATGTCTGTCATCTCTTGCGATAAGCATAAGGTGACGAGAAGCCTCGAGATAGAACATTACTTTCAGCTCCGTAGAACCAGGCAATTCAGGGATCCCATGTTGCACACCCTGCATGTATTTGTTATGTGATGTTTTATGTGTTTCGTTTAAACTTTAATGTAATAACGACTTCCTAGAAGAGACACATCTGAAGATGGAATTGTATTTCCGAAACGCGTCATGAGACGCGTATTTAAGTCACTGACGATGAAAAATAGATTTAATTTTCTACAATATCATTGGATACAATTCTGAAAATGAATTTTAGATCATCTTTTGGCTGAGAGGATATGGTATTGTATATGTATATCAAAATTCGAAAATCGATCAATATTTTCTATAAATTGTACAACAAAATAATGGATTTTACGTTTTTAAGATGGTCACAAGAGTATAATATAAACTAATTTATCCATTTCGAATAACCTAACAAAATATAGCTGGCCATTATGTTCAATTGGGCAACAAAATATAAGCTTATAATGAGTGCGCTTCTGATTATAAAATAATTAACTTAGACTTTGCATTTCAGTCAACTGTAAAATTTCCTTCATTATATTCGTCCCTACAAGACGCGTAATTAGATCCCTTCTGGAGGGAGGAAGGGGGGGAGGTGAACTTAGTTAAGAGCAAAAACGTTATCTCACTTTAAAGTTACAGCATGAAGATATTTTGGACAGAACTCCATTTTATGGCCGATCGCGTGTTTCTGTTCGTTAAACATTTCATCGTGTTTTATGAAATGTAAATAAAATAAACAGAATTTTTAATAAGTTTTAACAAAAGCAACACCATTTTTTCGAATAGAAAGTTTTAACAAAATGCAATAATGCACATTTTAAATTTTCTTTTACTAGTCGATATTAGGCCATACTTTTGGGCTTTACAGTGTATTAAAAACAGCAAAACTATTTGAGACAATTAAGATAAATAAACAAATAAATTTTATAAAAAAAAACAGTTTAATGGTTTCGACTGAATGTAGCTCAATTAAAAACTTGGTGAAAAAACTCATGGGTTCTTTTTTCACAAATATTCAAGTTATAGTTCCGAAAAAATAAACAATTTTAATGCGTGTAAGTATAACGAGTGATTTTTCAAAATCTTACCAAAAACGTTTTAGTTATACGTGAATATTTATTACGGAAACATATATTATTTATTTATTAAGTATTAAAAAATGTACAGAGAAAACGTATTATTTGTAATGTAACTTGAATGTATTAAAGTTTAATTTAAGTTTTTTTTGTAAGGTCCACATACAAATGGTAGAAGTAAGTCTAGCAAACCAATGTAATAAACAATGCATATATTCTGTGTGACTGCGAATGTAGGCCTGCATTATGAAGCTTCTAGACTTCCCCTCCATAACCTAAAATTCCTTTATAATGAAAATGTTTACTCATTAATTAATTTATATTCCTTTTACCAAGACGTCAGCGTCTTATTATTAAATTTTAATTGGCTTAAAAACTTTCCATTCTCCCTTAAATTCTATTTTGCAAAATTAATGTAATAAGATTAAGATAAATTTTTATAATCCTTTAGAAAGATTAGAAATTGTATTAAATTCTAAACAAACAAAAGTAGATAATTATTTCTGAAAGCATTAATATTTCTGAAAACAACATCTGCATGAAACGTTCTCACATTTTGAAAATATTTTCCAAAAAAATACGATTCAGCTGATATCGACAGAAAAGTCGCGGAAGTAACGTTTCAAAGCTTGAAATTATTCCAGAATATAGATTATGAACTCCAATTAGTGTAACGAATTTCATCAAGCGACATTTAAGTTACGACTGGGTCATTTTCATTTTCCCATTTAATCACAGAACCATAAATTGTTTAATTAAAATTTTATAACCGATATTAATTCGTCTTCAAGTATCTGTATCACCAAAATCTAACTGACCGAACGACGCGTGGTTTCTGTTTCAACTTGATCGTTCGTGATGGTTTGTGTGTTTGTTACTTAGTTTTGGCCCAACAAATAGACAGATTGTTTTAAAATTTGGTACAGATGTACCTTGTATAAAACCTGACAGATTTATGTGTAAGATTTTTCCCTATTCACTTCCACTTTAAGATGGCGGTTTCTGATTCAACTTTGAGTTGCTTCCTGCAATACTTACTGAACGGATAAACCTATAATAATTTTCATCGTTTCATGGAAAATTATATTAATTAAGATTATATTGCGTAGCCTAATGTTCTTTGAACTACTAGTAAATTTTTTTTTTTTTTTTTTTTTTTTTTTTTTTTTATTATTTAACATAATTACAACTAGGCAATAAAGCCTATCCAGCAATATACATTTAATAGTAATGTCACTGTTTGTTGAAGTAACACCCACTGATGGACTCCTGATGAACACACACTCTGTTCATGTGTGATTAGTTATACACTCTCACTGCAAAGTTCCAAAGGCTTCGTCCTTTTCAAGCGACGGATCTCGCCAGAGTTGTCTAATAAGCAAGCTATTTCCTTGTTATCGTGATGTATAAGTCTTTGCTTGTGTTTCTCTGCAAATCTTTTGATTTCTTCTGAGACAGTTTTCATCCTAAGGTCCCTATGAAGACTGTCATTGCAGAACGAACCACGGAGCCCTTACAATACTTCGCAGGACTTTATTCTGGAAAGTTTGAATTACTTTTACATTTGTATTTTTGTGCAGCCCCACAGCTGGATTCCATAGGTCCACACCGGCTTCAGTATTTGCTTGTATAGAAGCAGTTTATTTTGTAGGTCTAAATCTGAGTTTCTCCCTATCAACCAGTTAATTTTCCTAAATTGCATGTTTAATTCAACCTTTTTCTTTTTGACATGTTCTTTCCAGTGGAGCTTTGCATCCAGTGTCATCCCCAAGTATTTAGCAGAATTTTCTGGAGTTACTACATGGTTATTAATTATAAGTGGAATTGGGTTGATTTTTCTATTTGTAAAGTTGACATAGGTTGATTTGGATTCATTTAGTTTTAATCTCCATTTCTTCATCCAAATGCAAACTCTATCAACTGCTCTTTGAAGTTTATTCGATACCTCTTCCACAGTATTTCCGGTCGCCAAAATTGTTGTATCATCTGCAAAGGTTGCTGTGATTGTATCAACTTCTTGGGGAATGTCTCTAGTGTACAACAAGTAAAGTACGGGCCCAAGGACACTCCCTTGAGGTACTCCTGCTGATACATTCCTCAACTCAGAATACTCTCCATTATGTTTAACTCTGAAAAATCTCTCTGACAGGTAAGATTCCAGAATGTGATGAAATTGTTCCGGAAGATCACGCTGAAGTTTGAAGATTAATCCTTCGTGCCAGACCTTGTCAAATGCTTTGGCAACGTCTAGAAATATACTCGAACATATTTTGCGTTCTTCCAGGACTTTTTCTATTACATGTACAACTCGGTGTACTTGATCAATTGTAGAATGCCTGTCTCTGAAGCCAAACTGATGATCAGGAGTCAGTTTTCTTTCCACAATGACTGGTTTAAGACGTTTTAAAAGCAGTTTCTCAAAAATCTTTGACATTGTTGTAAGTAGTGAAATTGGTCGGTACGAAGTTTTGTCATTAGGATCTTTTCCTGGTTTAAGAATCATGATCACCTCGGCAATCTTCCATTGTCTTGGGACGTACTTTAATCTGAAAGCAGCGTTCACTAAGTGAAGAAGTTTTTTATGGCATTATTTGGCAATTCCTTTAGAACCTCCGCTGTGATAAGATCGTAACCCGGGCTTTTTTACCCTTAAGAGTTTTGATTTCATGAATAAGTTCTTTATGTGATACGTTATGAATTTCGTATTCGTCCTTATTTTTATTTGCTACAGGATCATTTGATTCTATAGTATTTTCATCGCCTGACTGTCTAGGAAAAGGTTTGAAAGTCTCAGCTAGGAGTTCAGCAAACAAATCTGCCTTTTCTCTATCACTCTTAGCCCATGTATTGTCATTTTTTCTGACTGGTGGCATTTGAACTTTTGGCCTTTTAATGAATCTTGTAGCCTTCCATATCTTGACTCCGTTGTCTCTATCTGCCGCAAGACTTTCCAGATATTTAGCAACAGATTCATTTTTAATAGTTTTTAGTAACTTTGTGAGTCTAGTGCTGAGTCGATTTAATTCAGATTTAAATTTAGGAGCTCGAACTTGCTGCCATTTTTTGCGCATTTTCTTTTTTCATTAATTAAATCAAAAACTTCAGGCAGGTAAGTAATGTTATTACTATATCTTTTAATTATCTGAGGTGTATTGTTCCATACTGCTTGCTGTATGTTATTAATAAACACATCAACTTCTTCCTCGAGCTGCACAGGTGTTTTAAGTGAGACATGTAGGTTAATAATCTCGTCCAGCTCTTCTCTAACGCCAATCCAGTTGGTTCTATTGCTGAATAATCTAGGAGGTTCTTCTCTTTGTATTATGTTCTGACTTATTGTTAAGATTACCGGAGAATGATCGGAGCCCAAATCAAAACTTTCACTGAGATTGATATAGTTACAAGATACACCCCTTACCACGAAAAAGTCAATTAAGTCCGGTATCTTTCTTGGATCTGATGGCCAATATGTTGGTTTACCAGTTGAGTGGAAGTCACATTTAAACTCCTTTCCTGCCTCATACAACTCTTTGCCTTTAGCAGTAGTAAGACGTGATCCCCAAAAGGTATTTTTGCATTGAAGTCACCTCCAAGAATGAAATGATTGCCTAATATGTTAAAAAGATGTATGTAGTCTATCTTCTTTAGATTATGTCTTGGTGGACAGTATATGGCTGATATATTAAAATTTTTGTTTTTAGTATGAACTTTAATGGTTGTCACTTGCATCGTTTCAAGTTGTACTTTAGTTTCTTCATTGTGCTTGATACTATTTTTAACAATTACAGCAGAACCACCCCTTGCCTTATCAGCAGGATGATTTACATGATATACACTGTAACCATTAATTTTGAGATATGAATGTTTTGTAAAGTGTGTCTCTGAAATTAAACAGATATCTATTTGTTCACTAATCAGAAAAGGTTCCAAGTCCAGCTTATGCTGGAGAAGACCGTTAGAATTCCAAGTGACTATTTTTAACATTTTGATCATTGTTTACGGTGTAGCTTGAAGTTCATTTTTTCCGTTTCCCATTGTTATTTTTGTTCTTGAGATTATTTTCTAGTTTATCAAGTCTATCGAAGAGCAACTTATTAGTATGCTTTTGCTCATTCAGTAGTTCTAAGATGGTTTTCATTGACGACTTGTTATCATTATCACTGTGTATAATTTGCGCATAAGTTTTCTTTTCTTTACTTTGCTCATTGCCATATCCAGCTACCGCATGCTGTAGATTACCGACGTTATTTTTATCCAACCTAATACTTCTCACTTTGTTTTGAAACTTTTCGGCGTTGTTTCTTCTCATTTGTAATGCTTTAGCCACCTCACATCCTCGATAGTTCGCCGGATGTTCTCCGTTGCAGTTTACGCACCTTGGCTTACTCGTCCTATTCAATGTGCAGGCATTTGTCATATGTTTTCCTCCACACTTAACACATCTAGGATCTTTTCTACAGTAGCCTTGTGTATGGTTATAGCCCTGACAACGCTTACACTGGGGTATAAGTGTAGAATTTCGTCTTAGTGGTTCTATCTTGACGACAATATTTAAAATTGTTTTAATATTGTAAATATTTGCAACATTTTCTTTGTTGTCAAAGGTTAGCATAAAGAGTGGAAGGTTTCTTCTGTGAACTACACTGTCGCCTTGGTTGTTCTCTATTCTTTCCTTTTTTTTATGTTGACAGCATCCTGTATCTTTAGACCTTTTGCTGCAGGTCGTCTAGTATGTCCTCTTTAGTACATGTTCCATGTAGACCCCTTGCCATTACCTTAATGGGTCTTTCATTTTTGTTTTCGTAAGTGTACCATTGCACTTTACTCTCATTCAATTTGTGAACCACTGTTCTGTAAGTGTCAGCATCTAGAGTGTTTATTTTCCAAACATTATTATTGTAGGCAGTGATTTTGTACTTTATAACAGGAACAGACTGTAACAAGGTCTGTAAAGTAGCATACTCCGCAATACCAGTAATGTTTATTGGAGGAGGTTGTTTCTCTTTTGGGATATCTGATCTTTCTGATAATTTTAGTTGATTGACATTATTCAAGGTGTTCTTATCGGTATTTTTTGATAGTTCCGAGATGTTTCCGCTTTCCTCTTTTTTATTTGGCCTTCTTTTTTAGGATCCAATCAGTCTCCTGAGCCAATTCCTCTTCATCTGTATGATATTTTGTCTCGGGCTGTAATATACTTTCACCTTCATGAGACTGTTCTTGCACTGCACCATCTCGCACAGTTTTTAATATTTCATTTTCAGATTGAAGATCAAACACAGCTTTCCTCAACTGTTCAACCAAGAGCTCTAGTTCACTCAATCTTACTTTAAGCTCCTTATTTTCTGATTCAAAAGAAAATCCTTTTGGACCACTAGTTCCTGGAGATCTTATTACCTTTTACTTGTTAAAAAGGATTTTCCACAAGCAATAGTTGCCCCCCAGAATCCGTGGGGCCGGCCTCCGAAGAGGATGGATTAACCAGAGTTCCTGGTGTACCACCTGGGGTAATTACTTCCGTATGTTTTGTATCCATTGCTGATGATTGTTTTATTTTGAAGGCGGAATAGAGATCCGAAAAAGAGAAACAAGAGTAGATTAGAGACCCCTAGCCTTCGAAAACCTAACAGCATTGGTGTCGGAAAAAAGGCTTAGTACCCATTAGGAAAGAAGAAAGAAAAGGGATCTCATCCAAGACAAGTTGAAGTAAAATGAGATCCAGCTCAGGAAACCTCGGGTCCGCCAAACCCGAACTCACAAGGAGTGAGCCCCTGAGGTGTACTAGTAAATTGACTTTTAGAAAATAGGTCGACTTTAAAAAAAAAATAATTTTCAAAGATGATTTTTCAGAAAAATAACCATATTCTTTTTAAAAATTTTAATCGGAATCAGTCATTTGTTTATTTTCATTGCAATATCCAGTTTTATAATTGAAGTTCTTTAATTTATACGATAGAACTAACCTCTAGAGTAATAAGTAATCAACGTTATTTATTGCTGGACAAAATGTAATTTGTTTATTAGATAATTAACGTGTAGATATAGTTTATCAATTTAACTTTATGAGAGTTAATTGCTTAATTATGCTCGCCTATCTGTAATACATTAAATTGACTTTCCACGATAATGACAACTAAGAAATACGGCTGTTCTCCCATCCCGTTACACTCAAAACCACAAATTTTTGACGACAATGCAAATTTCGAACAATAATTTCTACAAATATTTTCTCAATGGTAACACAGTGAACAAACAATAATTTTTATTTGTTTAAACGTCAACTTTTATTACATTGACGATTAATTAGTTTTAATTATTGACACAATTATTAATACATTAAATTGACTTTCCAAGATAATGACAACTAAGAAACACGGCTGTTCTCCCATCCCGTTACACTCAAAACCACACATTTTTGACAACAATGCAAATTTCGAACAATAATTTCTACAAATATTTTCTCAATGGTAACATAGTGAACAAACAATTGTTTAAACGTCAACTTTTATTATATTGACGATTGATTAGTTTTAATTATTGACACAATTATTAATACATTAAATTGACTTTCCACGTTAATGACAACTAAGAAACACGGCTGTTCTCCCATCCCGTTACACTCAAAACCACAAATTTTTGACAACAATGCAAATTTCGAACAATAATTTCTACAAATATTTTCTCAATGGTAACATAGTGAACAAACAATTGTTTAAACGTCAACTTTTATTATATTGACGATTGATTAGTTTTAATTATTGACACAATTATTAATATATTAAATTGACTTTCCACGTTAATGACAACTAAGAAACACGGCTGTTCTCCCATCCCGTTACACTCAAAACCACAAATTTTTGACAACAATGCAAATTTCGAACAATAATTTCTACAAATATTTTCTCAATGGTAACATAGTGAACAAACAATTGTTTAAACGTCAACTTTTATTATATTGACGATTGATTAGTTTTAATTATTGACACAATTATTAATATATTAAATTGACTTTCCTCGTTAATGACAACTAAGAAACACGGCTGTTCTCCCATCCCGTTACACTCAAAACCACAAATTTTTGACAACAATGCAAATTTCGAACAATAATTTCTACAAATATTTTCTCAATGGTAACATAGTGAACAAACAATAATTTTTATTTGTTTAAACGTCAACTTTTATTACATTGACGATTGATTAGTTTTAATTATTGACACAATTATTAATTGTGGTTTGTAACCATAATATATATATATATATATATATATATATATATATATATATATATATATGTCAATGATTACTGGACTAATTAATACTGCTAATTATAATTTTATGATAATAGCAATTAATTTTTGGATAAAATAACATTGCAAGTCTGACTGATGAATTAAACTAATTATATTATATACTATACCAGGAGACCCTGCAAAATTTCGCACTATACAAGTTTTTAATTAAACACAGCGTTTTGAATAAGAGTAGTTTTTGGAGGGCGGTAGTTGTAAGGAAGGGAAAACATGTTTAAAAATTAAATCGAAATCGATCTTTTTGAAATGATAATCGCAAATTTATGTGTAGTTTTAGTATATACCTTTCAATACAGATAATTGTTTTTCTAATAGCAATGTTAACAGTTCATTACAATATCTCGTTGTAAACGATATTTGATGTAAGAATGTAATCATCTTGTACTTTTTGTATTTCATTTTCTTTAATGGATACAAACATGCTAGTTGATTTAGTTACCTTTGAAAAGGCTACATACAATTGTCCGTGAGTAAAGACGGCATTTAGTAAATCAAATCCTGCTCTTTGTCCCTGCGACTTGCTTATAGTGATAACAAACGCAATTTTAATTGGAAACTGTCGTCTATTTAATTGAAAAGGCATGCTTGATAACCTCTAACTGTATTTTGTCATTTTAATTGTACTTTGTATTTTATGATGTCCGCATTAACAATAGATAAATGCACGATGGAAGGAGAAATCACAAATATATTTGTGTAAAAACAGTGTCCAAAACATGTGTTTGGTATTCGAAATGTTTGTCCCGGCTTGTACGACGGGCAGGGATAAGGGACTGTCAGTAGGGCCACATAACCTATACGTTTAACGACTTTTAAGTAAATATTGAAATTGTTCTAAGCACGTTATGCAAAAATTGGCATTTGTAATGAGATTGTATATTAGCGATTAATATGTTAGTTTCGTAAAATATACAAAATATTGTCTGCTTTGTGATGCCGCGCATGCGCATCCATAATGTCGGTTTGCCTATGACAGTTAAAATTGTCCACATTAAAACAGTAAGTTTTAACGCAAAATCGTTTTGAAATGTCAGAAACCAGTTAAAAAATCTTTCTATAAATACCTCATTTATGCCTGTACGGATAGTGTGTGCTGAGAAAACGGGATGCTGACTCGAGAAGTAATACATGATTATATTCATAACTGACTAATTGAAGTTCGTCGTTGACTAAGATACTGAATCATTTGATTGCAGTTTCACTAAGCTCATATTTGTTTAAAAAATAAAATTAATTCGTGTTGCAGTGCTCCAGTTTGCAATCACGAGAGACAACGTTTAATTTCATTAAATATTTGCGTAACGTCGGCTATTCAATTTGTTTATCTCATTTACTAATACAATTAAAGACTTTTTAGGCTTCTTCAACGAAATGGGTTTAACTGTTTATCTAGCAATATTGAAACTGAAGCGTGTTTGAAGGTTTTAAACAGTATTAAATTGATTTCGTTTAGTAAAGTGTCTTTTTAGCCTACAACATTGGATAGGAATGTAAAGGTAATTTTGTAGATTTTGTGTTGTGAATGAAAAAGTAGCAAAGTTACCCATAAAACTCCGACTCGATAAAACAAGTTTGCAGCAGGAATTTGGTTTTATATACGTCAATCTTTTATCTTTAACGTTATTACGTCTTAAATATATGATTATATTGGCGTTCAACTTGAAATATAAGTGATATTAGTTTAGCTAGTAAATCATTGAATTGTTCGGTATTCGAATAAAGATATTTTAGAAACAGGCTACATAAATTTGATCCAGATAAAAACTTTTAGTGTTGTTTTAAGTGCCTATTGGTAGACATCTACTTCCAATAAAAATGCTCAACACTCTTTAAATTCTATCAGTTTCACGGTGCATTCACCGTTCCAATGGTAACCAGATAACTTGAGTAATAAATTGAAATAAAGTTTAATGTTATCCATTATTATTTTATTTTTTTACATAAATGCTTAGAATTTCTTAGTGTTGTTACTACTTGTGACAGAAGAAGTACGCATATCTACATATGAATTAGCGAGTGGTATGATGTCCAACGAATTGACATAAAACTCTGAGTATTGTAATAAAGTATTGTCTTCTTTAGAATTTATTTGATTTTCTGACAACAGATAACATATTGAATTTTTTTTTTTTTTTGTAACAGTTAAGCTAGTTAAGACAGTGGTAACGGCAAGGGATCTTTATGGCAGTAACTGCATCTTCGAACCTACGACTTTGAAACGCAATTTGAAGACGTAAAGATTGACTGATGTTTTAACCACATCAAACACGCCAGGACCGAAGAAAAATGGTGTAAAAATCATGTATTATGTTTAATTGTTAGACAAACAGTATTGTTCAGTGTAAATGCAAACCAGATACAAAAACAAAGTTCAATAATCAATGTTTTTGTTTCTTAACAGTACATAAATAGTTTTAAGTTTATAAATATGTAATCATTGGAAAATTGATTACCATTAGAAATTTGTAAACAATCATTTTAATAACGTAACAGCTATTTATTCTACAGCATTAAATTAAACCGTTTAGCATAAACAAATTTAATTCACATGAGTCTTGAGGAAATTTCAAATCCAAGCAAAAAGCAAGATAAGCAGACTGAAAAGACACAAGGCTGCAGTACAGTGGCTTCCAGTGTTACCTGGAAGAAAAACTCTAAAGGTGATCAGTCCGTGGGGGGGGGGTGAGGAAGATAAGTTCGGGGTCAAACACAACCGAGCTGGTTCGTCACATGCTGAACGGCTGACAGGAATAACTGAAACTGAAAAAAACACAAAATTGGTAATTAGGTTGGCAGGAAATTGCAATCTAGAATTTGAGGGATGCCAGCTGGAGATACTCTGGGGCATTAAGGTGGTCATTGTACCGACTTACTTCGCACAACTGGTTCTGTTTTAAGAAAAGGTGTTGATCCATGAGATCATTCTTGGTGAGGTACTATCCTTTGAGGAGGGCTCTGCACTCAGGTTTCTTAGTTCTCGTCATGAGAAGTGGTTTGAGAGTAATGTGCATGCCATAACTTCAATGAAGGGCCAAGTACTGAAGGTAGCTTTAGTCAGGGTCGCGTTCCAGATGGTCAAGGGTGATGATCTGGATACCGAATCCTGGGCAGAATTCCACCAGGCCAATTGCTGAGGATGGTGAAAACCCGAAACAAAGGGATAAGGACTGAGCAATGATGGGTTGTTGATCAAAAGGGCGGCAGAACTGGGGAAGACTCTGATGCTGGTGACAACAGTGAAGGATGTGGGTTACGAGATATGTCTGGGCCTCTCTAGAGTTCTGTTCAGGGTGATCTCTACTTCTAAGAAGGATGAGGATAGTTCAAGCCAACCTCCATCACAGGAAGGCTATAACTACTGTCGTATGGAGGCTGCTTGATCAGGGGGAAGTCGAAGTTGCTTTGGTGCAAGAAATTTGGGTGACGAGAGGCAGGGTAGGAGGACTGGCTGTAAGCAGAGGGACTGTACAGTAGTAAGTATTGAGCTACGTGTGGGATCTATGAGCAGAAGGTTTGCACTGACCTTTGCATACTTCCTACACGAGGATATGAATAGATTCAGCATGATGTGCTAGTCAATGGAGTGTTGGAACTTACTAATTGCATCAATCTGCTGATCTAGTATTGAAGAGGTTTATTTGCACATGGTCCGTTGATAGCAGTGTCTGGAGCTGTATAATCCCATTTAGTTTATAATCTTAATCCTAATCTTAAAATGCAATAGTTATTGCGTCAAGATTTCCTTGAAACATTAATTATAAAATATTTTTATGGCGGCGATAGTTAATATTTAAATGTAATAAAGTTCACAGTCTAAACAAAATAACGATTTTTTTGGTTTTTATTAGTGTTGTTTAAGTTCTCTCTTTTTAGGAAGATATGCATTAAAGCGTAAATTATATGCCTAAACAAATTTAAAATGTTAAAAATATTACACAAATATATACAGAGAACGAGTGGTTGCAATAAAGTTACTAAAATGTCACTGATTTGAACAATAGTTCAACAAAAAAATGAACAATTTATAAGCTTCAGCAGTTTTTTTAAAGTAATATCTGACCTGAATAGAATTATTTGTGATTTTAAAAATTGATTATACCATTTGAAATTTTTAAACAATCATTTTAAAAACGTAGAAGATATTTACTCTATAATACTGAATTAAAACTTTTAGTATGAAAAATTTAATTCACGCGATACAATTATAAACTTGACAATTTATAAATTAATTCATATCAGATTCAGTAATTTCACTTTTCAATCATTTTTGATTTTGTTATATCTAGTGTTACAAAACATTTTACTGATCACCAGTTACATTACAAAGTTTATCCCCTGCAATGTACTCTCCTTTGCCGATCCTTATAAAGCTCCATACGGATTTTCCATTATTCAAAGCAATGCTGGAATTATACTTCTGTCAGCTTGTTGAGAAACTCTGCCGCTTTCCTTTCACCGTTTCCGCACTGTGAAGTCTGGTCCTCTTAAGCTACAATTTGACCTTAGGTAATAAAATTTCCTAAAAATAAAAAAAACCTAGATATACTTTTGTATACATAATTATTTAAAAAAATTTAAACTAGTGGTATATTAATATTAATCTTATTCATATTATATTTCTGAAAGTTTGTGTTTTGTTTGTTTGTTATTCAATCACGCTTTAACCACTAGACCAATTGAGATGAAATTTGGTACGGATATGGTTTAAGTATCTGAGATAAACTTAGGCCTATTCCCGTTTTAAAAAACGTCATTACACTACTTACCCATCCCAAAATAATTATTAGTATTTAGTTTTGTAACATGTGTTAACTGTAGTTAGGTTTAAATACTGTTTACTGGACATGATATTTAGGCACCAGAGATGGACACAGATCTAATCCAATTTTACAAATATTAATCTGTGTTTTATTTATTGCAAAATTATTGCTTTTAATGTAACATTTTCAATTATTTTAGTTGAAATTTTTTCAAAACTGACTAATTTTTTATTACTTTGTGTTGAAATTTCAATATTAAATGTAAAAAAGAGTGCAGATTACGATAAGTTAAAAATTAGTATAATTGTATTTTCTCTTTGTGAAAGTCTGGTTTGCTTTATTGTTTGTAGTTTTGTTATTTTAAATTTCATTAGATCAAATAATCACAATCTGGTGTTTCTCATTTAAGACTTTTCAATGTTTTCGACGCAGAGTGCAGAACATATGACATTTACAATTTTATTAGCATACTTTAATTGTAAGGTAGTATTTTTTTAGTGTAATTACATTATATGAAAAAATGGTAAATATGCAGTGAAGCATGTCCTGGATTTTTCGATATTTTTGTTACTAAAACGTTTTATTACGTGCCCAAAAGCCAGAATCCAAAATATAAAAGCGCGGAAATCACGAGTACTACGATAAAAATCGAAAATAAAAGTGATCAACATAACCTCAAAATTGCAACCGCGCAAAATCGGTAACGTGTTGTAAATCGGTAAAACAATAAAAAGACTCGTTTTGGGTGATAAGAAACCCATTTTTTAAAAAAAGAATACTCCATAACCTAACTGACATGGTTGTTGGTCCTAACACTGTGATGCGTGATCTTTAATTTATATTATGATTGCGAGCAAAGCCGTGACGGGTAACAGCTAGTATTATTATAATTATAAAGTCTGGAATGAAGTATCAAATTAAAGTGGAACTATTATGGGAAAACAATACGCATTTTTTCTATCGTTACAAATTATAAATTTCCTATTTTTTATTCTTTCCTTAAGCTTTACATTTCCAAATAAAATACGTCTCTTGAACAGTCCCTTTAAATATGCAGCGTACTTAGTTAAAGCGCATTCTACACGTGTCTAAGAACACTAAATTAACAGACAATATGTTTTTAATAAAAGAAGTACACTTTAAAGAACCACTTGTAAAACACATTCTTGCTCAAAGTCAAGTCAGCCTTCGGTTTATTTTCTCTCTTTGCTTTCACAATGGCCATGCTCTACTCTCTGTAACAATGTATGTACTATTCCTAAAAGTATTTTCCCTTTTATGTGAATCCCTTCATTCCTTTTATCTTTCCAATGTTTTAGTACACTCCATTTTCATTTTCTTTGAATTACGAAAGAAAGGTGGCGTACATTTTCTGTTTTACTACTTATTATTATTAACATGTTACGTTTCAAAATACAAAATGATATATTATTATTATTTATTATTAAAAATAATATAGTATTAATTAATAATAGTAATACTAATAATAAAATTAATAATAATAATAATAATAATAATAATAATAATAATAATAATAATTATTATTATTATTATTATTATTATTTATATTGAAAATGAGCTGTTGGAATGGCCATTGTTGTAAGTCCCAAATCCAGAACCTTGAATCCAGCCCTTGTCTTCAAGTATAAATTTTTTTTGTGAGGTCGATAAGAGAGAAAGACAGAGGAGGGAGAGAGATAGAGATAGTTAGTTAGTGAGTGTGTGTGTGTGTGTGTGTGTGTGTGTGTGTGTGTGTGTGTGTGTGTGTGTGTGTGTGTGTGTGTGAGAGAGAGAGAGAGAGAGATAAAGAGAAAGAGACAAATAATATATATTTGTGTGTGTGTGTGTGTGTGTGTGTGTGTGTGTGTGTGTGTGTGTGTGTGTGTGTGTGTATGCTTTACCATTCTCATGTCCTCAATTTTTTCTGTATTAATTAAAAATTTCTACCTACCAAAAATATTTTTCTACCTACCAATGCATTTTTCGAAATGTAGAAATAAAATTAGAAAAATAGAAATATGTATTTCTCTCTACCAAAAAAAGTTCGTTCCACAGAAAAATCCGTTGAATATTTCTAAAATGGTTGACATTACAAACTTAAAAATTATATTTTTATATCTTACTTTTTTTATGAAATTCTTATTTAATTATCGGAATCAGTTACAAAATTTAAATGTTAACAATTTGCTTTTAAAATTCCGTTGGAAAAATATCTGACTGCTATCAGGGTTCATTTTTGTGTTTTGAACGTAATTTGTAATTTTAAAAATGCAGATTGTATTGAAGAATATGACGGTGAAATGAGTTTTTCTGAAAAGGTAATATAAAACTTTTTTTTTTTTAAATTTGCTTCCATCAAGTCAGTGAGACAGCTGCGAATGTTTATTTACATGCTGAAGAAATTTCTTATGCAAGAAAACTGTATAAACGAAAAATTAGAAAAAAAGATAAAAAAGACGTTTAATTATTTTGTAATCTTAATAACTATGAACTGATATACTAAATTAATTTAATAGAATTAAAGTTACAGTTTTTAAATTGGAATATTTCTAATTTATCTCCCGAACTTTTAGATTTTAAAGTAACTAATCGTACATATAATGGACGTTTTTAGTACAAACATATATACTAAAAGTAAAAAGAAATCATGTGATTGAACATTTTCTGAACCAGGATACTGGCAGTCGAAAACCATTGTAACTGTAATTTGTTACGTATATAATTTACTCTTTATAATGTAAAAAAAATCATAAACAATAGTAAATCCGAACACAATTGATTCTTAACTAATGAAGTTGTCATTTATGCTACGTGAATTTATAAAAGAGCCTTTAATTTGAAGTCCTTAAATAATCACTTAAATCAAAGCTTTAGAAAAAATCACGTTGAATCGGCGATTTAGTCACTTTTTATGACTTTAGGGGGATGAGAACGTTTCAAAAGATTAATTTTCCGTCACTCTTGTCAAGCGGATGAAGATTCTCCTCATTAAAAATTTTAATTGATCAAGGGTTAGTCAAATATCATTGCGCGAGATGTGTTTGATAAGCATTTCTATGAAACCAGCTTATTTCTTCCAAATGAATTGTTGTTAATTGAATTACACTTCAGACAAGAATTAATTACGACATTGAATGCAAAATAGAACAGTAATTTTATCATGGTTGTCTTATAAAATATATTACTTCTAATTTAAATTTAGAAACGTTTTAAATTGATCCAGCTGAACATAAACACCGCCCCCTGCATTGTGTATGTAGACATTTATATAATGAATATGTTAACTCAAATAAAATTAGAACATTTTAAATTATTTGTAATAAAATACTTTTCGTAGAGGACAAGTATTATAGAAAGAATTTATAGACTAAAACAAAAATGTAGTTTTAATTACAACTAAAAGTAAAATAAATTTATTTAACTCATAATATTTTTTGAATTTATTTTTTTAACTCCATACTTTACATCAGTTAGACTATAATGAAGACTAAGGATCAGTGTTAACGATAAGAGTATCTGTTGCCTTCGACAGTAATTGCAAATCTCGAAATCTTGACCTTGAGATGCGCATTTCATAAGTGCAACAGAATTACTTTTGTCTTAGCCACATCATTCACTGATAATAGGGACAATATTATATATATTTTATTATGGTAATAAGATTTGATTATACAACGAACGTTAATCGTTTATACATTGGTTTTATATAGACTGTAAATAGGTTTTACATAGATTGCACATAGAATATAAATATTTTTAACATAGCTTTTACATGGATTGTATATATATTATAAATAGATTGTAAATAGATTATATGTAAATCGTACATAGATTGTATAGCGTCATCGAAAAAAGAATACTGGTAATTTAATTGCTATTTAAAAACTATTAGAGGTAATTTAATGCTTTTTGCTTTAAAATGTGTAAGTAATACCAAAGGTTCTTTTTTATCACAGTAAGTTTCAAGGTGAGCCCAGTGTTGTTGTTCTTCACAGTAAGTTTCAAGGTGAGCCACGTTTGTTGTTCTTCACAGTAAGTTTCAAGGTGAACCACGTTTGTTGTTCTTCACAATAAGTTTCAAGGTGAGCCAAGTTTGTTGTTCTTCACAGTAAGTTTCAAGGTGAACCCCGTTTGTTGTTCTTCACAATAAGTTTCAAGGTGAGCCCCGTTTGTTGTTCTTCAGATGTCTATGTGCAGTCAATGTTTCGTCACGTGCTTTGAATCATATATTGAGTAACTGGCAAGATGGCGGCATAAATTCACTTTCGAAGATGTACTAAATCACAATTTTTTTCTCCATAAATATATCTTCATAAAAAAATCCAAAGGAGTGAGGTCTTGACTTCTGGGAAGCAACGAAATGTGGGATTTTCAGATAATTCTGTATTAAGCGTATCGCATATTGTAAGATGGTAGTGAGGCAGAGCTCCGTATTGTATAAGAATGACATGCTGTCCAGTATCTTGTTCGATATCTTCTATTTTAGGGACACAAAAAGTTCAAACATTTCCAGGTAAATTATATCTGTAGTTGTGCTTTCAGCGAAATAGAAAAACCGAATCGGTCATGAAATAACCCGTAACACACGTTAACTTTGGGAGAATCACGTTCACAATGCGGACTACTTTAGACTGTCCTGATCCCCATATCCTACAAATGTAACGATTGACAAACACAACTATTTATGTGAAGAACATACTAAGATCATGCTTACATCACCTGTCGTATACCAAACTTACCTTACACTAATCTGTTACCTCATAGTGAAAAGAAATGTTCCTTTTACACTAAAATTTTCCCTTTAAAAATTAAAAAAAAAATCGGACATTATTTTTTGATAACCCTGTGTAACATTTTATTCACTTCCTAATGTATTCATTACATTTCGAAAATATGGTTGAAGCTGAAATAACGTATAATTTATATTAAATATGTCGTAATCCTTTAAAATATTAAACAATTAATTAGTCATATTACTGTATTTGAAAAAAAACAAATTATAAATTCAATAATTTTTGGTTTTATCCTTGTAATTTTAACACTGTAGAGTATTAATATTTAAAAAAACAACTATTGCTAAAATATATGAAAATTTTAATGAACGGCCTAAAAAAAGTGATTTAGGTTCTACATGAACGGTGATGTTCATTTTAAGGTCCTGGGTGTATGTCGTACCGTGATAGCTATGGGAAATCATAATGTTTAAAACGCATTAGAGAAATGTTAAGCAACGATAAAGCGGGTGGGGGAGGGTTGCTGCCGTGGTCACATTAACAGCTGACTGCTCAGCAGCTGTTACTTCCATAACATGATTTCAAATGAGGTTATGTCTGCTGCAATTATTTATTAATGCGAATAGTAAATAAATCATTACTAATTCGTTTCAATTTTTTGTATTATTGTATTTATATGTTTGACTATGAGGAAAACCAATAATTAAAGTTATTATTGTTGTGTTTTATTGAATATTATGTTTGATAAATTGAATACGCTTACGCGGTACTTGAGACTAAAATATTTGAAAAGATTTCAAACGAAAATTTACAATAAAAGATTAAAACATGAACAAAGCTGGCCGTAAAACGTTTATATCTTAGCTGTTTAGAAAATTTAATTTCACCGTTGCAATTAGCTTTGAAATTTGCATAAATTATAAACTATTAAGTTTTTTTAAATTCATTAAAACTATAAAGTTGAACTTGCCGCGCGTTTTGCTGATTTCAACAAAGGTTACGGTTTTGCTTTAAAATAGTGAAAGAAATTATTCTTTTCCTACACTTGAACTTTTAACTTGGAAACTTGAACTTTGTTCACTGTTTTTAATTATCCTCACTCCTCAAAGACAAATGAATAAATAAGTTTTTATAAGGTTTATTTTTACAAGTATATTGTACGATGAATCATATATATTTTCATGCTAAATAAAACTCCTAGTAAATTGTATTAGTTAACTAAAATATTGCATTAAAATACGCATGAAAAGTAGATTTATATAAAAATTGTTCATAATAATTAATTACAGTACGTGCGTGTGATTGTTAGAAGGTAGGGTAATTTTTTGTTTTAAATATTTCAGTTGGTAACATATTTTTTATTTTAAGTTACCGTGTGTCAGTATTTCTGTATATTTGTTCCTAAATATTTTAAATAGTTTGAATGGCATAACCTAACACTGTGTTTGAACCAGTAATTTTGTATTTTAAAAATAGTAATTGTTAATACCTCTGTAGGGAAAAAATTATGTGCAATTCTTGTGCGTAAATATTTTTGCTTCCTTTAAAAAAATACATACCAATTTGTTCACTAATTGTACAAATACCCATTTCCAAACATTTAAGTAACCGCCATTTTGAAGCGGTTAAACGAATTTTTCTGCGTAACTAATTTGATTGTATTATTGTGCAACTTGTGCAAGATTATTGTGATTTATTAAATTGTGCAAACTTTCTATTAAATTGGACTTGTGAAAGTTATAGAGTTAACAAAAAATATATATTTACAATTTCTAATGCCTCTTTAAAACGTTTTCTGATATCTGGGTTTTATTATATGCCACTCTAGAAATTTATTTTTAAATGAAAATTTGTTAATGTAGGCTTAAAAATTAAAATACAGTTTTGTTTTTGCTTAAGAAGGAAATTCATTTCACCACTGCCATTGTTTCAAAATCAACATTTTGTTTATTGTTTGGTTTTAATTGGTTTCAGAACTTTCTATTCAAGGGTAGTTTGAAGGAGATTAAAAATATTACGGCGAAGATTTTATCTTAATCCTTTAATACTGAAATCTAAAAATACACATTTTTGTTAAGATTTAAAGGCCTAACACTTTGTAAAATCGTTTCAAACGATAGTATATTACATAGCTGCTAAAAATATCTTCAACACGGTTTACCACAATTTTTGTTCTATTTATAAAAACTGTTAGAAATAAGATTTTACCAAACGCAGCTATAAGACTATTAACCAAATTTTGCTCATTGTCTTCCATAACTGTCTAAACCAAAAACGAAATTTCCGTCGAATATGAAGACCCATAACTGATGTCACTGCCGAACTCGAAATAAAAGAAATTTATTCAGTCCGGGAATGATTAGGAGACAAAAATAAAATTTAAAAACCATTAACTATAATATTGCTTTAAAATATGTATATATGGAAAGTAGGTTTATATAAATATTGTTCATAATAGTTAATTACATTATGTGTGTGTGATTGTTAGAAAGTAGGGTAATTTTTTGTTTTAAGTAAAAATTACACAAAATCTAAAATTCACTTTAAAAGTATTTCGAAATATGACAGTAAAAGGGATTGTGTAAAAAATAAAATATACCTGTACCTTTTTTTATTCAGTTTAGGATTGCAACTTCTTTAAAAAAATCGTTACACAGACTTAAGTAATAATTTTTCATACCTAAACAAAACTTTAACAATTCTGACGAACTGGCATTGAGAAATCAGGCTAATATCTTCTAATCCATTATTGCTTTAGATAATAAAAAATGTGAAAAGTTCTGCAACTGTTTCACATAATTTAAGTCTATAAATGACGAACAGTTTTATTTTTATATAAATAAACTCGTTACTGCAAGTCTCTACTTTATTACCTCTTGCTTTTATTCCGTTATATAAATAGTTTTACACTTGTTACACTTTGACAAAGTTTGAAAGTTTATACGTAAAATTTGCCTTGTATGTTGAACATGAAGCATTATTTTACACAATTCTCCGAAACTAAAAGTTAATTATTGTAACTAAACTATCGTATAACTTTTTAATTTTACAGCTCTTTATAAAGCTATTTTATATCTACTGGAGTTATAAAGCTATTTTATACCTACTAGGGTTGTCAGTAAAATAGGGTTCCCAATAATTTTTCACAATGAAAAACATGTTTATTTTCATTGAATAATACATTTTTGGAAAGCTTACACTTTTTTCTATTTTTCGACATAATCGCCGTTGAGATCAATGCATTTTTGTTTACGATGAACCACCTTTTGTATGCCTGAGTCGAAAAACTCTCCCGCTGCGCCTCGAAGGTAGCTAAAAACTTTTACTTTCAGGTTCTCTCTGTTACTGAAATGCGTCCCACCTACGTGTTTCTTCAAATTAGGGAAGAGATCGTAACTACTTGGGGCTAAGTCCTGGCTATAGGGCGGATGTGTGACAGTATCCCATCCAAACTGGTTGATGAGATCGGTTGTTACACGGGCGGTGTGCGGACGAGCGTTGTCTTGATGGAAACAAACTCCCTTCGTGAGCATATCTCTCCTCTTGTTTTGAATCGCGCGGCGAAGGTTCTTTAACGTCTCACAGTAACGATCAGCATTGATTGTTGTGCCGGTATCCATGAATTCGCACAACAATAACCCCTTCATGTCCCAAAACACGATCGCCATGACTTTTCCGGCAGACAGTGTTTGTTTGAACTTCCAAGACTTCGGCGACTGTTCCAATGCCGTGATTGTTCTTTAATTTTCGATATCGTATAGTGTACCCAGATCTCGTCCCTAGTGACAATGGAGTCCAAGAATTCTTGTCATCGGTTTCGTAGGCGTGAAGAAATTTGCGGGCCGCATCAATCCGTTGCCGTTTGTGGTCTGCTTGAAACCCATTTTGCACAAACCTTGCTATACCCTAAATGATCTGTAAAAAATTTATCAATCCAGGTCTTGCTGACATCACGGATCACGTCGGAGAGCTCCCGAAGAGTTACCCTTCGATCGTTCAGCATTGTTTCTTCCACTTTCGCAATCGTTTCGTTCGAAACGCTTATCATGATGAAAGTCTGTACGTCCGTCTTTGAATTCTCTGCACCATTTGCGCACGTGTTGCATGCTCATACATTTTTTCCCGCAGACTTCACAGAGTTGGATATGAATGTCCACCGCGCAGTGTTTTTTGCACACAAAAAACGAATCACAGAGCGTAATTTGCACCTGGCGGGAGACATAAAAGACAACTCCTTTATAACGGCAACCAAACCAAGAATGAGCGTCGCAGACCGATCACGGAGTGGGGATTGGGAGTGGAGGAACCAAGCTGCAAGCCAAAGTCACCGGATACCGCCTAACAACGTTCGCAGCGGCTATAGCCCTTTGGGAACCCCACTTTACGGACAACCGTCGTACAAAAGTATGCCTTATAATTGTGTTTCAACCATAAATAACTCTTTAATTTGGGGTCTCCAGATAAACGATTTTACTGTTACAATCTTAAACATTAGTTAACCTCACAAAGTTTATCTTACAGCTATTTTAAATCTTGTTTTGGCTTCATTACTACGTTATAATATAGAATTTCATTAACTACAACGTATAACACTTCATTTTATTATTTTAAAATATATCTTTTAATATCTCCAACGGTAGATCGAACATATTAAGGAATTTATAAAATCTTTTTGTTTTGAATAAAAAGTTACCAAAGTTACCTTATCCCCAATACAATATATTAACTTTGAGACAGAACTTGCCTCTTATACTCATCCATCTTTTACGTTTAACGTTGTTCCAACTTTACTGTTTTCAAAGCAATATTATGATTTTCAAAAAAACAAAACTTGACGTCCTTATAACGCAAATTGTATTATAGTTTGTTTTTACAAAACGGAAATATTATTTTTACAAAACTGAATTGTTGATATTGTATTGCGAAAGGAAAATAAATATAAACGTGTTTGTCTAACTGTGTTTTTGTATGAGGCATTACGTGATGATTTAACACTTCTAATTATCTAATGGATAACAGAAATATTACTTCATTCACAATAACAGCTGCCCAGGTAATAATGTTTTAAATTGCTTCTGTTCAAGAATTTGAGAATTTTTGGTGTTAGTGTTAACAGCTATTCATGCTTATCAATTTAGAAATTAGATTTATTCGGGAATATAAGACGTTCATGCCACTCTGAATCAACTTCAAGATGCTAAATCATACGCGAAAACTGTACACTCTAACTGAATCATCTTCTAAAATAATAACCAAAAATAAGATAAAATATAGCAGGTAAACAATTACAAATTATTTAAATTAAAATTTTAATATATTTGATGTAAACTGCTGGATATTGTAATTATTATTCCTTGTCAGTAGATTATTCCCTTTTCTTTCTATATTGTGCTACGAAAAATGTTACGTCAAAAATCGTATAAAATGAATAAAAGAATACAAAGAATAAATAATTGAATACATATACTATTGAATAAAATGAATAAACTATAAAGTGTAACATAAAAACAAAGAAAATGTTTAGTTAGAAAAAACGATTATTTATTTGGAACGTCTTGTAATTTCGTTTTTATAAATTAGTCTAGTTAACAAAGCAACAAAAAGGCCTGAATCCGTAAAGAACAAGTCTGATTTGTATGCAATATTTTGTAAAATATTATTTGAGATATTTGTAATCTTTACTGACCATAGCAGTCTGCCGCTTGGACTATTTGGTGTGGGGTGAGTAAAAGTGGAGAAATTGGTTTATGTGACTTTTCACCCATAACGCTTTAATATTAAAGATTTTGTTTTACAGGTAAATAAATTATATTTAATTTGTTTAGTTTTTTGTTTTTTCTGTAGTGCCAATATTAACGGAGATATGACACTTTACAGTTGATATTGTACAAAATCACAATTTAAAATTCTTTTCTTAAAAACGATCTTTGAATTACCAAATTTTGCAGAAATGTATTTTAGTTCATGAAATTAAATATCTGAAAAACATACGGTTTTTTTATCCAACAGAAAATGTTATTCTTATCAAAATTATAGTTTTTAATTTACTTTTAATTTGTTTTTTTGTTTTTGTTTTTGCACTATCAACTATCGACAGAGGGCGCTTTAAAATTTTTTTAGCACTTAGCAAATAAAACGGTTTTTAAACCATTTTTACCATAAGTAAAATGATGCCATTTGAGTATTTCGAGTTAAAACTACTTCAATATGCATTATTTAGTTCAAAGTAAAGAATATTGTACATCATTTTGTAAACATTAAATATGTTTTCAAAAATATTTTATGAATATCAATTAAAAATTGAAAATCTAAAAAAAATTCAATTTTCGCGCTCTTTTTGTAACCGTTAATAACACAATTTTTTTAAATTAAAGTTAATTAAAAATTTTATAATTTCGATAATAATACATTTTTTTGTGAGACTAATACTTTACAAGTTATTTTAAAAAAGGCAAAAGTGTTGATTTTACATCCCTCCATCCATTGTAAAATAGTTCGATAGGGTTATTTCGTGCTTAACCATTCGGATTATTTAATTAACTAAAATACTTTTCTGCAAAATTTCGTAATTCAAAGGTGGTTTTTAAGACAAGTTTGTTTTAAGTTGTGGTTTTGTACACAATCAGTTTAAAGTGTTATATATTGGTAAACAGTAACGGAAACAATAAAACAAAAAAAAACGTTAACAAGTTAACGTGCACATTAACGTGTTGGCTGCTCCAATAAAATCACGTTAATTGAAACTAGATGTAGAAAAGTATCGTGGTAAAAGAACTACCGCATATTTTTAATTAATATGAAAAGTAATGCGTAATGAAAACACAAAACTGTAAACACGCAAAACCCGGCTTCCAACACTTTAATGGAGCTCGGCTTTCAGATAATTTCACAAGAATACACCTTATTGCCGGCACTTGGTATTTTTTAATATAATATTTAGAGTTTTAAATTAATTATGAAAATTAAAACCTGTTGGAAGAGTACAAGTTACCTTCAAACGGAACATACGTAAAGAGTTAAATTTTAATATAGAGTCAGCTGTAATTACAAATTTTAATTTTAAGGCTGTACACTAACGTACGAATATAAAGTATTTATTCAGTGTGCTAGTTCTTACAGATTATGGTAAAATTATGGCTTTAATATATATAAATATAAAATCAAAATTGGGTTTGTTTGTCCGGAAAATAAATGTGATCTAATGCGCAAATTGTAACGTAATTTTAGGTACTGAATCAGGTCTTTTTTAATTTTTAATTGTCAAATTGAAGTAATAATTGCTTAATTATCGCATTCATTATTGTATATGAGCAGAAACTTACAGTGTCCTCTATGGTTTATTTAGGCTAACATTTTGTCTATCGTTCGATTAAATTTTGATTGTTCGATTTAACATAACCTCAAAAATTTTTTGTCGTTAATAATTCAAATTAAACGCGATTATCTACAAAAATACCGAATCACGTTATTTAGCTAGTATTAAATATTACAGTAAATAACGAGTTAAATTTAAAATGTTAATTAGGCCTATCTTTATTACGATATTAATTCAAAATAATGTGCCAGTAATTAAGGTATAAATAACAATTAATTTTATAGAAGTTAATTAAATTTGAAAGTTTTCCATGATTCTCGTTCATTACTCTACAATCTGTATTATATTCCTTTCCTTTAGGACTGGTAATTACGCTTGGATTATATGAACGAGAGACGGAAACATAGTTTATTGCAGTACAAGTTATTGCCTTAAACTGCAGCTTTACAAGGAACTTAAGTGTAGCCTAATTCCTGTGCTTCGTAATATATTGCACTAGTTTTACTTTACCACTAAGCGTAATAAAATTGTTCGTTTTTATAATCAAAAAGTTACTTACCAGATACTTAAGTAGGAAAATTATAAAACTTTTCAGTTTTGTAAACAAAATCTAAAATGTTCACTTTAGACGTATTTCGAAATATGACAGTAAAAGGGATTCTGTAATAAATGCATATTTAAAAACTAAATTGTGTTTGATACTTGATTTAAATGGGCACTGAGTCTATGGATCCTATCGGCCATATTGAATCTATTAACTGAAATCTCCTTTCAAAAAGTGTATTCAGCTATGTACGTTTTATTCCTGTATATTTAAAGCAAAAATATATACATAGACGGACCACATTCTCACAAACAATACCTTTAAAATGAAATATAAAACATATTTTATTTTAAGAATTAGAGGAATAATCTCTACGTTAATTAGCCTTTCAGGGAATATAATCAATATGGCCGACAGTTTCTACAGGCTGTTATGAATACAATTTCTATTTCGTATTTCTGGAAAAAATATAATTATGGTAGTGTAACAGCACCAGATAGTTACCAGTTTATTTGCAAAGGTCACTTAAATATAAGAGATCAAAAATTTTACGTAAATTCTTATAAAATGTTGTTTATACAGAACGAGAAAGTTTACTTTTTCGTTCGTTAGTAGGCCTATAGTACGGGAAGTACGAGGTGTGTTCAGAAAGTAACGGGAATTTTTAAATTTCGCGGGCTTGGAGAGTCCGATTGTCAACCATTTTAAAAATTTTGTTGGTATACATGTTCTTGAAGTATGATAAAACTTTCAGCTCTTTTAATTGTTGACTTTGTCAGTGATAGCCACTAAGGTTAGACGTCTTTTTATCAGCTCGGCGATTTTCGTTTGTTAAAAGAAATGGATCAAAGAATTTGTATCAAATTTTGCGTAAAAAATGAAATAAAGTGTAACAAAGTGTGTGAAATGTTAACAAAGGCTTATGGTGAGTCTGCTATGAGTAAAGCAAGAGTTTACGAGTGGTATAAGCATTTCCAAGAAGGCCGTGAAGACGTTGAAGATGACGAACGCCCTAGACGCCCCAGCACATCAACAACCGATGAAAACGTGGAAAAAGTGAAAGAAATGGTTATAAACAATCGCTGAATCACAATTAGAGAGGTCGCTGATGATGTTGGCATATTGATTGGATCATGTCATGACATTGTTTCCAGTGTTTTGTGCATGAAATGCGTGGCAGCAAAATTCGTTCCAAAATTGTTGAATTTTGAGCAAAAACAGCGGCGAATGGAAGTTGCTCATGAGTCACTAAATGAAGTCAACGACGATGCAGAATTACTGAAACGTATTAAAACAGGTGATGAAACATGGGTTTACGGATATGACGTCGAAACTAAGGCTCAATCATCCAGTGGAGGCATTTTGGCTCGCCAAGACCGAAAAAGGCTAGACTAGTGCGGTCGAACTGAAGGTTATGCTCACTGTGTTCTTCGATATTAATGGAATAGTGCATCATGAATTCCTACCACACCAGGTGAAACGGTCAATAAGGAGTACTACCTACAAGTTCCACGGCATTTGCATGAAGCAATCCGAAAAAAACGCCCGGATCTGTGGAAAAACAATTCATGGCTTTTTGCACCACGATAATGCACCAGCTCGTAGAATAATAATACTTCATTGCTTGTTCGTGAATTTTTGGTCAAAAACAGTACTGTAACGACGCCCCAGCCTCCATCGAACGATATTCGCCAGACATGGCTCCGTGTGACTTTTCCTATTTCCAAAAATAAAGATAACCTTAAAGGGCCGTCGTTTTACAGCCGTAGATGACATCGCTGAAAGAACTAAAGCATATCTCAAAGATCGAGTTTGAGTAGTGTTTCGAGGATTGGAAGAAGCACTGGCACAAGTGCATAATCTCCAATGGAGACTATTTTGAAGGCGACGACATCAATGTAGAATAATAAATAAATATTTTGTTCAAAAAATTTAAATTCTCGTTACTTTCTGAACACATCTAGTATAATGATTAAGGAAAATGTTAAGGAAAAATTGATGGATCCGTTTTCGAGTTATCTGGTGTTTATTACTAAATATTTGTACACTTTAGTTGTGCGTGCGTGCGTGTGTGTGTGTGTGTGTGTGTGTGTGTGTGTGTGTGTGTGTGTGTGTGTGTGTGTGTGTGTGTGTGTGTGTGTGTGTGTGTGTGAAATTGACTGAATAAATAAAATATGTGGAATGGCTAGCCGAAGTTGAATCTAAAAAAACCTGAATAATCAATATTATTTGTTGGTTTATATTGTTCCGTTTAATTAAGACTATACACAAGTGATATATTAAAGAAAATGAACACTTTTTTTCTTAATATAAATACAAAACATCAATCTTGTACACTGTATTTAACTGTTAATGCCATAATAATAATTGTAATGGCTGGGCTGAGCCTGTAACACAATGACGTTTGTTAATAATTTAAATAATTACTAATTAACTTATTTATATACATTGTGCACTGTATATTTCATTGTATACTCTGTAAACAATTTTTATCAGATGAATGCACAGAAAAACAATTTTAACCCTGGTAACGTTAAATTCACTTCAAGAAAAAAAAAATGCTTATTCGACAAACATGACGCTTTTTCATGTTAATGCGTGTTTCTATTTTTTCTCTCGTACAATGTGTTAGGCTCGAAATAAAAAGTTTTCCCTTCAAAAAAATATTTTTTCCAAAACTGTTTCAAAATTAAATCTAATTTAAAATTATCCAAACAAAACTCATAAATAGGTATGTTAATAAAAATCTGAAAATTTCGGTCTAATTTCTCAAAATCGGTTGATTAAATATTCTAAAATTTTGATCATATTAGAACATATATCAAATCAAAATTAAAAAAGTTTTAAGGAATTTGTCGAAATTTGTTTTTACGTTTACTGTAGAACTACAATTTTTTAAAGGTAAATTAATTTACCCATATAAACCAAAATTCAGGTAAAATTGATGAACCGATTTGAGAAAGTAGGTATTTTCGTTTCGTCTGAATATTTAATAACTTTTATGAATTTCAAATTTTTTCTAACAGCTTCGGATAAAATTTCGAGAGGATGAGGGAGATTATTCAATGTTTCTGCAAATATTTTTTTCTGGTATCTAAAGTTTATTTTAGAATAAATGATGGTGTTTTCAAACTTAAAACGATTTAAAATTTTATATTTTAGAATAAATTATGTATGATGTTTTCGAACTTACTGTTTAAAAATTAGTTATTTTTAACTCGAAAACGTCAATGTCAAAAATAAATAAAAAAAGTACAATGATGGAAAGAATGATTTAGCCATCAGAATATTTTGAGGTGGGCAAAGTGGGCTTGATTTAACAAATCGTTGCTAAATATTCATTGTCAATCACGTCAGTCCGGAAACGGTTGGTCACATTTTGAACGACATTTCTTATTTTCATTTATTACGGTGACGAAGAGCTGGCGTAAATACAATTGATATTTGAAATATTCTTAAATACGTTCTTCATAAATATTTAATTTGCAAAAAAAGTGTCAGAAAATATAAGACAACATATAAATAACTGATTGATCGTAAGTAATAAAGGTATTTAAAATGAATCGTGGCAATAGGAAAGACGCAAACGAAAAAGATATTTTTTTAATAATATTTATTAGTGGCACGTGTGATATTTCGCAGTTAATGGGAAAAAAGAAACGCTTACAGTCAATGTACAGCAAGACTATGGACAGTGTTATAGCACCTCTTTATAAAAATGTTCGAAGTGACCTATGAAATATGTGGCAATCATAACGTTTTTCGTTGGTACATGAAGCAGAGGGAAAAGAGGTTGACATTTTTTTAGGAAATCACTATCTATAATTGAACGTAAATAGTTTGAATTCTATAATTGAAACTTAAGCAAATCAAATAATTGAAGTAATACCATTGCCTAGTATATTTAATTACTGTAATACACTAATATTAAGTTCACTCACTTGTACTTTAAGATTACTTTGCATATCTTCCTAACTAAAATCGTTAAAAACCATTTAAGCCTATTATTTCTTGTCATTAAGAACTTCTGTTAAAATAGGCGTTATAATTACATATAATACTTATATCACCTGTTATTAAAGCAATTTCATTCTATATATTTAAGTTATTTGATGTAATAGGTCTTACTTTGTTCTAATTTCGTATTTGAAAATATAACCTATAAAATTCTAACGTTTTACCTTATCGAGATATTTACAAATAAAATGTACTATAACAGGCATTTGACATTACCTAACTAAATTAGTATTTACAGGTAAATACACTATTTACTATTTACTAATAGCACTTTATGTTAATTGTTAAATATCATATGTCTGTCTATATTTCTGTAAAATAGTGTCGGTTATTTTTCATTGCAATAACACAAAAATTAGAAGTTTCTTTAATAAATTCATATGTAAAACGTTTTACGGCCGAGGTGTCTGAGGCGGTTAAAAGTTTGACGGCTGAATTTGCGCACTTCATGATCGTAGGTTTGAAAATACAGCTATTGCTGTAACCTTTTATTCTCCAGTTAATGCTGATATCTCGTTCTGCTCCAAGTAGCCTAACTGGCACAAAATGTTCACTTGAAGAAACAAAATTTACATTGTATACATGATGAATAATAGATTCTCTTGAAAATTGACTATCTATTATAAATTTGAAGGTTAAAGTGACTAATCACTGATTTGACGTTATTAATACAAATAAAAATAACATAAAACGCCAAAATTAACTGATATTAATTTTGGCTGTAATCTTTCAATGTAATCTACCAGCTCTATAATAGACATTGAACAGTGAAAAATTTTGTTAGAAACTTCCATTTATTTAAGAAACAGAGTGACAAATCACTGTTTCGAAAATAATCCGTTCAAAAAATAATCTGTCTACCTTCAATTTGTTCAGAAATAAAAGCAGACTTACTAATTAAACACTATTCACCAATCACTAATTAATTCATAGCAGCTTTCGATGTTAGCAATAAAAATGGTATTTTTATATGTTGAAATATTACAGCTTTTCGTGACGTCTGCTTTATTAACTCTTTTTCAACGTTCACGTCAAGCTAAACAGAGTAAGCTAATATTTTTCATTATCAGTTATTTAGATAAGCCTAAATGTATTGTATATTTTGAACAGAAATGGTCTTGAAATACAATTACAAATATATTTTCCAATGTAGGATTTAATATTTAAAAAATGCAATTGTATTATTTTGATTTATACAATTTGAAAGTTACCACTAAGGGTAGCTTACTGGTAAATAACATGATTAGGGTGAATTAAATATATTTTTTAAATTAACTCTGTATTTTAAAACCTTATTATAGAATGTCCACTGAAAAATTATCTTTTGAAACGGTTACTATGGTAAGACTTAGATCTGGGACTTTTAAAATGTGCGCTGTTAAAGTTTCAAACATTTAAAACATGTTTGAGGTGTCGTTAAAATTTACACACACACACACACACACACATCGACGCGGTAGTCACTACCGCTTTTGTCCGTTACTATTATGTCTATGACACATTTGCCACTATTTGTGTAAGTGGATCAATACACGAAGTTTTTGTACGTCACTATTACGTCAATTTCACATTGCCACTATTTGTGTAGGTGGATCAAAACACGAAATTTTTGTTGGTTACTATTATGTTAATTTCATACTTGCCACTATTTGTCTATGTGGATCAATACATGAAGTTTTTGTTGGTTACTATTATGTTAATTTCATACTTGCCACTATTTGTCTAAGTGGATCAATACACGAAATTTTTGTACGTTACTATTATGTCTGTTTCATACTTGCCACTATTTGTCTAAGTGGATCAATACACGAAGTTTTCTTACGTCACTATTATGTCAATTTCATACTTGCCACTATTTGTGTAAGTGGATCAATACACGAAGTTTTCTTACGTCACTATTATGTCAATTTCATACTTGCCACTATTTGTATAAGTGGATCAATAAACGAAGTTTTTTAACGTCACTATTATGTCAATTTCACATTGCCACTATTTGTGTAAGTGGATCAATACACGAAGTTTTTGTACGTTACTATTATGTCTATTTCATACTTGCCACTATTTGTGTAAGTGGATCAATACACGAAGTTTTTGTACGTTACTAATATGTCAATTACACATTGCCACTATTTGTGTAAGTGGATCAATACACGAAGTTTTTGTACGGTCACTATAATGGCAATTTCACTTACCACTATTTGTGTATTTATGTAATGAAACCAATACACGAAGTTTTTGTACGATCACTATTATGTCAATTTCACACTTACCACTATTTGTGTATTTATGTAATGAAACCAATACACGAAGTTTTTGTATGTTATTATTATACACGTTTTGAGGATGTTAAGTAACTCACGTTCTCAAATTCCTAACTTTAAACAAAAAAATCTTGAAGTTCGTACATAATTTCTAATGTCTAAACTTTTTGTAAAAAAATAAAACTAACGAACGCTATATAAACAAGAAACGTTCACAGCTGATACACTGAGATGTTAAATTAAAGCTGAAACGTACATGTGATTAACAATCCGCAAACCACAAAAACGAAAAGCTTTATTATAGGGTCACCAATACCGTATCAAATGAAGGAAATGTATTGTTTTATCTACCCAAATGTTGGTTAATATGTGGCTAAAATATTAATAATATTAATGTTTTATTGTGACATATTAATTTTTCAAACAGAGTCTGTACGTGAACAACGAACATTTAAAGCCAAACGGTGAAACGACATTTTTTACTTTGCAAATAAATTTATTGAGAAACTTTATAACATTTACAGAAATATATCGGTTTTACTTTAATTGACAAATAGAACGTCTAGAAAGATTTAATATAATGTAATATCATAAATTAAAGCCATAAGTGATTGAAAAATTTGAAAAAAGGAATAAAATTACAAACTCCGTATATTTTATTTTGTAACTGAAAATTATTTTGACTGTAAATTTCAAGCTGTAAAGATATAGTGTGTCACTTATGACCTTGTGATAGAGTTTTCAGCAGAAAGACGTGTTCACTATTATTTATTACATTGTCGTTCTCTTGCGAAAGTGTGATTGCAACCTAAAAAGTTATGAATATTGCAGATTACAAACTCTCCAGAAGCTGGTGTAAAACTACAAAATTTGATAAGTATTATCCTAGGAAAAGTACTTACCACGTTACATAAAGTAAATCTACCTCCTTTGTACAAATCTTAATTTGAAATATTCAAAAGTTAAATTTAAAATAACTTTAAAGGAACGTTTAAATTACAATTCAAATAAAATGTTGCAACACTTTCTTGCAATAAATTTAACAAAGTAACATATATTAAAATCTAGCAATACGTAAACAAAATATTAATAAATTTCAACGGTAAAAAATTATCGTAAACTGTATACATAAACTACACAAACACAAAGACACACATACACACACACACACTGTATATATATATATATTTCTTAACGTTTATAGTTTGTTAGACTAATGAGGA
>CM040183.1:68696512-68826512 GCA_022606455.1 Callitettix versicolor | reverse complement strand
TTAATATTTATTCTTGTTAAAATAAATTTTAGTTCATGGTAATAAAATGTAATCTTTCACAGAGTTGGACAACAGCTTAATATAATTTGTTAAAGCCAAGGTGAAATGGCCTTTTCTTGATCAAAAATTATATTTAATTGAATTTTTGTTTTATATATATATATATATATATATATATATATATATATATATATATATATATGTGTGTGTGTGTGTGTGTGTGTGTGTGTGTGTGTGTGTGTGTGAAGTTTGAAAAATATAAATGTTTAATGTCAACATATTTGCACAGATACACAGACGGAAAATCATTCAAGTAAAATGTACATTGTTATATATTTACAATATAAAAAAATGTTACATACATTGTTTAAGCGAAGCTTTTAATGTTAGCTTTGGCGAAAGGATGAATAAAAAATTTCTGCCGAACGGAAGAATGTAACGGAAATACGGAAGGAAAGAGCTAACAAATTTCGTCTCTCTATTTCTGTCCCTTTCTTTTTCTTCCTCCTTTTCGATAACAGTACACGCATATTAGATGAAAACGTTGTGTTGCTATTGTTTCGGTATTTTTCCTACGTTGACGAACACGTGCACGTTGTAACCGTTTCTAATACATTCCAAATTAATATAAACGTATTAATAAATAATTGTTTTTAAAATTCCTAGTTTTTAACAACATAACCTGAAACTTATCCTATCAGCTGTTCAATGAAATCAGCTGACCGTTACAAGTTAATATAAAACAACTGATCTTTAACTATAACTACAGTAAATAATATCTAAGTTAGGTTTACGTATTTATTTATTTAAATAAAATAAGATATTTTAAACATATCTTTAAATTAATTATATATTCAGCAAAAATATCATGAACAACAGCTTCTTTTCTGTCGTTAATTCCCCGAGTTCCACACGTGTACTTTTTATATACATCGATTGTTGAGAATTATTAGGATTACAAATAAATGTTTTATATATATATATATATATATAGCTTTGGCGAGAGGAATGAATAAAAAATTTCTGTTGAACTGAAGAACGTAACGGAAATATAGAAGGAGCAAAAAAAAAAAAAAAATTTGTCTTCTATTTCTGTCTTTATTTTTCTTCTTCCTTTCCGATAACAGTACACGCGTATTACATGACATATATGAACCCACATGTTCATTCTATGGACACATCAGTAGACTCCCAACAACGAGACTTGCCAACAGAATCCTTAAGTATATACAAGGAGTCAAATCAACAACTTCTTGGATCGCACAAGTCAGAATAGACCTACATGACGCAGAAATAGACTCAACAGACGTTGAAGTCAGGAACGCATACAGGAGAAAGATGCTCGGTTGGAAGGTCCCAGAGAATAAAATTCCAAAGAGAGCAGGGGTAAATGGACGGAGGAGCGGAAGAGGATCCATGGGAACAGGATGAGGGAGGTGTGGAGGATTAGAAGGAGCAAGACATGAGTCGGAGTGCTTTGCGTGATACAACAGGGTATATGCGCAAATAATAATAATAATAATAATAATAATAATAATAATAATAATATATATATATATATATATATATATATATATATATATATATATACACTTTTAATAAAATTATAAAACTGATTGACTTAGAAATTATAACACATTCATTGTTAATATATTATCATTTATTGTGTAGAAAATATTTATAAAACAAATAGCCTACAGTGTTATTCAATTGACGCCTAGCGTAGCAGTGTAATTTTATCTCCGGTAGCACTGCACTTTGTGACAAGTTCATCTCTGGATTTGTTCCTTTAATACGATCACTGTAAGTTGCCTTTTACTTCCTCTGTTAATTAAAGTCGGTTGGAAGAGCAGGAGGTGTGACAAGGCGACTGGTTGGTCTTACTTTGGTTTGCCTTATCACGAGTTCATTTACACCGTGGCCTTTATGAACATTTTACTTGTTAGTCTTTCTATCACGAGTTTATATTAATTTTTACTTAATATTCGAGCAAAATAAAACAATATCTCAAATGTAATGGAATCTCTTTGTATTCAAATTTAAATAAAATAACTATAATAGCAGGAAAACTGTTTTCACTCCAATGTTAATCTTATCACACCCTTATTTGAAAATCTAATTTTACTATTATAATACCAATATTAAAATTTACATATTAGAATTTTATTTTTAAAATTGCATAGGGAATTTAAAATGCCTGCTTATGCAAATTTCATCGTTGATCAGATTTCGAAAAAATTGTTCGGCATAAAAAGTTTTTATTTTGTAAGCATTTGAAATGACAGCCATTTTTAAATAGTTAAAAACGTTTTCATGAAAAACAAACTTATCCATACTTTTACCATAATTGATTTTTGTGCAAAATGTGAATTGAATTGGTTCAAATTAGCATAATAAACTTTCAATTGAGATTACAAAATAACTGTCGAGGTTGATTTATTGTGTATTCAACGGGATTTGACAAATTTTAATATTATTGTAAACAGATTTTAACGAAAAATTTATTATATTAGCGAGATCAGATAAAAAACATTTAATATAAAAATCGATGATGTTTTAAAGACATGAAACAGCCGTCATTTTGAAACTGTTGATCGAATTTTGCTCGGTATCAAACGTGCCCTACCTATATGTATTTAAATGTCCCATGTTTTACATATATATAACTTATTTTCCATTTAAAATTCATCAATAAATTATTAAATTTTTATTATATTGAAAAATTGATTTTTAAAATTGATTTTTCGTCATGAATATTTGCTATATTTGTTTGGTTCTAAAATTGTAATTTAATAATAGACTATGTTTTTTAAAAATAGTTTTTAATGAATTGATTATTTTTTAATGATACGATCATGAAAACTTGCTATTTATAATATATTGTTTTAAAGACATGAAACAGCCGTCATTTTGAAACTGTTGATCGATTTTTGCTCGGTAACAAACGTGTCCTAGTCCCTATGTATTTAAATGTGTCATATTTTACATATATATAACTTATTTTCCATTTCAAATTCATCAATAAATTATTAAATTTTTATTATAATGAAAAATTGATTTTTAAAATTTATTTTTCGTCATGAATATTTGCTACATTTGTTTGGTTCTAAAATTGTAATTTAATAATAGACTATGTTTTTTAAAAATAGTTTTTTTAATGAAATGATTAGGTTTTAAGGATACGATCATGAAAACTTGCTATTTATAATATATTTAGAAAGCTCTAAAATCACATATTTATTAACTTCCCCAATAATAAATATTTGTTTAAATTAAAATTTTATTAAGCAACTGTTTGTTTGGTATAATCTTTCATTTGGCATCATAATTCCTTTTAACAAGAGAAATTTTTAGTCGAATATTGAGTGTCTGAACCAAAGGACTACAAGCCTCGGGCTCGGCAGAATCAAGCGACCGCCTTAGATGTTTCACATCGTTTGGATAACTTTAAGAAAACATTGTATTTTATTTGCAATACATTTTTTTGACCAAAATAATGTAAAATTTCTAGATTACACCTACAGTTTGTCAAACTATCTATACCTAAAACGTCTTTACCAAAATGTTTGTACCAAAAATCTCTTTTCAACATTTACTAAAATGTCTCTAATATGTAAGAAATTGTGTTTCGTTTCCTTAGATTTTACTTAAAATATTAAACAAGTTGTCATAAAATTTAAAGGTTGGTAACATTGTAAAATATTTAGTTTTACATTTTTGCACGATTTTTTTTAAGGTTATGTTGGTGTTGTGTAAATGTAGGAGTTATTTAGCCCGAGTAATAAAATCAGTTTTGAAAATAAGCCATTAAGCAGAACGGCATATTTTTTCACTTATGCCACCCTCTGTATGTAGGACCAATCTGGTGGTACAGATATTAATTTAATCAGTCAAAATTCTATAGACTGGCTGACCTACCTGACTAGATGTCCGGGATGTCCTTGCGTACTGTACAGTCGCCGGTGATCGACGGTTGCGGTCAGGAAGGTCACTGCCAACAAACTACTGATTGAACTTTTAGAATGAACTGGTAAAAAGGAAACGTGATTTAATTAGCACCGAACTGGTTGTGGTTAGTTAAGATGTAGAGAGAAAAGAAAACGCACTATCGCGTCGAACAATGCGAACCTCAACTACAAGCGGACACTGTGGTCGCTGGCGGTGGTAGTTAAAAAAGAAATTTCAACTGCCCGTGGACACTTAGCGATGCGAGTTGGAAACTGAGCCAGGCGGTCAGTACAGGTAGGCCCTTAGAACCGACCTGGCTGCATTTACATGCTTAATCTTCAATTCTGATAATTGATTTTGTGATTTTCATCTTGGATGTTTAAGGAAGAATGAAGTTACTTTACGTAACAGATGGGACATTGGAATATTGGATTAACGTTTGTTAAATAAATTTCATTCGATTTAAAATAATTTTAAATAATCCTCCGTAAATTGCACTAACTTGGAAATAATTCCATTTTTTGCATTAAACAAGGCACAGTCGATTTGTGAAAACTAATCAAACAGTCGCAAAACAGCTGTTTAATAAAATTATTTTATTAAACTTAAAACATATAGTGTTAATGTCGAATTTCTATCAATAAAATTTAATCAAAGGCTTTTAAATAGTATTAAAGTGTTTGTAAATTGTTTGACGCATTAACTTGTTAATATGAATTTGTAGTTTATACAGTGCACAATTTCACAATTACGTTATAATGACTAACTAATGCAACATTGTTTTTTACTTTACAAATTTCATTATTTATTTGAAAATAAACTTGTGCGGATAGCGTACATACGTTAAACTATGTATAAATTTAGTTCGCTCTTATCAATTACAAATTTTCATATTCAAACGCATTCATTTGCGAAGGTAACATTAGCTGATGTGGTAACTGGATTGGAGTGGTAAAAAATAATCGCAGGAAGAGTATGATTTGGGGCGCGTAAGGCGCATGCCCCGCGCAACTGTCTGGCCGCGACGCAGTGACTTGTTGAGTTCGGTGCAGTGTCATGGCTCCGATGCTAGTGGATTAGTGGTTCCATTCTACCGGTAAGTGTATCAGTGTCAACCTGATGGTTGTCTGCGTCATAACATAACCACAATAATATTTAATTAAACAATGTTGTTAGTTATATTGAAAGTATTACTGTTTACATTTTATTATTACTATTAAATTTCATATATCAAAAAAATCTAAGTGCATTGGTCCTAATTATATGCAAAATGCAATATTTTATTATTATAAAGCCAATAATATTTATATATAAAATATATTTAATATATTTTAGAAATAAATAACAATTATATATAAATAAAAATAGTTCGTTTGAGATTTTCGTTCAATAAGAATCACGTTAAAATTAAGTAATAAAGTTTTGTAATCGTAATGCATGTTTAGACTGGTTTTGTGCCGTCTGTCACTGTATTTTGTTTTATTTTAACAGAATATACGAAAATTTTTTTCAGCAAATTTTACGAAAAAAACGAACTTTTATTTAATTCGAATATATTATTATTCTATAGCTTACATTATAATTCAAATTAGGCACATGTTAATCTAAAATTTTTAACGAAAAATAAATTTAACAAGTTGTAGTAATCATTTAGACTATAAAAAAACTTTTTTTCCACTCACGTTTAAAGTGGAAACTTTTATAAATATTAAAATAACGTTAAATTCTTTTAAAAAAATAATAAAATCGTGTAAAAAAACTAATATTAAAAAAACAAATATGCCAGCTGTTAATTAAACAGCTGATTTGTTTGGGTAATGGTCTGCAAATTATCTCAACAAAACATCTGATATGTCAAACAACATAAATGTTTTTTCGCAATGTTTGTTTTGAAATAATGTTTGTTTTCCTTGTTTGAACGCCACACATTTTAAACTGAATTTATAACGAGCAAAAAGTAAATGTTGGTACAGCAATACGGACTGATACGCTGAACTGGCCGTGATTTATTGTGTAAAAATGTTATTTACTATACAAAACTATTTTTTTCAACAACAGTTTAATATTAAATTCAGGGTAACTAGTGTCTGAAAAATTCGAGTGTGTGTTTTGTTAGTATCGTACTAAAGAATGCACGAATTGTTAAAAAAATGTTAAAACTAGGATTTTAACCGAATGAGCAAAAATACTAAACACAATTTCCCGCAAAAATTGTTTTTTCCAAAAAAACATTTCCTAAGCTACTAACCTGTATACCGGTCTAATTTCGTGAAATCATCAAATTTTTAGTTTCATTGAAGGATTTATAACTGGAATCGATACCAAACTATAAAGAAAGAACATTTCAGACGTCGGTTAGGGTTCATGTTCGTGCTTTCAACAAAATTTAAAGATTGTGCGAATTTATGTAAATTTTCTCTCTGATTAGATGGCGAAATATAGTTTTTAAAAGTTTGAAATATAAGAACTTATGAATTCTTAAAGCTTTGAGTAGTCTCAATTTTGAAACGGGTAATTGGATGTCGCTGAGTAACGTAATTATTGAACTTATTACCAAAAATAAATGTTTGTGGTAAGTTTAATTTTCGCGATGATGTTTACATGTAATAAGACTTTTAAAATTCGTTTCCATCACGTCAGTGGGAAGTTACGTGCGCTAGGTTTCTTTTCAAAATATTTTACGCGGCCAGAAATTATTAAACGTACATATTTTTAAAACGTACAACTGAACGCAGGCTTGTTAATGATTCATGTGTTGGTTTGAAAAATAAAGAACTTCGGTATAAAAATTTCGTGGCATTAAATCTGTTCTTATTCAAGTTATTTAACTTGAATAAGTTAGCAACTTGAATATGTTGAGCAACTTAGCCAACATATTTCAACTTTCTAGTAGACGTTTTAAATATGCACAAGCAGATTTTTACTTGTTTCGATATGTTTTTAAGAGTTAGCAACTTTTTAAAATTTTGCCAATACAATTTTCCGTAAAAGTTTTATTAACTTTTATTTGTCCAAAACGCTAATCGGGTTGAACGATTTGAATCAAACTTTGCACAATTGTAGTTACTTCAAGTATCCAAACAAACGATTTGAATCAAACTTTGCACAATTGTAGTTACTTCAAGTATCCAAACAATAAGTATCTCACTATCTCATATAAAAGAAATCGGTTTAGCAATTATTTACAATAAGAATGAGACATTATGATTTTTTTTTCTGATGCCATTGGTTTTATTTGTATTTTTTTACTCTTGGATCGTAAGTTCCTGGAGAGAGGAGCGAATAGAAAAAAGTGTCCTGAACGGAAGAATGTAACGGAAATATTGAACGAACGAGCAAAAGAATTTTGTCTCTATTCTTTTTTTCCTCATTTTCGATAAAAGTACACGCGTATTATATGAAAACGTTGTGTTGCTTTGGTTTCGGTATATTTCCTTATTCGAACTCAATATTCGAAATCAATATACACTTTTATAACAATTGTTGTTAATTTGTAACAACACAAGTTGAAACTTGTTATAGCCTATCAGTTGTTTAATGAAATCAGCTGATCGTTACGAATTAAATTAAAACAACTGATCTTTTACTATAACTATAGTAAATAATATCTAAGCTAAGTATACATATTTATTTATTTCAATACAAGATATTTGTAATTATATCTTCACAATAATTGTATATTCAGCAAAAATTTCATTAACAAAAGCTTCCCGAGTTACACAATTTTACTTTAAAAAAAAAAAAAATTATTTGATTTCAGTTGTTACGTATATTCATATTTCATAACTAGTTGAGTAAAATATATCAATTCGTCTTCATTTTGTAATTTATGACAAGACATAGTTTTTGTTGAAATAATTAAGTTTAAGAAAGTTTGTGTAATGTCTTTATTCTATTTTGTTTTGTTTTATATAATTGCAATTTAGTTTATCGCAGTAATATATTGTGGCTAAGTTAGAAAATCAGAAATCCAGGTTTTTTTGTAGTTTAAAGAGTAAAAATTTTTTATTACTGAAGTTCTAGTACAAAATACTCGATATTTTTTTATAAACGGTAATTTGTGTGTTCCGTGCGCACTTGTCTACCAAACATTATTACTTGAAGAGCTTTACAAACTTGGATCACACGGAATAAGGGTGCTTTGAAGTACTTCAATGTGTACGCGAATACTTTTGAGTTCACAGATGTGTTTGCTAATATTTTTACTTTCAATAAAGTTTAATTTCCCAAGCCGAGGTGAATAAAATACATTGAAGTGAACTGAAAGTGGAATACCTTTCAAAAGTAAATTTTTCAAAATCTAGTTTCTCTCAAAATACGAACAGGACCTCGATGATACTACAAAGCCTTTAGTTCGGAACAGAAAATATCACGGTGCACCTGGAAATAAAGTATTCTCTATTTATGAGGATGTAATGGACCGTAAGAGATAAAACCAAGTGAACTGGAGGCGAGAAACAGGCGTCTTTGATAAATTCCAAGACGGCATTGGCTCGATGAAACTGCTGCTATTGTTGTAACTTCACTAATTTACTTTCCTCTGTTGTTTAGTCATCGTTATTATGTTTGCCAATGCTTTGTACAATCTTAATTTATCCAATTAACGTTTTGTTTCAAAAAGCTGGCTAACAATTACAACAATTAGAAATTGTACAAACAAATGATGCAACCTTTTAAGTCAAATTATTTCCCAAAACCCAGTTTAAAAAAACTATAAAAATTATAAAATCAGACCATTTTTTTTGTAAATTCTTTATTGAGATTTAAATCTAACTTTATACATAAATGAAAATTTGTATCGCCAGTTTAGTATACTGAATTGTAAATAATAGATAATTTATGTCGAGAATTTTGTAACAGGATTTATTTCGGATTTTCCACCTTTATTCTTGGATCATAATTCAAATATTATTATTAATTTGGTTCATTAACTCGAGTTCTAAATCTATATTTTTCGCTAACGGATTTTCAAGAAAAAAATCGACTTTGTTGGACAATTCATCGACATTTGTGCAAAATATAGTAACGAATATTTTAGTTTTATTTCGAGAAAATGTTAATTTTTGTAATTTTTTATTGTTTTTTTCATAAAAAAATGTAGCAGTCGGGAAACTGGCCGAAAGAAATATACAATTAAAATAAACTACTTTGGTTTCTAAAGCATAAAAGGTCTTAAAGTAATGAGTTTTGGTTTGTATTGGTCCATTAAAGTGTTGATTGAATTATACACAACTGAACTTACCTACATCTCAGCCTTGTATGTATTTATGTACAGTTTTGTAAATATATATATATATGTATGTGTTTATATATAAATATATTAAAAAAATAAAACCTTCTTAATTTCAAAAATTGATAACAACAGTGAGTGTACCAACCTGAAAATAAAATAATATGTTTTAAGAGTAAATCGGAAAAACTAAACCTAAATTTTAAGAAATTAACGATTGTTTCGTTTTGATTTTCAGTTACCAAAATTTAGGCAAAACCTACTTGTAACAATTTGATTATCTTTAATGACTGGTCATCAAGATTTTTAGAAGATAAACAACTTTGTTTTAATTTGGTGTTTCATTTAAACACCTGCTAAATAATATGAGAATGTTTCTGTAGTGTTTAAGTCAAAACAATATATTAATTTTTTTGTAAACTTTAACATTGTTTGATTACTTCTATTTTGTTTTATTTTATCTTCTTTAAGTGACATTATCTATTTGTTATGTAGTCATAAGTCCTGTATTAATGAAATGTTAGTGTAATATTTCACCTATAAAGTTTAAAACACGATAGCTTTTGAGAAAATTGAGTATAGATATAGTTTTTGAAGATGGAGGTTCTCCGAAACGCGTCAACAAAAGTAGAATTGACGAAGCTAGGGAAGGCAGATCATTATACTGAACATAGTGACAATAATCCTAGCAGAAATGAAGAAGAATATAAAAAGAATTTCAAAAGTAGCTTTTTATTACTTACAACATATTATAGTTATTACATGGTTTCTATAAATTACATGGTTTTTAAAAATATAAATAACAGATCAATAATATTTAGTCCAAACAGAATGTTGACTATCACTATGGAATATGTTTTTTACGATGTGCAAAAATAAATATTGCAATCAATAAATAATCAATAATTAAACTTTAATAAAACTATGTGAAATTCGCGTTTCAATTTTGGTAACAACTGAATTGAACTGAATCCAGTTGCAAAGTAATAAACCATTTTCCGCAAACAGTATTTCATGTAGGTGTTAGCAACAATATTTAGTTTTTCACACGATATTAGCTATTATACAATCACCATGTAATTGACAAATTTAACTCGCAGATTTAGACCATTAAGTAGCAGTAATATAGCAAATTACATGAACCTGTTACAACCTGCATATTGACATATACAGCACAATACATGTCAGCGAAGTTAACCACAATATTGTTTAATATTGTTTGGATTTAACCATTTGAATGGGTAATTGTCAATTACAGAATGTACTGATCGATTTTGGTAATCATTACGCTGTACTACGCACAATTTCAGTAAAACGTAGACATTTTAATATTTTATAAAGAAAACAAATTAAAAATTACTTAAAAGTAATGTTACATTACTTAAAATTTGAATTTACAATCAAGAAAAACTTTTCCAAAATTCAGAAACTCGTTTTTTTTAAATTCACAATAAAATCAAAAATTTAACTGAACCAAAACAAACCAAACTCAAGACTTTTGATTCAATACAAACCAATGTTGTTTCATTAATTACAATTTTCATTTCTTTCGGCCACTTTCTCGACTACTACATTTTTTCTTTAAAGAAAAATGTTTTTAAAATTTAACAAAAATAATAGTTTTTCGAAATGAAAGTTAAATAATATTACTTATAATTTCCAAAAGCTAATGAATTGTTCAAACAAAATCGATTTTTATGATAAATCCTTTCACTCAACATTTAGTTTGAAAATGTTTTTTTTGGATATATATATATATATATATATATATTGTTTAAAAATTGTAAAAAAATTCAGAATATAACTGTTTATACAAAACTAAAGAAAAATTAATTGAATGAGACTAAAAAAAATTACTGAAATGTACTCTAAAATATTTAGTTTTCCATCGGTCTCTACATGTTTTTTTAAAATATTAATCAATAACCATTAACACTACACGCATGGAATTTCATATAGGCCTATATATGTTTACGTTAGCAAGAAATTATTAGGGGAAAAACATTTCAAAAGATCCATTTTAAAAAAATGGTGGTCGTCTAAAATTTTAAATTTAATGTAATTTAAAAATAAAGAGTTCTATAAAATATTCTGAAAAAATATTGTGTTTTTCTATTATAAAACTAACAACGATTGTTTAAAAATATTCGGATTTAAAACATCGTTACAGTTTTATCAAATATGATACTAATACTAAAATATTACTTCCGAATCAATGTTTTTCTATTTTTAAAACAGCTGATTATAACAATAATTACGAGTATAAGTATGTATGTATATATATATATATATATATATATATATATATATATATATATATATATATTCTTTCAAAACAAGTATAAAATAAATTTATATATTTATTTGTGTTTTTCAACACAGCATAAAGTATAACGTATACTTTGTTTCAGAAATAAACGAGATTTTATGAAAAAAACTTGTCTCACTATTACTAGTTAGGATTATATCATGTGCATATACGTTAAATATTGAAGTTGGAGTGGTGCAATAATATTATTAAGGTTACGTGGACTTCACTTGACGTTACACTCTTCAAATTGTGTTTCAGCTAAAGACTTTTCTCGTCTCTGGCAGGATTCGGTAGTTCCGAGATTTTATATATTACACTGCAAGGTCGTTCGATAAACAATTTAGTATTGAATTTTCTTCATCTGGATCATAACTCGAGTCTCGCATTCATAAAAAAATCTGTATCGATGCATTGCTTAAATATAAACGCGTAAACATGACTGAATAAAAACTAAATTAATTATTTGTAAACTAAACTGCATTACCATTCTTTATACCTAGTATTATCTAGTATATTCCGGTGTTTGGAAGACAGATCGTTTCTATGACAACAAATAAATAGCAATGGGAACAGCTGATGTTTTAATAAAGGGTTTTCCTCGGGGGAACTGACAACTTGAAATAAAACGGAGCGTGTATTTTACTTAATTTTGAAAAAAAACAGGCGTTTCTTGATTATGAAATGGTACGGCTATTCGTGCAAATTAATTAAACTAAAGCCAGACAGGTTCAAACGTAATGTTATGACGTGAAATGAAAAGGCAGGAAATTAAACAACTAGAGGTAGGAACGTAATTGAAAACTAAGATGATAGTGGGGGTAGGGGGAGCAATTACTCTGAACAGAGTTTTCCGGTTCCGTAATATTATATTCTAAAAATTTAGATATCATTTATCTTATACTAGCTTCAATTGGTTTGTACTTATCAGTTTTTACACTTAATTAATAATTTATTTTCTAAGTTTACAGTTCTCATAGAGTAATTTATTAGTGGAGTTCAATTGTTTGAAACAAAATCTAGCTCTTATGCTGTAATAGTGATACGATAAATTGTTAGTTAATTTTTGATTAAAAAAAATTTAAATTATTCTGTGTAATTAGAAAAAAATAAACGTATGTTTTTAAAACGATTAATCAAAAGTAATTTATTAGAATAGTTTAAGTTAGAAAAGTAATAACATATTTACAGATTATGATATATTTATTTACAATAAAAAGTAAAAAATTATTGCAATATAGTCGATTGTTAACTATATTTGTCGTTATTTCTTAATTGACAATTAAAACTGAAAGCAACATTTTACAGAACAATAATGTTATTTTTTGCATTATAGTGTAAATTTTAGAAATTCTTCTTAACTTTCTTAAAAAATAATGCTTTCGTGAAATCAATGTTTGTTGTTTTTATTCCTCAAAATAATCACAAAACTACTTTTTAAGTACATTAAAGGAAAACAATCAATCATTGTAAAAGTGTATTAAAAAAAATGTGAATGATTCATATATATTCATATTCCTTAAAATAATCTTTACTACTAACTGTATTCCTGTTGATAATATTGCAGGGCAGTAAATACAGTCAGCTGATTTTATTTATTTATTTTTATTATTATTCGTTCTGAAATTATCATCAGTAATTTTCGTAAGGTAATTTTTTCTTTGAAGTTATGAAAGATTTCTACACACACACGCGCACACACACACACACACACACACACACACACACATATCATTGTAGCACGTATTGTAGAGATTTTAGCTAAAATTTTTATATTGATTAACATTTTAACATTGATTCGTTCATGTGCATACTTTGAAACACGACTTAAGAGCTATAAAAGTTTTTTAAACAAGACATAGTGATAAATTTTTGAAAAATAAATTGTTTACAGTTTAAAAATAAAAAAAATAATTGTGGCACTCATCTGTATCGCTGACGTGATAGTAGTGAATTTCCAAAAGAATGTTATTTTAATCTTACGCTCTGTTTTGAAAATCTGATTTATTTCGCCATCATAATCAGTATTAAAATCTGTAAATATTACAGTTTTAAAATTTCTATAGTGCTGTGAAAAATTGCACTGAAAATAAACAAATTAACCCTAATAGCTTTTAAATTAAATTTTCTCTGTTAAATTAAATTTCCTAATTTCAAAGAATTTTGAATTTTCAAAAAAAAAACGCTAATTGATGACGTTTTTAACATTGATTGCGATAGTGAAAAATATTTAATGAAAACTTTTTTTGATTTGAAATATCAGATTTTTTGAAACTATTGAAGTTATATTTGCTATATTTAGGTTATATATATATATATATATATATATATATATATATATATATAATATATATATAATATTATATTTATATATATATATATTATATATATATATATATATATATATATATATATATATAATCTCGAAAAGTGACTTAGCGGTCATGATCGGCGCTCATTTCAAGGTCCCGTTTCTGTGTTTATCATAATTAATACCCGCCTCCATTTCTCAGTAAAAATTCAGTAAAAATCTAACCTCCATCTGATTGCCTTCAATATATAAACGGACTGCTGTTATAGTTGGTATTCAATATTAATTTTTACAAGATTGAAAATTTTCCATTGGACCAATAATTTGTTTTTGTTAAAATTTGAATGTAGTTTTATGACATCTGATTACTGCTTAGGTTCAGACAATTTGTGCGAGATTTTTGATTAATTCATTTAACGATTCTTAAGATATACACAAACAGTAAATAATAAGTATAATCATGTAAAATTTTTAGTCTAATTCAAATAACTCACAAAATTGGTCATAATAGTTAATTTACTTGAACACACCCGTAATGACGGTAACATAATAACGTATTTTTATAACTCATTAAGAAAAAAATAATTTATGATTTAAATCAAAACTACACGAAGACATGAAACCTAAAAAGATAATTTTTGAGTGTGTGTGTGTGTGTGTGTGTGTGTGTGTATGTATATATATATATATATATATATATATATAATTATTATTATTTGCGTATAGACCCTGTTGGATCACGCAAAGCACTCCGACTCATGTCTTGTTCCTTCTAATCCTCCACACCTCCCTCATCCTGTCCCCATGGATCCTCTTCCGCTCCTCCGTCCATTTTACCCCTGTTCTCTTTGGGATTTCATTCTCTGGGACCTTCCAACCGAGCATCTTTCTCCTGTATGTTCCCTGTCTTCAACGTCTGTTGAGTCTATTTCTGCGTCATGTAGGTCTATTCTGACTTGTGCGATCCACGACGTTGTTGATTTGACACCTTTTAGATACTTAAGGATTCTGTTGGCAAGTCTCGTTGTTGGGAGTCTACTGATGTGTCCATAGAACCGAAGCCTCCTTCTGATATCTGCTGCCAGGTTCGATATCTTCTCTGTGGTCTTCCGGGAGTGCAACCTGTATCCATCTTCTGTTAATCTCGGGCCAAGGATCTTCCTCAAGATTTTGCGTTCTTCCTTCAAAATATCCTCCATGGTAGCATTTGTATGGAGTGCTAGCGTATAATACCTGCATATAATACCTCCGGTTTTATGACTGTGTTGTAGTGTGTGATTTTTGTGTGCGTCGACATACATCTCTTATTGTAGATATCACGCGTTATACCAAGAGCCCTCTTAATTCTCAGTAGCCGAACCCTTTGCGCAGCCTTCTCGACACCTGTGGGTTCAAGAATTTCTCCCAGATATTTGAAATTCTGATTATATATATAATTTAATTAAATCTGTTAATTTCAATCAGACTTGGCATACAAAAATCAATCGTGGCAATAATTTGGACGAGGTTGTGAAGCAACGAATTCCGTTTAACCGTTTCAAAAAAATTATTCATTTAAACTAAAATAGAAAAACGTACCTATTCTGTTACATTTTTTTTGGAATTCAAATACATTGTCGTAATCAGCGAACAAATCTGTAAAAATTAGGATTTCAAATTTTCATATTCCAGTAGAAGTTTAAAGAGCTTTTTTTCAACGCTAATTATTTTAGAGAAACAAGATTTTCAGAAACGTTTTAAAATAAAGAAGTGATTTTTGTAAATCCCCCGAATTCACATCAGTGTTGCGTATTATAACTCGCGGTTGAAACTGAAAAAAGAGAATAAAGTAATAAATAATTAAAATAACTTTTCCAGTTTAATGTTGTAACGGAAAACAAAATTTTGTGTTTTTAATAAACAGAGTTTCAAGAAAGGTGTAATAAACTTGTTCAAAGTTTAACACGAAACAGATTAATGGATATTTCGCGCCGACAAAACAACGTCTAAGACAATGACCCGGTTAAAGTCGGTTTAACGCCACTAATTTTCCACGTGCCTATTCAGACTCCTCGTTGCTATTGAAAACCGTTACAGCTGCTATTTGCTATTAGCTTCAGTATTTATATCGTTTAAAAGCTTTGTGAATACTCAATTTCCTAAGCTGCATTAAGCCACCGTATAGGCTTGCTCAATACAATGTTTAGTTAATGCTTTCCATTACACTGAAACGGTATGGTAGTGCCTGCAAAATTAACTAATTACAAATGTTAACAACTTACAACTTTTTATATATTTATAATTGATAATAAATAACTAAGCAAAAACGTGACGCAAACTACATCGTATTTAATTACCTACCTTATAAATATTATTAAAAATATTACAGAATATTATTAATGTCAGTTTTAACGATTATGATGAAATTACGCTCAAATTTAATCTTAAGTACACAAACAGAACGTATGCTCTAACTGCTTACAAAGTTATTGACAAATCTTAAAAATCAACTTTATATATACTTACTTCATTATATTTTTTTGGAATAAATGTTTGTGAAGACATCATCAATTGAGAAATATTATTTACAATTTATTTTTGTGTGTATAGTTTTTAATAAATACAGTGTAACGTTTGAGCACTGCACAGATGTAAAACTGTTTTGTTCTTCAAGTTTAATATAATTTTGTCGATAACTATTACAGCCAAAATTGATCTGCGAGTTAAAACAAAAAGTTTATTTTGATTAATTATTTTTAATTTTCTCAAATAATGTCGTGTGACACAGGTAAAATGTAAGCATTGATTTGGTTTCAAAGCTGACGGTAAATTGGATGAAAATCGTAAAGGTACTTTTAGAGAAAAAGTGCTTATATTTGTTTATTACTGTATTTATAAAAGCCAGTGAAGCTATTTTATTCTTGGATATAAAAAATTAAAATTGAAAAAAATATATTACTTTACCCTTATACGTTTTAAATGGTCCAACAAGACAGTCTAAAACTGGTCTGGGAGTATCGAGAGAACTTTATTGCTCTGTTACTGGTAAACCAGGTTACACTGGGACACATCGAGATTAAAGGTAATGAGGAGGCGCGCAGGCTAGTTCGATTGAGGTCAGCATCTGAGTACATTTGATCGGGGACTAAAGTAGAGGTTTCTCTGTGTCTGATTGTGAAGATCGACAAGCAATACCAGGAAAGAAAAGTTTCGAAGTGTTTTAAAAAACGTCCCTCTAGAAGGCCTTGGAAGGAAAGTCTTGGGCACAGACTCAAGAAAACCATGTGATGATTACAGACAGTGCTTTCTGAGGGTGTACATGAATGGAATGTAAAAGTATCACGGAAAAACCATGCGTAGGTTATGCAGAAAGGAAGATGAAGCTACAGACCATATAATCTGTGAATGTGAAGATCTTGGTAGCAGGAAACAAAGGATGTTTGGTTTTCTGAGGATCCCTAGGATAATAACCTAATCAAGACTGTTAAAACTCACTGAAGGCGCCAATCTGCAAGAGTCTTAATTGCATAAAAAGTCTTTCGAACACCGTGCCAGGAGCAATCAAAACGCTTAAACTCTGATCTAACCAAATTTATAGCTTACGAATACGTGATAGGCTATAAAAATAACAATCAAATAATTAACAAATAACAACAAACAAACAAATAACAAAAAAATAAGATAGTCTTGAAAAGGTTAACGTTTTGATAACCATTTTTATCAGATCTATTATTTTCAAAAAAGTGAATTCCTTAAATACCTCACTTGTGAACATAAAAAAACCATTATAAAATAAAAGTTAGGTTATAAGAAGAAAATAATTATTTTTAAAAATAGGTTATAACAATTTTGATTTAACGTTGTTCAAATGTATTCTTTAAATGAACAAATATAATCGCTATTAGTAAAAAAAAATTGATTCAGGAGCTGTAGATTAAATTAGATTATGTTTGTGTAACTTCTTAAAATCAGATTTGATTAATTTTGTTGATTGATGAATTAAGAATGCTTCCATTTCATCCTCTGCCACATTGATTCGTATTTAAAGTAATTCTTTTTTTTGGTTTTGTCGCAAATTAATATCTCAAAGTTAATATTGAAAGAACACAATTTTATTTAAAATTAAATACACTAACTTTTAGTTAGGTATGACCAATACTTAAGTAATATTGGTTTCATAGATTTTTAGAAACTAACACGGCATTTTGGTTTTTAAATGTTTTATTTAACTTCACTTTCTGTTTGTAAAAGTAATATTATACCAATATAATTTAAACCTTTTTACCAGATTACTTCGAGTTCCAAAACTTTGCAAACATACAATATTCGATGACAATGCTACTTTAAATTATAAACATTCTATAAATTTATCAATAATGTACGCTAAATTAGCTATATAAAGTTGTAAAAGAGTCAGGTTATACGAAATTTCTTGGCTAATTCATAGTTCATTAAATAAAATATTTAAAAAAATGTTTTTATAAATATTCTTCTTTTGTCGATAGTTTCATAAGTAATTTTTTTAGAAACAAATCAGTATTAGTGTGAAAAAATGTATGTTTTGATTTATGTAAATAAGAACAAATGTTTGCTACATAATCGAATTTTCAAATAGTTTCTTATTTTTAGAAAATACAATGTTTAAAAATGTATTTCTTATGAAAATTCAGACCAATGTAAAATCATATTTATTTATATTTTGATAGAAATTATATTTTGTATATTTAAATTCGTTATATATATATATATATATATATATATATATATATATATATATATATATAGAGAGAGAGAGAGAGAGAGAGATGCAATTAAAAACGTTTTTAAAGGTATCATTTCAATATTTTAGATTAGAAAAATTGAAATGGGTAACTAATAAATACTCTTTTTATCAATAAGAACTTCAATATATTTTGCAAAATAAACAATTTTCTCGATTAAATGCAGTACGTATATAGATTAAATACAGTATTTATATTAACGGTTGACTTTTCGCAAATTGACCGATTCGATATCATCACGTTTTATCGTTTTAGCAACTGACCTAATTTAGTCGATAGATTAAATTCAAATATCAACCACTGCCATATTTTAATAACGCAAACGAGATATTACAGTGCAATCGGTGAATTTTGAAACTGAATCAACAGTATTATTATAATGTATGATGGAAATATAAATATTAAACAGAATATTTTAAATTTAACGAACTTTTGTAAACTTATTCTTACAAAACAGAATATGAAGTAAAGTAATCAATATTACAAATATAGAGTTTGACAAGTTGTGGAAGTATTTGAAGTTATGTTAATTTTAATTTATTTATTTTTCATCCGAAACAAATGCAATGAGTCGAATGAGAACATCGGACGCTATCGATTGCTTGTATTGCGACTGAAGCAGCCCTGCGCAAATTTTACAAGTCTATTACTGCGTCAGGCTTCAGTCTGTAGGTTACTTACTATCTTTATTTTATATACAGACATAGGCGTGGCCCAACTTCGATACTGCTTCGTAGCTTTCGATATAATGTATTGATATTTACCGAACTGCAGGCGGTAGTAAATGGTGAAAAAAATACTACACAAACTTTCTTACTGGTTTTTATTTCTGCTGAAAAATCCTGTTTCTAATTTGGCTCTTATAAAAAGGAAAATTAGGCTAACTACTGACAGTGCCGAATTTCAAATAAATTAAATTTACAATTCTAAATCAAGCAGAGAAAATAGAACCATGACAGTGATAAGAGTTTATTTCCGTTTTCTCAAAGTTATTTAAAATGTCTTCTTATTTAGAGTTGTTTATATTGACATGAGTTATAAATTTGCATATGTGTGGTTCACGTCCTGGTCGAACGAATGAAATAAATCGATTTCGAAAAGTTGTTCCAATCTTTTCGATATCTTTGACCCCGATATTTTAGTTAGACAATAACTTAGCAAACTATTTATATAGATAAATTTGCATATATGTGGTTCACGTCCTGGTCGAACGAATGAAATAAATCGATTTCGAAAAGTTGTTCCAATCTTTTCGATATCTCTGACCCCGATATTTTAGCTAGACAATAACTGTTTATATAAGACTTAATTTGAGTAGAATTTCCGTAAAAATTATGATATACTTTGACAACACAAATTTTTTTTAAATTGTAAAAAGCGGTTTGACCAAAAAGTCGTGGCGAGCTAGTGGTACTGTCCGCTCCGCTCAACGCAACTCCGCTCCGTATTTGGTACCCATTTACTTTTGTACATCTGACTCACAAAGACTTCATATAGGAAATTAAAGTTACTAGGGTTGTAAATAAAATAAGTAGAAATAAAACTAATAAATTTAGAGTTTAAAATAAACACAAAAGAGAAAAATTTAACCCCGAATTCTGATTAAAAAATATCGTGTTTTTCGGATTTTAAATCAACAGCTTTTGAAACGGATTTTTTTTTGAAACAATTGAATAAGTTTGCACAATTTTTACTTCTACGAAAAATTCTGAGTTCACTTTTTGATAATCAAATTTTAATTACAGGTATTGAATAATAATTATGTGTTACTAACTAGTTTTTTATAACCTAGAAACACTAGACCAATACATACAGCTGCTGTGACAACGAAATGTTTGTTGATTTTGAAATACATTTTTTTTTCAATAGAGTACTACAGTGATCCATGCAGTGACAGGAAATGCCAGTGATATAAACTGCAGCACGTCCTAGTTTCCAAGTTACGTGACATTATTGAAACCCTTAATCTAGAAATGCAGATTCAACGCTAAAACTTTGAGCCCGTTCTGTTTTCAAAGAAACAAAAAAGTATAAACTTACCGATAATTTTTTGTAACATTTCACGGATAAAAGCTGTTTTTTTTTCTGTTTTTATCTTATAAATCAATAACGTCCATAAAAAAATCAAAGTCGGATGCCAAATAATCGGTTTCAATGTCAATATAATATACACGATTTTACGAAATCGGCTTGATTTACTTTACTTCAATGATTATGTAAAATGATGACGCAAGTTGCATAACGTTTAATTATGTAAATATTTAACTATAATATTAAACTAAAACATTTTCAAAACGAGCTTTTAACTCTATCTGTACAAGAATATATTGTTACTGTATTTCCCAATTATCTCAAACAACTGTCAATTCCATTTAATGCAATACATTTTTGTGTAATAATACAAAAACCTAAATGGTTTAAAACTAATCTCTATAATTAATGCTAATTCTGTAGAATATAACAAAATTGTAATTATACAATTTAGAACAAAATTAATAACTTTTAGGGGGGGGAGATTGAAAAAGTGAAAACTCATTTCCAGAAGCAGGAACTTAGGCCTAACATGCTAATTCAGAAGTTTCTGTAATTAAATAGCCTTCTGACAACCCTTCTTAAAAAAAGGAATCCCCCGTGCCGATTTAATTACAAGGCGCTACGAACATTGCGAAGTGGTTTAATTTGAAGCTTTCAAAATATTTAAAACAGTATGACTGCTTCAGGCAATACAGAATTAACATAGCTCGTAAATCAAAATTTTCGTTTGCCTACCTCTTTTAGTTTTACGGTTCACCTCACTGATTCGATAAATGAAACAGTAATAAAACCAGGTAAATTTTTGTCTCTTCTAAAAAGTATAAACATTATATCGGTTAAAAAGTATTAACATTTTTTTTTAAAGTAGCTTCATAAAAATTTGTAATTTATGTTTTGAAATACTACGTAAAAGATAATCGACACTAATTCTTGAAAATTATTTTACAAGTTTTTAAATGTATTCAAGAATTGCAGTTTTACAGTTACGATTTTCTTTATTTAATATTACAAATTAATGTAGCACGCCTATCATAAGCGAGGCAAGAAGTCGATAATTTGTTAAACATTTAATTAGGTTTAAAAAAAAAAACGAAATTCATATTTTTTAAGTAGACTGTATTTTGTATTAGTCAGTGTTTTATGTTAAGCAATTAATCTACACTCTTAAAAAGTTATTTATCGTACTTTGAATATAAATTGTGGTAATTAATTAGAAAACCAGAAGAAAAAATTAGCCTATCTGAATTTTGAACTAGGCATGTTTGTAACAATTGAACATAACTGTAGAAACTCTCTCACGTGTTAGTATTTTTCTAAGAAACTAGATTCTTTGAAAAAAAATCCCCGAAAAATCAGCTGTTTGAAAGACGTTTATCACAATTTGCTCAAATATCGTTATATGAAGAATGTTCAACTGAAGTCAACGTATCAAATTTAAAATAAATCTCGGCCATTATTGGTTATTTTCGAATATTTCATCTACCCCAAATTTTTTCAATAAAATTTCTCTGCACTCATTGAGTTACGTAGTTTCATATATGACCAACACCTGTAAAATGTCATGAAATCTGATTAGTTGAAATTAGGCAACTTTTCAGGTTTTTTCACTTTTTTAAAAATCGGATTGTTTGAAATCTAAGTTTAAAATATACAATTTAAAATCTACTTTTCACGACCACAACAAGGCCTATACAACAGGCCTACTTGTAACTGTCAGAAAGTAAAAATTAGCCTAGAAGGAATTAAAATTTATGTGATGCTTTCTTTTAATTAAACTATTATAGCGATAATTTTCTTTAGGCCTATATTCTTTTCTCTTAATAATTTAAACGTTAACATTTTTGAAAATTATTTCCCAAGATGGTTAAACCAGTTTCGACTGTTCTGCAAACATTTAAGGAGGGAACACCAAATAAAAGCAGACTGGGGAAAATATGCAGCATTGTTGTAAAGTAGGAAGTGTTATAAAGGATCGATAAGGTTAAACAAAGGTCGAGAGTTTAGGTCGAGCGTCGCGTGATCAACTACAGTATCAGTATCATGCGATAGGTTGTGGGGTGCCTCTATAATACGGTCGAGGTCATTCAGTTGCAAAACTGACTTTATTAGTGATTGTCCATTGCATAATTAGTTATTAGGAAAACCACCGTGGTAATATTAAGATTTGGTATTATAAAGTAATTTTTCGATCATATGTTTTTAATTTTCTGTAGTCCATATTTTTCAAGTTATTTTTGAGATTACTCACTTGGTTCTTTTGGTCGAAAAAACATAAATTACATTAGAAACCTTATTGCTAATGCAATAAGTGATTAATAATGCTTGTATTATTTTATAATTATTTCCTGCTACACCACGGTTTGTGAATTAGGTTGAAAACTATTTAACGTCCATTCGACACATTTGTCACTATAAGAAACGTTGTTCCAAAGTTTCGCTAAAATTGTATCTCAAAAACTGCCGTTACAGGAAATAACCAGCAGTTACACTTTCATCTTTAAATCGGATACCGCCATCGTAAAATGGAAGTGAATGGGGAAAAAATGTACCATTTGTCGTTCGGAATATATATGATTTTTCGTACAAAATTTCAAAACAATCGGTCAGTGTATTTGGCAAAAAATACGTACACTCGTCATCGTGAATAAAACACATGACATTTTTATATCATGTTTTTTATATTTTTATCATGTTTTTATATCACGTTTTTTATATCATGTTTTTGTCTAAGTAGTAAAAGACCACCATCTCGAAACTGACGCGATTGGGAAACAATCTTACACATATGTCGCTCAAGCTAAACACGTGGTAGTTTCGTACCAAATTTCAGAAAAATCGGTTTTTACGTTTAGCTAAAACCGCGTAACGAGCAAACACAAACCGAATGCCCAACAGTCGAGTTAAAACCTCAATTCGATCAGTTAACTATTTTTTTACTGTCTAAGATAATTAGTTTGCTTATAATTAAGCAGTTTTGAATTTTTTTTAATGTTTCGTTTAAACAATTTTGGTAGTCGACAAAAGAACAAAGTCTACTGACTTTATCTTTAATCAATTCAATTAAATATTATTTCTCCCAAATTGTTCATTTATAATTAAGCAGTTTTAAATTTTTTTAATGATTTTGTTTCAAAACCTTTGGTATCAAAAGTTTTGGTGGTCGACAAAATAATAAAATCAGTGAATCAATTCAATTAAAGGTTATTTTCCCCACAATTGTTCAATTATAATTAAACAGTTTTAAATTTCTTAAATGATGTAGTTTCAAAACCCTTGGTATCAAAAGATTTGGTAGTTGACAAAATAATAAAATCAGTGAATCAATTCAATTAAAGGTTATTTTCCCCACAATTGTTCAATTATAATTAAACAGTTTTAAATTTCTTAAATGATTTTGTTTCAAAATCTTTGGTATCAAACGTTTTGGTGGTCGACAAAATAATAAAAATCAGTTAATCAATTCAATTAAAGGTTATTTTCCCCACAATTGTTCAATTATAATTAAAAAGTTTTAAATTTCCTAAATGATTTTGTTTCAAAATCTTTGGTATCAAACGTTTTGGTGGTCGACAAAATAATAAAATCAGTTAATCAATTCAATTAAAGGTTATTTTCCCCATAATTGTTCAATTATAATTAAACAGTTTTAAATTTCTTAAATGATGTTGTTTCAAAACCCTTGGTATCAAAAGATTTGGTAGTTGACAAAATAATAAAATCAGTGAATCAATTCAATTAAAGGTTATTTTCCCCACAATTGTTCAATTATAATTAAAAAGTTTTAAATTTCTTAAATGATTTTGTTTCAAAATCTTTGGTATCAAACGTTTTGGTGGTCGACAAAATAATAAAATCAGTTAATCAATTCAATTAAAGGTTATTTTCCCACAATTGTTCAATTATAATTAAAAGTTTTAAATTTCTTAAATGATTTTGTTTCAAAATCTTTGGTATCAAACGTTTTGGTGGTCGACAAAATAATAAAATCAGTTAATCAATTCAATTAAAGGTTATTTTCCCACAATTGTTCAATTATAATTAAAAGTTTTAAATTTCTAAATGATTTTGTTTCAAAATCTTTGGTATCAAACGTTTTGGTGGTCGACAAAATAATAAAATCAGTTAATCAATTCAATTAAAGGTTATTTTCCCCATAATTGTTCAATTATAATTAAACAGTTTTAAATTTCTTAAATGATGTTGTTTCAAAACCCTTGGTATCAAAAGATTTGGTAGTTGACAAAATAATAAAATCAGTGAATCAATTCAATTAAAGGTTATTTTCCCCACAATTGTTCAATTATAATTAAAAAGTTTTAAATTTCTTAAATGATTTTGTTTCAAAATCTTTGGTATCAAACGTTTTGGTGGTCGACAAAATAATAAAATCAGTTAATCAATTCAATTAAAGGTTATTTTCACCACAATTGTTCAATTATAATTAAAAAGTTTTAAATTTCTTAAATGATTTTGTTTCAAAATCTTTGGTATCAAACGTTTTGGTGGTCGACAAAATAATAAAATCAGTTAATCAATTCAATTAAAGTTTATTTTGTCCACAATAGTTCAATTATAATTAAAAAGTTTAAATGATTTTGTTTCAAAATCTTTGGTATCAAAGGTTTTAACAGTCGACAAAATAATAATATCAGTGAATCAATTCAGTTAAAGGTTATTTTCTCCAAAATAGTTTCATTATTTTGTAAACTACATTTATGGTTTTGTAAAGAATATTATAATACAGAGGTATTGATTAGAATTAGAAAAATATAACGATTATATGAGAATTTGCAGTAGGAATAGCCTAATATAAACCCCATATTAAACTATCTATGCACAATTACCTGCTTTCGAAAACCAGGTTTATTAAATGCACTTCTGTTTAAATGCAGAACTAATTATCTCAAATACCGTCTGCTTAAATGAATTCGTAATCTACAATATAATTTTGTATTAAACTATATGTAGGTCTAATTATATCTAATTAAGGAAATTCTGTTATCGTATAACAACGGAATTGAAAGCACTCTATTATTATTCTGACTAAAATATTTTGAGGCATAAACGTTGTAAAGAACATTGTACTGGACGAAAATAATAATTTGTTATTTAATTTCAGTTTTCCGGTTGTGCTCTAACCAGTAGGCCTACAATTATGTCGTGCTATACCTGGTACAGCGGCTTCAATTATAAATATTACGCATCGTGGTCAATTTGTTGTCCGGATTTTATGTAATTTCTTTAGAAAAGATATATTTTTTTCCATTCAACTCTTTTTGGGTGTTTTCCTATAGTTGCTGAATTGGAGGTACCGGGGCGACAGCGAAACATAAACTATTGTTTGAATACTTCAATTAAGAAAAACGTAGCGGAAATAGTTGCAGCAGTTTTTACATGGTTTTGTTAAACTCACTAAAATGCTTACCTTAGTGCTGTCAATTGTTCACGTGTGGGTACTGTACTGTCAATCAGTCAATGATTAATGAATTTCTGGAGTTACAACGTGAGTGAGGTGGCAATATCTCTATCGATAAAAGTCGATATTTTTTAATATACTTCGATATATTTGATATACTTCAATAATTTATATATATATATATATATATATATATATATATATATATATATATATATAAGTTAATTATATGTACACATTGATATATTTAAATGTTTTTCGATGCATTTAATGTACTTTTCCGATAAACTGTATTTCGATAGAGTTTGATGTATTTAAATATATTTCCATATATTTTCATGTTTTTCAATAGTTCTCCGAAGGATATGAGTACATTTCGTGTTTATATTTTTCTTTGATTCACTACCTTTTATAAAGTCAACTGGTTAATTTTGTATTCATGTTTTCTTTCAAAGCATGCACTGTAAAAAAAAAAACTGTTTTGTTAAATTTTTTTTTATAATTGTGTTAAGTAATAGTAGTTTTATTTTTTCCATTTGGATTCTTGACATTTTGAAGAAATGTGCTATCTTTGAAAACATTAAAATTTCTATTTCGAATATCTTTTGTAATTTCTGCAACCATTTGCATTCTAGGTATACTTATACTGTCCCAACGGTTGTTGTCTTAGCTCTCGAGTTTATAGATTAATGTTTTTCTAGTTGGTGTTCTAGAACTTATAATCCCTCGGTATAGTATAATATTCTTTCTTTAAATAACGGTTTCTAAAACTGTGAAAAATATTATATAAATTTGTTTTAAGAAAGAAAAAAACAATTTGATTGTTTACATTGCTTGATATATTTGATGTTAGGATGCGAACAAAAGGAGCGTGTTCGAAATGATTAAGGCACTGATTAGTATCTCGAACAGGTTGTACATAGCCTCTAAATTATGGACGTTAAGGATAAACAAAATAATACTTTAATTTAAAAAAAATTCGTTAATGAAATAATTTATTTATTTTTAATTTATTTAATTAATTCTGTTATTTTTACCTGTTCCGTTAAATTAAGTTTTTATTGTCTCAAACGTAGATGTTACATAATAATAATTTTGATTAATGACTTTTTATGAAAGTCCATCAGTTTTTGAATAAAAGAAAATAGTTAATTTTCTTTTAATAACAAATGAACGATATAATAAACTTTTTATTTTTTGTAAAACTTTTACGATTCACTGATTTCTGTTACTCAAGAATCACAAAGGTAATGGAGTTTTTGATTTTTGATTATTCCTCGAATAATTTGATTGTTCACAAAGGGAACGTTGCTCTTAAGGAACAATGTAAAAGTTAACCTGTAAATTAAAAACCTGTTTCCTTCAACTTAAAAATACGAATTTAAAGTTTTCACATTACATTTCAAGGTTTACATACGAATACTTAGTATACATTATTTTCGTTGTTTAAACAAAACCACCAATTCTTTTAATTTCTTAAAGTGTTAAATTTAGTAAAAAAACATATTAATTACAATTGTTTATAATTAGTTTTAAAAAGGTGTAACTGGAGACTCCTGCATAAAGGTGTTAAAAGTGCCGTGCACAACAAACCCTATCAAAAAGTATAGTTTGTTTGCAGTGTTTATATAACAAATGTACCAATTTATTTATTTTTGTATTTTCATTTTTAATATGGTAAACAATTTACAATTTTTTTATGCATAGCAATAGAGTAACTTACAATGAAATTTCAATTTATAAACTCCTTATAACTAGAACAGACATTTTATTTTTTCATTGCAATATTCGGAGATAGTTAAAAACAAATAGTTTTAATGTAGATAACTGTATTTCCCAAACCTGAATAATAACTGTGAAGTTTAGTAAACAATTTTTATTCCTTAAAGACAAAAATTATTAACATTAAGTTACTAGGAACTCCACAGTAGCAACTTTTGCAGATGACACAGCAATTTTAACAGTTGGGGACAATATTTTAGAAGTCACAGAGAAATTACAGAATGCCACCAACGCAGTAAGTCAATGGACAAAAAAATTGAGAGTAAAGCTTAATGAAGCAAAAACTGTACACATTAATTTTACGAATAGAAAATATGAACCATTACCAATAATATTAAACGAAAGGAGTATAACATATGCAAACAGTGCTAAATATCTAGGAATGACACTCGATGCAAAGCTCCGATGGAAGGTGCATGTAAAAAAGAAAAAAGAGGAGCTACAGCTCAAATTCAATAAAATGTTTTGGCTTATTGGAAGAAATTCAGAACTTTCGATAGCCAACAAGATACTGCTATACAAGCAAGTTCTAAGACCAATATGGACCTATGATGCACCACTCTGGGGATGTACAAGAAAAAGCAATAGTAAAATTATTCAAATTTTTCAAAATAAAGTATTGAGAACGATCGTCAACACCCCTTGGTATGTGAGAAATGAAAACATACATAAGGACCTAGGTGTTGAATCTGTTCAGGAAGTCATTAAAAAGCTCTCGGTTAAGCATTATTGCAGGTTAGAACAGCATAATAATACAGAGATTGTCCAACTACTAAGCCGCAGTGACAACATCACAAGAAGGCTGAAGAGGACCAAGCCAATTGACCTCTCCAGGCCGTAAACACATTGGGACCAGCAGTCGGACTGCACCCCAGCACACAGTGAACACAATGATAAAGAAAAATTACTAGATGGGGCACGCCTCAGTTGTAATTAATAAAAATAAAAAAAAATTAACATTAAAAAAATAAGGAATTCTTTTAAAAAAGAAACGTGAAGGTTACACTCATAAATTTGGGTTTTTGCTTCAAAGAAAAGAAAATTTTATCAAAATCATTCTATAATAAACTTAAAATAATTAGGCAGTAAAAATTATCAAGATGGTAGATGGTAGACAAGTTTTAACAATGAGCCTTCAGGTCAAACGAAAAGATGTCATTGTTTGAAAAAAGTCAAGTACAAATAGTTAAAACTGGAAACTATTTGTGTGACTTATATTGAAAAAGTCCACTCTCTCTCTCTCTCTCTCTCTCTCTCACACACACACACACACACACACACACATATATACCTATATATATATATATATATATATAAAGTTACAACTAAAGGTCATCCTTTAGATCATGAGTTACAACCTTTTAAGATCATGTGTTGAAAGCAAATCCAAAGCATTGAACTTAATTGGAAATGTAAACGCCACTTCTAAAGGCTTCAAAAAGAAAAACCATTCATTAATGAAATTAGAGAAGCAAAGAGGAACTGAAGAGCGAGTTGTGAAAAAAACTTTGTAGACAATTTACATTAAGGAAAGCGTTATTTCAGACATTCCAACAGTAAGACGAAGAAAGGTGATCCATTGTTGACGGTGTATCGATATTTTAATGGGTTGTTACTGTTTTATTTTAAACCTACAATTTATCATAAATTCTACTTAAAATTACAATATTTTGACTAAAACACTGATCATTTTACACTAATTTATAATTAATATTATTGACATAAATATTCAAAAACTACGCACTCTTCAAAAATGAATTATGTATTTTAACGTTGCTAAACATTTTAATGTATTGATTACTAAGAAGAAAGTCAATTCAAAGTTAATTAGATATTTTAATTCTTTCCAAAAAGTTAATGGTCCAAAAAGTTAAAGACCCATACTGCATCGATTAGTGTAAGAATGCAGTGTTTCTTCTAAAATGTGTACATTTTACTTTTCCATTTACGATGGTTCAGTCAGTTGCAACCTTGTTATTGTTACACCAGTCAGTCTGTGTAACAATGCTTTGTTTGTTGTACTATTCTTTTATTTCACTGTTTACATTCGCGATCGTCTAATTAGTTGCAGTCCTGATATTCTCATTACAATACTTTACAGGGAGTGTAACAATGTCTATTGTATCATTGTATATTTCACTGTTTAAAGTTGCGATCGTATAATTAGTTACAACCCGGATATTATTGCTACTAGTCCGTCAGTACAACAAAGGAACATGTTCCCTTGTTGTACATTAATACAAATCACTGTTGCGATGGTCCAATTGGTTTCAACCGTTGTATTGTTACTGCCAATCAGTGTACAAATTGATTGTTTACAGTTGCGATTGTCTAATTAGTTGCAACCCTGATATTCTTACTACAAGTCAGTCAGTGTAAAAGTGGATTGTTTGATATATATATATATATATATATATATATATTTCACTGTTCACAGTTGCGAGTGTAAGTAGTTGCAACCCTGATATTGTTGCTACCAGTCGGTCAGTGTAACAATACATTGTTCATAGTAACATTGATATATTTCACGGTTTACAGTTGCGAGTGTCTAATTATTTGAAATCCTCATATTGTTGCTACCAGTCGGTCAGTGTAACAATACATTGTTCGTTGTAACATTGATATATTTCACTGTTTACAGTTGCGTTTGTCTAATTAGTTGCAACCCTGATATTGTTACTACCAGTCGGTCAGTGTAACATTACATTGTTAGTTGTAACATTGATATATTTCACTATTCACAGTTGCGAGTGTTTAAGTAGTTGCAACCCTGATATTGTTGTTACCAGTCGGTCAGTGTAACAATACATTGTTCGTTGTAACATTGATATATTTCACTGTTTACAGTTGCGTTTCTCTAATTAGTTGCAACCCTGATATTGTTACTACCAGTCGGTCAGTGTAACAATACATTGTTAGTTGTAACATTGATATATTTCACTGTTCACAGTTGCGAGTTTTTAAGTAGTTGCAACCCTGATATTGTTGCTACCAGTCGGTCAGTGTAACAATACATTGTTCATAGTAACATTGATATATTTCACGGTTTACAGTTGCGAGTGTCTAATTATTTGAAATCCTCATATTGTTGCTACCAGTCGGTCAGTGTAACAATACATTGTTCGTTGTAACATTGATATATTTCACTGTTTACAGTTGCGATTGTCTAATTAGTTGCAATCCTGATATTGTTACTACCAGTCGGTCAGTGTAACATTACATTGTTAGTTGTAACATTGATATATTTCACTGTTCACAGTTGCGAGTGTTTAAGTAGTTGCAACCCTGATATTGTTGTTAACAGTCGGTCAGTGTAACAACACATTGTTCGTTGTAACATTGATATATTTCACTGTTTACAGTTGCGTTTGTCTAATTAGTTGCAACCCTGATATTGTTACTACCAGTCGGTCAGTGTAACATTACATTGTTAGTTGTAACATTGATATATTTCACTATTCACAGTTGCGAGTGTTTAAGTAGTTGCAACCCTGATATTGTTGTTACCAGTCGGTCAGTGTAACAATACATTGTTCGTTGTAACATTGATATATTTCACTGTTTACAGTTGCGTTTCTCTAATTAGTTGCAACCCTGATATTGTTACTACCAGTCGGTCAGTGTAACATTACATTGTTAGTTGTAACATTGATATATTTCACTGTTTACAGTTGCGAGTGTCTAATTAGTTGCAACCCTGATATTGTTGCTACTAGTCGGTCAGTGTAACAATACATTGTTCTTAGTAACATTGATATATTTCACTGTTTACAGTTGCGAGTGTCTAATTAGTTGCAACCTTAATATTGTTGCTACCAGTCGGTCAGTGTAATAATGCATTGTTGGTTGTAACATTAATATAAATCACTGTTTACAGATGCGATGGTCCAATTGGTTTCAACCCTTTGTATTGTTACTACAAGTCAGTTATTGTAACAATGCATTGTTGGTTGTTACATTATAAATATAACGAAATTATCAATATTATACATTATAAATTATTATACATTATAATTATCAAATTGTACATTATCAATAGAACAACATTATCGTTGTTGTATGATGATATATTTCACTGTTTACAGTTGCGATGTTTCACTTGATTTCAACCCTTGTATTGTTACTACAATCAGTTAGTGTAACAATGCATTGTTCGTTGTTACATTATCAATATAACGAAATATATCATATTTCACTGTTTACAGTTGCGATGTTTCACTTGATTTCAACCCTTGTATAGTTACTAAAAGTCAGTTAGTGTAAAAGTGGATTGTTTGTTGTATGATGATATATTTCACTATATACTGTTGCGATTTTCCAATTACGTGTAATTGTGTTATTCTTTTCTACCAGAAGATCGATGTAACATTACAGTAGTTGTAACTGTTCTATTTCACTGTCTGCAGTGGCAATGGTCCCCATAGTTGCAGCCTTGGTATTGTTGCTACCAGCAGGTCGATGTCAGCTGGCACCGTGCTATCAATGCGAAGACTACAAAACTGGCCACCCACGATCCAGCCCTTACATTGATGTAAGTATAGATTGTATTCTATATTGTTTTAACTTATATTTTACAAGTCAGCTTCAGTTATATTATAATTAATTAATTGCTTCCTACGTACAATAATATCACAAGCAAATCAGGTTTTGCATTTGAAACTTACTAGAATAATATGTACTTCTGTACTCCTAAATGTCACATACTTAAAAGTATGAAGTATGTTTTGGTACTTTTTCCAATAATTACGTTAAATGGAAGCTTACTAAAATAAATCTTTTGGTTCTTCTAAAATAACACCTAATGATACACATTGTTAACAACTAAATAGGAACTAGAAAATTATCTACAAATAAACTACTACGATAAATAATCCGTCTAGATTATTTATTTAATTTACTACTGACTATTTTATAGTATTGCAGTCTATGGTATTATTGGCTGGGTTGGGTTGTACGATTCATATTACAATCCCTTATGGATACTTCAAAATAAATTGTTAAAGATAACTGGAGTAAGTTGTCAAGATAAAGATAAACCACTGGATATTAAGCAATTGTTTGTTGTGAAAGCTATTTTATATGAATATAACAAACTGAAAACAGAATATAATGGGAAAGTATTTAATATGCGTCTGAAAAGTGTTCAGCTTCCGTTACATGCTTTAACTATAGGTCAAAGAAGCTATGTATGCACTAAAGTACTTTAATGAATTGTCAAACAGTGTTGAAAGTTTGGAAAATAATAATAGTGTTAAAAAAAGTTGAAAAGTGAGGTTATGAATTTCTAGATTAAATAATAACTTTTCAGTGTAGTTTGTGTATATAATTGTCAGAAAACAAAAATAGTATTGTAGTGTTTTGTAGCAACATGTTATATTTTTAAGCACATTAATTAATCAAATATTTTTTAATATATTTGTATGTGAGGTACGTCTCACAAATTATTTAAATCTAAAAAAATTCAATATTTTGTAATTTTAATTTTAAGGACCATCCTATGTACGGATATTAATGCCCCCTATAAGTCCTTCTCGTGTGTAAAATCTTGTACAATGAAGGAATAAATAATCTATCGTGTATTAAATAATTTGAAGTCAACATTTGAAACTATTGTAGAGTCTTTAAATATTATAATTGTATATATGAACATATCTACAGTTTGTATATGTAATTAAACATTGTGTAATGTAACAGAGGAAAGAAACTAGTTTTTGAATTAAAACTGTAAGTAAAACCACGACACTACAAGTAAAGTAATCTTGTAAAACAAAACCTAGCCACGAAGTGAATTTGAAAATTATGGAAGTAAAATGTAAGGGTTTTATGAATCTACTGACATTAAATTGGTGAATCTATGTTTAGCAAAATAAATAATGTTGCCAATGATAACATAATCTAGGAGAATTGATGGCCAAAAAGCGAATACAAGGTCTAGGGTATTGTTTAACAAATTTGCCGTACCTGATATTTGTGAACTCACCCTCAACTATGTTTATATACAGTTTCCAGGTAGTAAGAATGAAAGTAGTGTGGTTCTATTTGTCTATAGTAGTGCAAAGTAAGGTAATTGTGTAGGAACAACCAGAAAACCATGTTTAAGGTAATTGTGTTGTACAAACAACAAACAAACCACATTTGAGTTAATTGTGTTGGAGGATCAATCAACAAACGACGTTTTTACAATATTTTGATTTAATAGCAATGGTTTGATTATTGTACTAAAGGACAGTCAATATACAACCATTAGTGTAATGTAGGTTAGAACAACAGACAACAATATATAGAGAAAATGAGATAAACACTGACGTTTTTGGCTTGTAGCTTGTAGCTTGTAGCTCTTGTAAATAAGTATGTAATGAGGCAGTACGATTACCTTGATCTAGGTATTGCCTTAATTTCCTTATTTTTTACATATTTCGAATGCAAAATGTATAACAGAAACAAACTCTACAAAGTACGAGAGTTGTCCGTAAAATAAGGTTCCGAATAATTTTTCACAATGAAAAACATGTTTATTTGCATTGAATAATTACATTTTTGGAAAACGTACACTTTTTTCTATTTTTCGACATAATCGCTGTTGAAATCGATGCATCGGTGATCTTTTGTATGCCTGAGTCGAAAAACTCTCCCGCCGCGCCGCGAAGGTATCTTGAAACTTTTTCTTTCAGCTCCTCTCTGGTACTGAGATGCGTTCCACCTACGTGTTTCTTCAAATTAGGGAAGAGATGGTAGTTACTTGGGGCTAAGTCCGGGCGGATGTGTGACAGTATCCTATCCAAATTGTTTGATGAGATCGGTTTTTACACGGGCGGTGTGCGGACAAGTGTTGTCTTAATGGAAACAAACTCCCTTCGTGAGCATGTCTCTCCTCTTGTTTTGAATAGCGCTGCGAAGGTTCCTTAACGTCTCACAGTAACGATCAGCATTGATTGTTGTGCAGGTATCCATGAATTCGCACAACAATAACCCCTTCCTGTCCCAAAACACGCTCGCCATGACTTTGTCGGCAGACAGTTTTTGTTTGAACTTACGCGGCTTCGGCTACTGATTTCTTTTTCTTTCCACTGACGTGATTGTTCTTTCGTTTCTGGCGTCATATAGTGTACCCAGGTCTCGTCCCCAGTGACAATGGATTCCAAGAATTTCTTGCCATCGGTTTCGTAGGCCTGAAGAAATTCGCGGGCCGCATCAATCCGTTGCCGATTGTGGTTTGCTTGGGACCCATTTTGCACAAACCTTGCTATACCCTAAATGGTCTGTCAAAATTTTATCAATGCAGGTCTTGCTGACATCAGGGATAATCTCGGAGAGCTCCCGAACAATCATCCTTCGATCGTTCAGCATTGTTTCTTCCACTTTCACAATCGTTTCGCCCGAAACAGATTGCCGTCCGGAACGCTGTTCATCATGAACATCCGTTTTTGAATTCTCTGCACCATTTACGCACGTGTTGTATGCTCATACATTTTCTCCGTAGACTTCACACATGAATGTCCACCGGCGCAGTGTTTTTTGCACACAAAAAACGAATCACAGAGCGTAATTCGCACCTGACGGGAGACAGAAGAAGAAATTCCATTATTAACAGCTACGAAGGCAAGACTGAGCGTCGTAGACCGTTCGCGGAATGGGAATTGGGAGTGGAGGAACCAAGCTGCAAGCCAAGGTCACCGGATCTTGTGTAACAACGTTCGCAGCGACTATAGCGCCTTGGGAACCCTACTTTACGGACAACCCTCGTAAATACACTGTTTAAACAAAGGAAAATACAAATATTGCTTAACTGAAGTCCTTGAGTGATTAAGATAAGAAGTAAAAAAATAGTTGCAGTAAGGTGAAGGTAGACCATGCCCTTAAAACAGGTAGTGTTTACCGAATAGATGTAAATCACGATGAAACAAGACAACATACCCTTGGACGAAGACATAATCTTGTACTGTTACGCCAGGTAATTATAGCATTACTATTTTTATATTAGAATAAAATCATTAAACAGTTTTAAGGTTTTCGTTCTATTTTCCAGCAGCTTGGGAGAGAAAATCCTAAGAAAATCTTCCCCTTCCCTCTTCACTTCGCTCTCTCATCGTAGTTTTCAATTACACTTCTACCTCTAGTGGTTTAACTTCTTGCCTTTTTGTTTGACTTCATAACTTTATATTTAAACCCGTGTAGTTTTAAACTAATTAATTTGCATTTGGAATTAAATCTCCCCGCAATAACGAAATACTTAATCTTGCAATACAGTTTTTTTTAGTGGTTGTGATACAGTCATTTCCTGTCCAAACCGCGAGAAAACAATATTCTATGATGACCTAATTGGGGCTTATTAAAGCTAATTATTTAATTTTGTTATAGAAAATGGTTTTATAATTACTTATTGCTTATTTCCAAGTAGGTAAATTTATTGATAAAATCAAGTTCTGTAAAGTGTTTTTTTCCAAATTAGTAAATTTAATCTTTTCTGCATAACCTGCGCACGGTTCTCCTGCGCAACCTTAATATCAGTTTCCTGCGAAGATCCTCATGGTTTTCCTGAGTTGTCTTTTGCTTGGCATACCTACTCTCCCTCCAAATCTTCCTAAAGAGAAAATGTTAATAACATTTTACTATTTCAGAACAAATATATTTATTGTGAGTAGCCTACGCACGACTTATGAAATTGAGTAACATTTTCATTTGGAAAATAAACCTAAGAGAGAAGTAATAATTTATTTTGGAAATTTCTATGAAATAGAGTAATATTTATTGCTTCCAATCCAATAGTTGTCTCTTCAATCATTAGTTTTGATTCTATAACAATCAAAATTTCAAAAATTTCATCAACAACCCTGGAATAACACACAGGGTAGTGAAACTAGTTTAAATGAAATATATAAGTTTGTAAAATAAAATGTTAATTCAGTTGCTTATGTACTACTCAACTAAAAGTACGGCGTGGTACTTGTTTTGTAAAATACTTCTGAAATCGAGCATTACTTTATTTTGGAAAATATTTCTGAAATTGAATAATATTTTATTTTGGAATATATTATTATATTTTGGAAAATACTTCCGAAATTTAGTAATAATTTATTTTATAAAATACTTCTGAGAACGAGTAATATTTTACTTTGAAAAATATTTTTGAATTTAAGTAATATTTTATTTTGGAAAACACTTCTTAAATTTAGTGAATACGACTTATGAAATCGAGTAACATTTTCATTTGGAAAATAAACCTAACATAGAGTAGTAATTTATTTTGGAAAATTCTATAAAATAGAGTAATATTTTTATTTGGAAATTAAGCCTAAGATAGGGTAATATTTTATTTTGGACAATAATTCTGAAATCGAGTAACATTTTACTTTGAAAAGTACTTCTAAATTCAAGTAACATTTTATTTTGAAAATACTGCTCAAACATAGAGGAAAATAATTCTGAAATCGAGTATTATTTTAATTTGGAAAGTGCCAATAATATTTGTTACAGGTTTATTCAGTACATAAAGCGTATTTTGAAAATCTATTGTGTAAATTCCAGGACAGATTTACACAAAATGTACAGTGATTAACGTTTTTAAGTAAATATAAAACTTTGTAGGCTACATTTTTATTGAACATTACATGTTGGAGGTATACAGGGTTGTATTGCTGTAAGATAAGGGTATGAAGCCATTGAGGGGTGAATTCACTAGCCTAAATAGTCGGGTATGATGGGATTCAGCTATTAATCGATATTCGAGTGAAACGTTATTTGTGTTCCATGAATATAGAATGGTTGCTGTCCCAACAAATAAATCTGTTAACAGTGACAAATATTTATCAAAGTTATTTAAAGCAAATCATTAAATAAATATTTTGTTTAAATCAACAGAGTAAAATATTAAACTGTAATTTTAAAAAATAATAAATTACAAGAGAATTTTTTGAAAAAAAAATATATTCAGTTTTTGAACACATATTTTTTATTTATATTCAGTGTTATAATAAATGTAATAAATATTTTTAAAATCAAGGGGATTTATGGTAATTCCAGATCCGCTCGCACTGTACGTACCCTTGCCAATGTTCACCCGAAGTCCCACTATGCCCGCCTGGAGTTCCTATTGTCAGGGATGGTTGCGGTTGCTGTCCTATCTGTGCTCTTCAGGTCGGAGGTCGTTGTGATGGTAATTCTGTGTGTGACGTCAGCAGAGGTCTGGTATGCCATTATTCAGCTAGTGATTCCTCTTCTGGTGTCTGCAAAGGTAAGTGAATCCATAAGTTACCTTCATTTTATTTGATGATCCTGATCTATGGATAGGCCTACATTTTTAAGAAGTCCGTATGTATATATTTGTCCTATTTGACTCGAACACTTTGAACAAAAAGCAACTCTGGTAACAGCTTGGATCAGTTCGTTACGCAGCGAAATTTGTGAAACCGTTTCAAAAATTTTCCATTAAAACACTAAAAGTTACAAATTTTATAATTTTTTTCACATAATCGTTTTTTGAAAATCTGATTTCACTAATAATTAGAAATATAATTCGCATAAATTGTCATTGTTGATGTTTAAAACAAGTTTATAGTTTAAAACTTTAACTTTTGCAGATTTTATTATTTTTTTTAATTTTAAGGCGAAGAGCACATAGAGGCCTCCCTAAATGTAAGTGTGAGTGTAAAGTGTTAAAGTTGTAAGTGTAGTGTTGTAAGTGTAAGTGTGTGTTAAGACTCGGGTACCGCGAGGGACGTTTAAATCCTCTCAATAGGTGTAGCTAGTCTGCACACCCTGCGGGGATTTGCAGATTTTATTGGTAATTTTAAAAGTGAAATACAATTTTCAAAAAAGTATAAGATTGAAAAATTTTAGTGTGATTTATATTTTTGGAAATTTGCTACGTTCACGTTAGCGAAACAGCTGTCTACGCTGAACAGTTAAGATCTGTTATTGTTGTCAAGAGGAAATTGTCACACATTTCGTAAACGTTTTCCCTTAGAGCGATCCAAAATTTGTCTAATTCTCGCCAAATCCTTCGCCTTTTGAAAGATTTGTTGAACATTTAAAAGAAAATTTTAATGAGTAATACATTTCCTTTTTTTACACAAAATTAAACACAATCTATATATCTCTACACATTTCTCAAGAATAACATAAAGGCCTAACTCAAGAATTTATATATTTTCAAAATCATGCGTGTTTAAGCAATATTTTGGTCAACGATTCCAATTATTTAACTGAAATTGTTTTTTATCAAAATCGGCAAGAAATATGTTCATTAAATTTTGCACAAATGTAGTACCTGAATAAAAGTATAGATCGCCATAAAACTAAACAAATCTTTAAAAAAACTCACTTTTCTTACAGTTCCTCAAAATTTATTAATCATACTTGTGTTCAAATTAGGGTAATATTTAAAGACTTTTTATTAAAGTTTTAATATTATTTGTTTATATTATATAATACAGTGTTTATAGTGTATTATCTACGCCTTGTATCAGTGTAGCAAGCAATACCACAGTCAATTTATATAAATTAATTAATCTATTCTTTTATATTTAATTCATTAACTTTGTATTACATTTGGAATAATACAATTTTATTCCAGAATAATTAAAAAAATACACAAAAAACACAAGTGAGCCCTCGGTTTTTTACTTGATATAAAACCGTAAATTTCTTTTGATTAAAATTTGTTACGCTTATAAATTACATTTTGTATATTCGGAATCTTTCTCAATAACTTTGTGTCTGACTTTAAAGTTAGTACAAATAATAAAGTTTCACCTGGATATGTTTGTCTGTGATAACATTAACTTTGTGTCTGACTTTAAAGTTAGTACAAATAATAAAGTTTCACCTGGATATGTTTGTCTGTGATAACATTTACTTTGTGTCTGACTTTAAAGTTAGTACAAATAATAAAGTTTCACCTGGATATGTTTGTCTGTGATAACATTAACTTTGTGTCTGACTTTAAAGTTAGTACAAATAATAAAGTTTCACCTGGATATGTTTGTCTGTGATAACATTAACTTAGTGGTAAGTAAAATATAGAAAAAAACCCTCCGCTCAAAAACTCTATTGTTTAACGTTTGGCTGAAAATATGAGAAGTTAAAATCGTGCCAATAAACACGAACTGTATTGGCTAAACTCGATCAATACGGAACAAAATTAACGACAGATTTCATCCACTACGTATAGATAAATGTACTTAGCAAATTGCTACAAACCACAGCGTCACAAACTTATGTCGTTAATAAGTTTGTCTTTGTATTTATAAAATAACGTTGGCAAAAGATTTTACATTGGACGAAGTAAAGATTATGCAAAGAGTGATGCAAATTTAAGGCAGTAAATACGAAATGAGGTCGGCGTCAACAGAGATATTGAGTGACTGTTATTACAAGGCGATTTGCTTTGAGCCTTGCAAGTCGATCCTCTTTGTTTTATTTCACTAACCGCGGTACTTAGCGGATAAAACAAAGATTGTGATATCTTAATAAATCTGCAGGAAATGGTTAAATTACAAATGCACGCTAATCTTTCGGAAACTCTTGAAGAAGAAGAATTGTTTTTGAGTAATTGTAAACAGGTTCCTTTTTGTTTTGAATCATTTCTTATATATATATATATATATATATATATATATATATATATATATATATATATATATAACTATATAAAACTGCGCAAAGGGTTCGGCTACTGAGAATGAAGAGGGCTCTTGGTATAACGCGTGATATCTACAATAAGAGATATATGTCGACGTACACAAAAATCAGACACTACAACACAGTCATAAAACCGGAGGTATTATATGCAAGCGAGACGCTAGCACTCCACACAAAAGCTACCATGGAGGATATTTAAAGAAAGAACGCAAAATCTTGAGGAAGATCTTTATCCTGAGATTAACAGAAGATGGATACAGGTTGCACTCCCGGAAGACCACAGAGAAGATATCGAACCTGGCAGCAGATATCAGAAGAAGGAGGCTTCGGTTCAATGGACTCCCTACAACGAGACTTGCCAACAGAATCCTTAAGTATATACAAGGAGTCAAATCAACAAAGTCGTGGATAGCAAAAGTTAGAATTGACCTGCATGATGCAGAAATAGACTCAACAGATTGAAGACAGGAACACATACAGGAGAAAGATGCTCGGTTGGAAGGTCCCAGAGAATGAAATCCTAAAGAGAGCAGGGGTAAAATGGACAGAGGAGCGGAAGAGGATCCATGGGGACAGGATGAGGGAGGTGTGGAGGATTAGAAGGAGTAAGACCTGAGTCGGAGTGCTTTGCGTGATCTAACAGGGTCTATACGCAGATAATAATAATAATATATAAATAAATTGTGTATTCCTTGCCACCTGGTCACCAATCCACGACATTTTGTCCGTAAAATTTTCAACTAATGTAACCAATAAAGTATTATTTTGAAAAACCGTATAACTAGCTCAGAAAACAATAGCTGTAATAACATTTTTTGTAACTTATTAATTATACGGTACCATTCATTATATTAGAATTAAAATTTAACGGTACAATTAAAATTTAACGAACTCTTACAACGTTATACTTTACGTGTTTTTTCGTAATTATTATTTTATTTGATATTCTTTTCTCTTCATTAAAACAAGCGTTTCCTAGTATATCATTAATTAAAAGTATTTCCGGTTTAGTAAACACACATGCAACCATAATGAACGTAAAACAACAACTATAATGTTGTAAAACAACAACTGTAATAATGTAAAAACAACAACATATATAACAACAACTACTATAAGACAATAGCAATTAATTAGTACAGGAATTTCAAACAGAACGCTAACCATACTAACAAATTTTTATATATTTTAACCTGTTATCAGTTGTAATTCACCTAGAAAAAATATTATCAAGTAAACATTTTATATTTAAATCAGAAATAACTAGCTAATAATTTTTAAAATTAGGCCTACTTTGAACAGCTTTAAATTAACCTTTTGTTTTAAATAAAGAAGCGAGTTCGTTTTATAATTTTATATTTTAATTTACTGTCAACAATTGTAACAATAGAATGCTAAACCAATAAGATCGTTTTGGATATTGTATATTTAACAATTAAAATGCTTTAAATGCTTTTGTTTTGCAAATAGTAGCGGACAATTTATATATGACGTTGCGTAAAAGATGGCAATAAATCTGTACGTTTTATCAGAACGAAATAAAATAAATCAAGTATTGCAAGTCAAATTTTAAACTTCATCAAATAAAATGCGAACGTGAATTAGGTTAAAGATTTTTATCAACTAAAGTTTACGTTCCTATGTTCAGTATAATGATCTGCCTTCCCCAGCTTCGTCAATTCTATTTTCGTTGACGCGTTTCGGAGAACCTCCATCTTAAAAAGCTATATCTATACTCCAGGAAGGCAGATCATTATACTGAACATAGTGACAATAATCCTAGCAGAAAAGAAGAAGAATATAAAAAGAATTTAAAGTTTACGTTATTTATTTTGTTTTCTGTAAAATGATCTACAAGTAACTTTGTTTGGCTCAATACAAGAATAGTATTTGGAAGGAGAGCTGTATCTATGCTGAACGGGGTGTTGTAGGATCAAAACATTTCAAAAGAGAATAAAAAAAGAATTTATGACACAACTGTAAAAAGCATTATAACATATGGTAGTGAGGTATGGCCAATTAAGAGTAGAACAGAAAGAATGCTGTTGGCTACTGAGATGGACTTTTGGAGAAGAGCGGCAGGAAGATCAAGAAAAGAGAGAGTGAGAAATGAAAGTATACGGAGGATAATGGACGTAAGGCATACAATTGTAGAGGATATAAGAACAAAACAACTGGTTTGGTACGGGCATGTACAAAGAATTCCGGAGGAGCGAATTCCCAAAAAAATCATGCAATGGCGAACACCTGGAAGAAGAAAACGAGGAAGGCCGAGACTGAGCTGGAGAGAGGGCGTCGAAAAGGAAATAAAAAAAAGGAATCTACCAGAAGACCTGTGGTGGGACCGCGATCGGTGGAGGTTGGAGATCGGAAGACGGCGTAGAACGTTGTAGACCGAATTATAGAGAGTAACTTTGTTTAAATATCTTTTGTATTTTTAAAATGGTTTGATTGCATTTTTAATGCATTAAATTAAAACATAGGTTACTTTATAATTCCAGTTTTTATTATTATTTGTTTGTATTATATAATACAGTGTTTATAGCACATGTTTTAATAATCAGTGTATATTAACTGTTAGCAAGCAATAACACAGTAAACTTATATACTTAGGTAAATTAATTACATCTATTTTTTTATGTTTAATTCATTAACACTTACTTTTCCAGCTATTTCTTCTTGTATTACAATAAAAAATAGTAAATAATTTTAATTCAATTATAATTACTTTACCTTTTCTAAATAATAAATATTTATCTGCCTGACTTACTGTAGTTTTTGCTATGCTTTAATGTAGGCCTACACACACGGGAGACAGAAGACTACTAAACAAGTGTGTGCGAACTTTAAAAGCCACCAACTGTAATTACTTTACGATATTCACTGTAATTACACTTTATTTTAATCGCGAAATCTTACGATTAACCTTACATATTTCATAAAAATTAAGTAACTACCAATAAGCCTTTTAACCCACTTAACATCATTCTCAATAAACCTAACAGTTTTTCAGCTCTTACAATTCCAGTTACATACAAAAATATACACAATATTTATTTTTTATTTTTGTATTTGGTTTCCCAAGGACACCTAGGAGCATCGGTTCTCTCCACCATATACTTTTTAAAATTATTAATTGCTATTTTACAACTTTCTTCTTAAAATATAATTTAATTAATTTCCGTCTAAAATATTGAAAAGCTTTATTACACTTCGAAAATTCAAAAAACTTAATATTTCTTTTAAAAAATGAAATATATTGTGTTCTCTTAAAAGAGGAACCCAAAGAGAAAAACACATGTTTATTATAAAGTAGCAGAAAATAATTTTATGAATTTTTAAAAAATGTTATGGCTTCATATGGCTTCATTCCGGTTCTACTGTTGTTTGGGAACGATAAACTAGTCTGTAAAGGTGTAAATTTAGTTTTGTTACATACGAGTATAAGCGTTAAAACAACGACAGCAACTGCTTTTCGAACCATGTGCCTTGGTCACATCGACCACCGAGTCATAGTTTCACTGGAAATTCGTTAAAAGTTTCATGTGGATTAAAAAATATACAGAAAATGCATTTCAAATTTCTAATCTATCTCCCCAACCCTTAAATAACAAATTATTTTGTAGATTGTTTGGGCGTCAAATATTTGTATCAGCTGGTTTAGCTACACACGCTAACATTGTCATATATAATCTGTTATTGTTATTCAAACATAATGTATTATAACCTGATTGTTTGAAATATAATACTTGTTCTCTGTCCTCGGGGCTATCAGTCAGCTGTTTGCTCATCCTGTTTACCGAAGCTAAATGAGATGACCGCCTTGCACAGTGAGTCAACCGCACGTGCGTTGTAAACAGAACAGATAAATCAGCAAACAGTTACTGCAGCTGATAGCTTTAACAAATATTTACTATTGTCTGTTCCAGCAACGAAGGGGTCTCCGTGTACAGTGCATAACCGTACGTACGAGAACGGGGAAACCTTCATGTTGGACTGTCGCACGCAGTGTTCCTGTCGGGTAAGTAAATAATTGAATGCACAACGATCATAACAGAAATGTTTGAACGTATTTTGAAAGCCTTTTAAATTGAACCCTTAAAGCACTCAAGGGTTTCTGAATATCTTCTAATATTCAGGGTCAAGTACCACCAACAATAAATCAAGAAAACTACAACGCGTTCAGAACTTGATGGGCGCGCGCGCACACACACACACACACGCACCTTTGGTTACGATATGATTTAACGCTGATTACGATAAACATACAGTACTTGACTAAAATACAGGGTCCGCCAATGAAATGGGATGATTGTATGTGGCCTTGAGACAAAGTTGGCAGGTACTGGGGGAATGGTTACTGGCTCTTCACCACCTGTACAATCTACCATTTAGTTGCAATGGATTACTGGACGGGTGAACAAAGCGGCTACGCGGTGAGAGTGTATTATCAAAATGGCGAAAGTTTTGTGCAAACTCGACATGCTTTCCGACGTCATTTAACATACCGCGTAACCAGCCTGTTCGTCAGATAATGCAATTCGATTATGGATAAACAACCTCGAGCAAACGGGATCAACGTCTAAAACAAGGGATGGGCGTGTAAAGACTGTTCGAACACTTGAAAACATTGCAGCTGTTCAACAGGCCTTCAAAACTGTTAGAAGTCCTCGCCCATCAGCCAAACAACATGCCCTTCGCATTGAAATAATTATACCGACAAGTAAAAGTGTTTCAAGCAGATCCACCCACAACCATTCAAGTCCTAAAACAACGAATTGTAAACGAGATTGCAGCAATACCTGTCAACATTCTGCAAGAGGTCATGCACAATGTCCAAGCCAGGCTCCAGGTATGCCTTAACTGCAATGGAGGACATTCGGTAGACATAGTGTTCAGTAAATAATATTTTTTCGTATTGTACCCATATTGGCTACTCTTATACTTTCAATTATTTACTAAGAAAATATTAAACAAGTTTTTTTCAACAACAAATTACTTTATTTAATCATCCCGTTTCATTGGCGGATTCAGCGATCAGGGTTAATTATTTTTAAGACGGAAATATTCGCATTTAAAAACGTTTATTTTTGAGTTTACTGATACATTTGAGAATAATAATACGTTTCGCTTCCATCAGCACAGCAAAACAGCTGTTTGCCACGATTATTTAAATGATTTAATCAAATAATGATGTATATGATTCAATCTAACAACGTATGTCTTTTTTATATCACTGAACGACAATAAAATTAATCTTGTTGTGTAAAGTAGGAGATAGTCCAAGTATCAGAATCAGTTCTGAAAATAAGGCATTCAGCAGAATATTTTATTACTTAAGCCACACCCTCTCCATTGAGTAATACCCCCCACCCTCTCCATTGGTCCTCCATTGGTAATATTTGAACAGTCAAAATTCTATAGACGTACCTGGCAAAATGTCTTTGATGTCCTTGCGTACTGTACATTAAGTCGGTGTTTGGTCGCTGTGGTCAGGAAAGTCACTGCCACTAAACTACAGATTTTGACGACTCTTATGGTCCGTAAAAAAGGAAAAGTATTTTACTTTTGGAAAAACCGAACTGATGGTCGGATTTAGTGGAAAGTCTATCTCTAGCGCCTGCATGGAAACTAGAGACAGCAATTCAGGAATGTTTCCGAGAAAAACACTAACGCGAACTTTTTGTTAACTTTTAGACTAGTTGTCGCTTGCTGTGCTAGTTGATAAGTGAACCAGTCAGTACAGTTAGGCCCTTAGAACCGACCTGGGTGCTTTACATGTTTAACCTTGGATGTTTAAGAAACAATTAAGTTACTTTACGTAACAAATCTTATTAAAAAAACGACATTTTAACGTTATTTTCTTAAACCTACTTTGGACACAAAAAACTCCGTTAAATGAATCAAACAAAATTGGAATAAATATCTGAGTTATAATGTAATAAAACAACTATTTATTACAAAAAATATTTTCTAAGACTATATGGACAGTTAGAATAAACAATACCCTAATTCTCTATTATCGCCAGACTTATGTAACTGCAGTGCGGCCAGACATGGCACGAAGTGTTACTTGCAAAAGTCATAATTAATTAAACAGAGTACTTCCACCGCGTACAGTGGTCACGTCTGGACACTTAGTATCTTACGTTATCTTAACCATAGCAAACGTATATCCAGCTTTATTTAAACAACGTCAAGTTTATTCTTAACGCTTCTTTACTCATAACGTCTGTTTGTTCAGGCCAAACTTTAAAATAAATTGTTAAAACACTTTCTGCGGTAGGTTTTCTCCAAAAAAATGTGTTCAAATTGCTTAATCTATGGAAAAATTTATTATTTGTTCAATTAATCACCTAATTTGTTAATTTTTACTTGATTGCAATTTTTATACGGGAATAATGTTCTATGATGTTACACATATGAAATGGCCGAGCACGTCTTTTAATGTAAGCTCAATGTTTATACATTATTGTTTAAAAAACTTGATACACTTTGAAGATTCTTTTACGTTACCAATTTGTAAATCTATTAAATAGTTTTACATATTGTACCAGACATTTTGAAATTATTATAACTGATAATTATATTTTAATTAACTATTTCATATTTAATTTTTTTTTGAAAAATTTTGCTTATATACTACTACAGTAGACCTCGCAGTATATATTACTTGATTACGTATTTGTATTCTAATCAGAAAGTTTAGCCAATGAATTGTATTTTAAGTAAACACATTCAGCCATACGAGTACAATAGTCACATACAAATGTCAAAAAATGCGTTGTAAGTTCATGTACAAGTTTGCAACAAATGAAAACGAAAAATTGACATGGTAAATTTTCAAAATCCCATTACACTGCACACTGAAAAAATAGTGCTACGACGCTCTTGCAATATATTCCGTAAAATTAAACAGGTTCCATTAATATTTATGAAAAATGTTATCGGACTTCACAAAAATTTTATGCTCTCTCTATCCACGAAGTGTTAAACGTTGTGGTAGGATGAGCCATTCAGCCAATATTACAAGGACTGACCAACAATTACACTAGTCATCGTTAAATCAAAGGCCGCCATATTGAAACGAAAGTTAAATGAAAAACAATGTTATGCTTTGTTTAGGATTTATACTGGATAACGTAGTACTAAATTTCAAAAGAATCGATCAATGTGTTTGGCTAGAACTGCGTAACAAACGCACAAACGAAATGGCGAACGGTCGAGTTGAAAGAGTAATTTCGCTTCGCTCGGTCAGTTATAAGAAAACGGTTTTAAAGGCTTTTCAAAAAATGTGTCTTATCACAAACTTGGAGAATGGTAAAAAGTGGCCCTGGAGAAAAATAGCGTAAAAGGGCAGGAACTTGCAGTCCCAATAGAACCAGCAAATAGTCAGTTACAGCAGACTGTATGGACCGACTTACTCAGAGATGGTGTTCAACATCTTAACTCAATGAAGCGATAGTTTTAAACTAAAATCAGAGAAGTGAGGAGGCGGTAACAAAAGGGTTCTAGTTAAACCAAAAAGCAGTAAACTTCCCAGGGTGTAAGAAACACAGCCGTAATAGGGCTGCAAGCCATTGCTGTTTTGTCTTGCAATGACAAGGCTGGAAGGTTATCGGCCAGGAATATCCTGGAATGTTGGTTGCTTAGAAAAAAAGGATACTGTTATATGTGGGTACACATGACAAGGGTATGACTTCTAGGACCAAGAAGACCTCCAGCAGAATGAGCTAGCCAGTGGATTACTAAAACCACTGAGGACACCAGCTTACTGAAGTAGAACCTGCGAGGTTTAGTTGCACATTAGGTCTTTTGACTACAGTGCCAGGGGTCATAAAAAATAAACTTAATCTGACCCTGTATATTATAACCTTCTCTTATTTTGTAATTTCAAAATAATAATGAAAGGTTAAAGGTTATATACCTATTCTTCCCGTCAGTGGTCTATCAACTCACCTCATAAAGGCTACCGCGGTTTCGAAACTCTATAGTTTCATCTTCAGGCCATACAAAATGTTAAATCCCTCTGTCGAGGTCGTCACAAAGTCAAACAAAACATTAAAACATACCTCACAAACACTAAGCACAATTATACATTTAAAATATTCATCATGAAATTCGGCTTGGCCAAGCTACACACGCGACTCGTCCGTCGTTACATTCCTAATCATAATCCTAATCATTTGAATATGTGATCCGGTGGCTATGTTACAGTAATGAGGTTAAAGGTTGTTTTAGGCTTTGGTTAAATTAAGTGCATGCCCATAATGAACTTATAAGGCACTATTACAAATTGTCAAAAAGCTCTATAATGTTAGTGGTATTATTATTATAATCATGAAACCATTTAACAGTTTTTAAATGTCTGATTATTTCTGCAATTATAAAAAATGCAATGTTTGTAAAACGTATAATCTAATGCGGATGCGATGCGGTATGTTTCAGAATGGCACTTATGCTTGTGCCTCGCTTTGTCCTCAAGAGAACATCTCGCCTCGAGGCACGTGCAAGCACCCTCGACTGATAGAGGTCCCGGGACAATGCTGTAGGGAATGGATGTGCGACAGTGAACCTTGTGAGTACCATTGCTTAGTTACGGTAATAAATACCACTCTTGCACAGCTACTAACTTCATTGCAAACTGTATGCAAGTTACTTACGAAGTAAAAACATAAATAATCCAAAGCATGTATGTGCACGAGATGAAGAGAATTTCCAATACTTTATTGTTTTATCTACTGTGATTCACAATCACGATTAGCATTAAAATCTGCATAAATTAGCATTTTAAATTTAACAATTACTAAGAAAATATGAAAATGTAAACTGATAGCCGTCAGATTTATTTTCTTACATTCAATTAATTTTTAAAGTTTGAAAAACTAATTTATAAAAATTTCAACACTGATACGATGATAAAATCATATTCAGAAAAAATTTAACATTTTTTTAATATTGAACTGGTGTACATTTTGAAACAGTTGGGCAGATTTTCTGAGGTTACAAACTTACTCAAGCAATTAACAAAATCGAATTTTGTGTTAAAAATTTAATATTCAATTATTAAATTGTCATCAATTAACATTAAACTTTCAAATACGTACCGTAACAATCATGAAATAATGCAATGATTTCTCAAAATCGCTATTTTGATTTTAACGTTGTTTACGAGAGTGAAATCATATTAAAAAAATCTTTAGCGCAAAACAGTAATGAAATTTAAAGATTTTGAAATGGTCGCCCATTTGGAACTGTTGAACGTAAGTTTGTTGGGCTTTGTTATCATCCCGTGTCCAACCTTTTACTAAAACTGATTTTTGTACCAAATTTTAATCAAATGTTACAAAAATTGCTAACTTGATAGCACCGAAACATATTATAATATTTATTAATATTTTTAATTACTTCTCAAGAAGTTATCTGAAGTTCAGGATTCGGTGTTTATTTCTAGGTTTGCGTCCTGAGGGAATTCTCTAATTCCGCTGAACCTAAAATAACCAAAATGAGGTTTCACTTTTTAACGTTGTACATTTGTCCTACATTTAATTTATTTACGTCTGTAATAACGTAATTTTCGGGTCGATGTCAACGCCAATTTAGCACATTTTCTGTAACGTCGACATTGCCGTTAAACTTCTAACCACGTTCCTAAAGATACCGACACTTATTTGAAATTTTTCATTATAATCTTATTTGTGATCCTTCGGTGTTTTAGATTAGCGAGGCTACCCGAGTTGTAGCTTCAGTTTGATATCTAGAACGGAATCAATGGAATTTTTTTACTTTAACTGAAATTTTGGCCATAGAAAATTCAAAATCAATATTTTTGAAATTGATAGGCCTTTTTATTTTTTTCAGTTAACTGTTTTACCTTCAAAAAAAAAACGATTACAATTTAAATAATTCGTTAACTTTCATAAAATTTAGAATCTAATAATGAAATTAGATTTTGAATTTATAAAGAAAACAATTTTACAAACAGCTGATCAATCAGTTACCATATGGTTAATAAATTATTGCTGGGAAACACCGTATCTCTTTACCAGCTGATTTGCCTTTACAAATTAATAATTAAATCTGTGTAATATTTATTTGCGAATATCTATAGAAAAATATGCTACTGAAACGATCAACACAGTAAGATTCATGGTATTCATATTTAAAGTTCAGATTATGATTAAAAAATTAAGATTTAAAAAAATTGCTTTTAAAAATTCGCGTTCATCACGTAACGCGATATTCGCGTGTCGATATTATTAATTCTTGAAGAATTCTAGTATCTACATTTTCTTGTTCTGACAGAAATTTATTTCAATGTTCTACAATAAGTTATGTTTTCAGTGGAGTGTGCCTAATAAAAACTGGTTATTAATAAAGTAGCATTAATTTCATTGCTTACATATAGTAAAAATCTGATTACCTGATCAATAAAGTAAGATATAATGTTACCGTTTTATTTCCAACATATATAAATACGAATTTTTCGATAAAGGTACATATAAAAGTGCCGAGGTACATATAAAAGTGCAGAAAAAACTAGTATTGAAGTCAAAAGATAGAAAAATTACCATAGTAGGTCCCATTTAATGCACTCGAGCTCCAGTTCACTAAAATATATTATTTCAGCCAATCACTTAACGTTCTGTTTATAATTCGAGTAAAAGAGCCTAGAAGTGACGTATATTCAGCAATGAGAACTTTGATTTTATTTTATAAAAGTCAATTTGTTTATTATATATCAAATAAAAATAACAAAACTTGAAATGTTTCCTTTTATTTTTTTTATTAATGATGTGGTTATTGGTAAATAAAAGAGTAAATTAGATTAATAAGAAGGACTACAAAAAATTCAGTATTAAATTACAAGGACTAATTACTAACTATTGACATTTGTAGTTGGTCTATTGACTGCACGTTTGTATCCTGAAAATATATTTTAAGGAATCATACCCAAATAGGGCATTAGAGAATGTTCTTAAGTGTTTGTCAATTTTTAAATGGATCACGATAATTATTAAATTTTCCAAACTTGTTGAACTAATACCACTGTACTGCGCTTAGCCATTCAAGGCTTGACTGACGGTAATTCAATCCTGAAGCCCAAAGTTCAGCGTGCTCTCATTACCAGTTTCCAGTCACGTAAGGCAGGTTGGCACGTTATTCCCCTGTGGACACTCGGCCCTGCGGCACTGCACTTGGCGGGGAACGTTACAAACTTTATTATGTCAAATGATTTCTTCATACCTCCACATGCGTGAAATAATAAGAGCTACCGTAATGTTTTAACTCTGATTTGCCATAAATACTTACTTAAGAATAAATATGTTTATTAAAACGAATTTTTAAAATAAAGAACTTAAAAAGGTTTATACAACTTACGTATTTTGGGCGCTCCCTAACCCACAGTAAGGCGTCAAGAATTAACGAAAAACTTGCCATACTTGTCTTACGTCCATCTTCTTCTTCTTCTTCTTCGTCGTCGTCTTCTTATTCTTCTTCATCTGGGATCGTCGTACAATGTTCTTATAATTTTTTAAGTCAAAGATATTTCATATTTATTTTTTTAACTGTTAGAAGTATAAAGAATATATGTAATCTTAAAATTAAATATTTTAATTTTTAACTTATTAATTCATTTTTAAATCTCCTGAGTCCAAAAAGGTGGTTTTTACTTCATGTTATGTATATGATGAGAGTGCGCACGCGCGCGCACACACACACACACACAAACACACAATAAGATTATTCTAATAAGGTCTGATTTTCTTGAAATTTATTATATAGATTTGGTTTTCACATTTCTTTGGTTAATTTTTTTAATGAAAAATATTTTATTTTTAAATTTTGAATTGAAAAAAATCGGTTTTAAGATTACATTTTCTTCAATGTAGCCCATATATATATATACAGTATTACAATATACAACATTATATATAAATATATATATATATCCAAATAAAGTGTTGGGTCGATATATACAAAAAAAGGTTCTGGGGTTGTCGAAAAAACTTTGTTAAATATGGTTATTTTCTTAAGGAGAGGTTAACGATATTCTGATGAATTTTTCTTTATACGTGAAATAACCGAAGTTAGCGTTGAGAATTTCCAGAAAAATAGTTACTGTCCTTAAAAAAATCATAAACTTAACAAAAATTAATTTTGACTGCTATTGGTTTTTCTAATTTTTTCCGTAGACTAACGGAAAATTTCAAATTTCGTAGGCAAACTTGAATTATAGATTTTCATATGCGACTAAAATTTTACAAATAATTATGTAGAAATTATGGCGATTTTATGGGTTTTTTGAGCTTGAAACTGGATTTTTGAGAAAGTATGTGTAAGGTTAGTGCTCCAACAGTTGTAGCTGGGATTTATGTATACATCCATTGGGTGATACTTAATTGAATATTTATTTAATAGTAACATTCCTGATACTATTATTGATTCTTTTATTTATTTATTTAACAGTAGTATTTCTGCTATTTTCCTGATGCAATGAGAATACAATTCTGATAAAATTTATTTATTTACTTGTAATTTATTTAATTGTAACATTCATGATACTATATTATTGATTCTTATATTTACTTATTTAATGTAACTTTTCTGATGATATATCACTGAAACTCATTTATATATTTGAAGATAACATTTTGATATTACTCGTATAATTGATTCTTTTATTTATTTAATTGTAATGTTTATTATACAATATACCACAAATAATTTAATTTTTTAAAAAATGGAAACATATCTGATTCTATATTACTGATTTTTAATTTATTAATTTAATGTTAACATTTTTGAATTTATAAACTTTTTAAATTTATTTTTAAATGTTTATGCTCACGCAAATCTATATTTTATTTCACTGTATGCCGACATTATTGAATTATAATTTACGTCTAAGAAAATGTGATATTTTTTTTTAAGAAAGATATTTTTCGTAATAATGTGTAAAATCACAACCTAATATTTGACTAATTATCCGCAATGTGTTCCGTTATTTTATTAATGTAAACATTTTTAATTAAAAACAAATATGTGTCTAATTTTGTTTCCATGTCTGTCCATCTGTCGGAGGCCAAACTGCTGTCTGTCTGTCAAAAATTAACGCGAACGCTCACATCTCTTGCTGTAATTAATTATTATTCATTTATTTCTAAACAAATAGCAGTATATGCAGTTTATAATATCAGTAAATCTAAAATATTTAATTAACAATACACTTTTGTAATTGTGTTCTGACTATTGATAAAAATTAAATTAATTAAACTCACCATTCCAATATTCCGTAGGTTATCGTCACAAGATACAGACCATTGTGATGGTGAGTGATTTTTAAAATTATTCATTTCATTCGGTTAGTGTGTGGGACACAAAAAGAGCAATCAATTTTTTTTGTAAAAGCTTATATATCACAAGCTACGATTGTTATTAAATTTATAGGATTGTCTTTTCTTAGGAGTTTATAGTATTATGGTGCAAAAGTTTAAACGTAATTGAATAAAATTGTTTGATTTGGGAATTCACAGAAACAAAAGAAATATGGTTTGGTAGTCGATGTCCCCAAGTATACTGCATCTCTGAACTGCGCATCTCAAGTTCGTAGGTTCCAGACTGCCGTGATCCTAAACTCTTACCCTCATTCTCTTGATTCTGTCATAAAGAATTGACGTTAAAAAAAGAATGTAATTTTTGTTAACTCGCACATCTTATATTGTAGTTACCCGACTGTCATCAAATTTACATTTAGTTACATTTTAATAGCTATTACCAATTTTGGGCTTTTTTTGAACTAATTTTTAAATTTAAATAAATAAATGTACTATATGAAACTACATGTCTTCATAATAAAATCAAATTTGTTTTATAGTACAGTATATGCTTATGTGCTGATAGTTAAACTGTTTGCCACAGTGCAGAAGCCTCCGGAGTGTGTTTCCAAGTTTTCTCCGTGGAGCCCCTGCTCTGCCACGTGTGGGCTCGGATTTTCTCACAGGGTTTCCAACCTCAACGCTGACTGCAGGCCGCGCAACGAGACGAGGTTTTGCCAGCTCCGATCTTGTTCCAACAGCTTGAACGTCTCTGCCAGAGCCCGTCATCATCACGTCCGGGTAATAGTTTTGTTAAGAATTTATAAAGGGTGTTGAACTGTTGTTTTGATTTCTTGCAAATTACTGAACTAAAACATATTAACTAGCAGTTCAAAGAACAGTAGACCTCGCTGTGTATTCTTAATATACAGAGCGCTCCGCGACAGCACCCGTACCCTGTTCCGTCAGTTCAACAGGTGACCGTAATATCTATTAAAACTGTTTACAGGACCAGCTTTGTTGGACATTTTGTATTATTTCATCATAAATCAGACAAAAGTATTATAGATCTTGCTTTCGGGTAATATTACAGAAAATAACAAGCCAGTACACTCTCAATGTTAAATCAGAGCTCGCCATTTTGAAACGGAAGTGAATGGGGAAAAATCTTACATATATATCTTTTGGGTATTTTGCAAGGAATCTTTTTACCAAATTTCAAAACAATCGGTTAATGCGTTTCGTCAAAACTGCGTACACTCATCATTGAAAATCAGAGGCTGTTATCTTAAAACAGAAGTGAATTGAAAAAAAAATTACACATACGTCGTTCGGGCTTTATAAATGGTACCTCTGTATCAAATTTCAAAACAATTGGGCAATGCGTTTTGCCAAAAAATGTAACAAACAAACAAACACACAAACCAAATCACGAACGGTCAATTTGAAGCAATACGTTTCGCTCGGTAAATTATGCATTTTACTTCAATTTGCTGTAAGGTTAAGCAAACATTCAACATTCAATTGAAGTTTTCTCATAGAAGATGTGCAAGAAAACTTGTGACTTTTGTATTTCATTTTGTAACATGTTTTGGGACGGTGGTTCAATGTGCATGTCGTATATTGCTCTAATAGACAAAAACATGAACATATTTAACGTAAACTTAAGAACACAATAAATTAATACATAATTACACACAAAAAACACAAGACGCACAACTTCAAACTTAAATCAAGGAACTCCCACTGTCGCGTGGAGTCAAAGCGCGATGTAACACAGGGTTTTACAACTTATTAACGTGGCTTATAATTATAAGCTTCCAGATACGCTTTATATAAAAGTGACTGATTGCAAGAGCTGAGCGAATCTAATTTTTTTTTAGATTTTCTTCTTTTGATTTTCGTCAACTGAAGTTTTTATTTATTATTTACTATTAATTTTGTATAAAGAAAAGTTTCATTACCTCAATTCTCATCCTCAATTTTACAAAAATAAAATTAATCGTTTCTTTTTTATAATGCTCATTTTTAAATCTAATATCTAAGTTCCTAATATCTTAAAAAATATATTTTTCGTGATACCTGACTTCACTGATTGAGACTAGTTTTTCTTTTAGAACCAAAATATTATGAGTTTTGTGTAAAAACGTCTTCCATTTTTTATTACTTGACGTAAAACGAGTTGCGTTATTCTAAAAGTTATAAAACTTCTTTAGGCTTAACTTTTTTAAATATTAAACCAACTCGTTATTATTCTTAACAACTTTGGTGTTTTCATATGCATCTCGCGTAATTGGGTTATTCATAAATTATCAATCAGCTGTTTCAGGGTTTTATTAAAAATTTATGAATGCTATATTATCTTCAATTTATTAGTTTCATTATACTTCAGTGTTGGCTTGTTAAGTAATCAGTATATATAACAAATGTAAGCTTACTTTATCCGTAAACTCCACAACGCACCCCCGCAGTCCCAAGGGAGTTATATGGTATGGTAGCCCTCCTTTCCCTTCCATAAAGAAGATTTTCGTTTGGAAATGCACTGGTTGGGTTCAGATATATGGGTGTCAGAAGAGGACACCATATCAATGTACTTCTTATGGCAAGTCGGTAAAGCAACTCGGAATCGAATGCCAAAATAGAATTTCCTGAATGATCTAGAATGTTTCAGAATGTTCTAGAATGTCCCAAAATATTCTAGAATGTCAGAGAATGTTATAGAATGTTCTAAAATGTTCTAGAGTTTTCCAAAAGTTCGAGAATAATCTAGAATATTGTAGAAACCGGAAACACAAGTATAGAATCTTTTAAAACATTCTTGTATGTTCAATTATTTTGTTGTGTTTGGGATAGATTTCAGCTCAGAAGGGTGTATATAGGCGTGGTTAAAAGCATGAATCAGTATACTTTTCGAAATCGGTTAGGAACGATCTAGAATGTTCTATAATTTTTCAGAATGTTCGATAATTTTCGGCAACATTTCAGGATGTTAAGTCGATGAAGCAGCTGTGAATCGAGTGCAGAAGTGGTCGTAACTAACCACCTACGTGGTGGTTAAGTGGTGGTAACTAACCATAATGTTCCAGAATGTTCGATAATTTTCGGTAAAATTTCAGGATGTTAAGTCGATGAAGCAGCTGGGAATCGAGTGCAGAAGTGGTCGTAACTAACCAGCTACGTGGTGGTTAAGTGGTGGTAACTAAAAATAATGTTCCCGAATGTTCTATAATTTTTCAGAATATTAGATAATTTTCGGCAACATTTCAGGATGTTAAGTCGATGAAGCAGCTGGGAATCGAGTGCAGAAGTGGTCGAGGCTGGCCAAAATGTTCCTGAATATTCTGAATTTACAAAAAAAAACATTTTTAAAAGACAATGTGTATAATAACGACTGTAAATTCGGATTTTAAGAGCTTTGAAATACAAAGTTATGATTTCGTAAATTTAATTACTGCAATTTAATGTTTAAGGCAATTTATAACGCGAAATAAAACACTGTTTTGATTTTTTAAACTAGTTTTTTTAATTCTCAACATTATGGTAAATTAATACTGTGGTACTTTTTATATGTAAGGAGTAAATTTCATAAAGTGTTTTTTTAATTTATCAGAAAGTTTTTTAAACTTAAGTTTGAAATGTTTAGTTGAAGTTTAATCAATGAGTCTCGTTTTACATTAATACATAAAGGACCTTCTTTGACAATTGTTTGTCCATTTCTTACGTAGTTTAATTTACTTTTTACTCCGATTGTACTTTTTTTGCTTAGATGTCTGACCTAACCTCATGTTTCTTTCTGTGAATATTCTTGTTAAGTAAATGTGAAAAACATTTTACAATTCAGTTTAGCTTTACTGCTGGAATGTTTATCGTCGCTACATTCAAAATTCAGTCGAAAATTCCATATGTTATCATTTGTTTGCGTTTAATCTCGTTGCATTTGTCTCATTTGCTGAGTGATTCTCTTAGAAAATCGTGCATTGATTTAAAAATATCTTTATATTCAATGGCGGTTGTGGATCGGCAATCCCATCTTATGAGCGATAGTTTCTGACGACATAACCTTAAACTGTTTTGAAAGACAGAGATAGAAGTTTGTAACAATAACCAACTGATCTGACTTTCATGGCGGCCGATGATAGTAAACTGCGCATGCGCAAACCATGATTTTTGCACTTAAAGAAAAATGTAAATACTATATAAGATTAAAGTATACACAAAAATAATTTTGGTAGTGTCTGTATACCCAATTTTTATTGCAGTAAGAGTAATATAAAATTTAGAAATGAAACGTTTATTTTGTTGTACAAGTAACGTGTTTTTAACCCGCGTCTTTCACACCGAATTCTACCAAACTAGAATTCTTTTTCGTATTAACCAATAACAATGCCATTCAACAATGTATTTGCAGGTTATCCAATATAACAGACTGAAATATTACTTACAGAAAGGTCACGAGTGTAAGGCCACGCAGCGTTTGAGCGTGCCTACCACACTCCGCTTCGGGAAATGCGTGAGCCACAGGAGATACCGGCCCAAATACTGCGGCCACTGTACCAGATGCTGTGTACCCGATCTCAGCACCACGATACAGGTAGACTTCGAATGCCAAGGCCGAAGCAGCATGAAGGACGCTGTACAAGGGGAGAACATGTGGTCCTGGACCGACTTGCCTCTGTATGGCCGCCGTGATGTACTGACAGTAAGTGTGCAGTGGTTGTTGAAGTGCCAGTGCTCCAAGACATGTGACACTCCGGTCACTGCCTCGCCTTTCCTCCCCGTGTTGCTGCACCGGGTGCACAGGACCGCGGCCCCTTAATGGCCACGCTTTGTTTGTAAATTATCGAATTTAAGTGCACATATCAGTGATATGGATAAATGTTTCGAACTGTTTTAATTATAGTTTTGTAAATATTCAAATTATAGTTAAACATATTTAGAGGTTATAGTGTTAGCAGATAAAAAGTATAATATTTGGTAAGACAAATAACAACAGATCCGATATTATTTTTTAACAATGAAAGAGAACAATTTGAACACAATCAGTAGGATTTTTCAGGAAACGTGACTCCTGGGACTTGAGGTGTGGAAGCAGTAAGTACATTTATTGTTACAGATACAAGTTATTTGTACAACGCGAAACAATAACTACAAGTAACCTAATATTTTATTATATGGGTGTGTTAAGTTTATATTTAATAGCACTAATATGGAAGTACTTATTTTTTAAAAAACTAATTTCGTCACTGCAACTATTAAGTATTACTCGGTTCTTCTTGCAATATAAGAAAAACTGCAGATATAAATAAAATAAACAATATCTAAGTCTGAATGTCTAAATCTAAGTATCTAAATTTAAATAACTAAATCCAAGTATGTAAATCTAAATATCTAAATACAAGTATCTAAATATAAATATCTAAATCTAAGTATCTAAACATCTAAATCTAAATATCTAAATCCAAGTATCTAAATCTAAGTATCTGTATCTAAATATCTAAATACAAGTTATAAGTTAAATATAATAAAATAATTTCGTCACTGCAACTATTAAGTATTACTCGGTTATTTTTGCAATAGGCCTATAAGAAACATTGTAGATCTAAATGAAATAAACAATATCTAAGCCTGAATTTTTAAATCTAGGTATCTAAATTGAAATAGCTAAATCCAAGTATCTAAATCTAAATATCTAAATACAAGAATGTAAATCTAAATATCTAATTCTGAGTATCTAAATCTGAGTAACTAAATCTAAATATCTAAATATCTAAATATTTAGACTTTCTATTTATTTATTGACCTATTAAGATTTATTTAAGTATCTAAATCTAAATATCTAATTCTGAGTATCTAAATCCAAGTATCTAAATCTAAATATCTAAATCTAAGTATCTAAATCTAAATATCTAAATCTAAGTATCTAAATCTAAATATCTAAATCCAAGTATCTAAATCTAAATATCTAAATCCAAGTATTTAAATCTAAGTATCTGAATTTAAATACCTAAACACAAGTATCTAAATCTAAGTATCTGAATGTAAATATCTAAATACAAGTACCTAAATCTAAATACCTACATCTAAATATTTAAATCTAAACACCTTAATCTAAATATCTAGATATAATTATTTAACTCTAAATATTTAAATCAGATCTAAATAAAATAATCACAGCACACAGCTGTCTCATTGACGTGATAGAAACAATTTCCAAAAGTATTTTTTTACCTTAAATAATTCTCATCAAATTATTTACAAATATAATACATAAGTACCCAAATAATACAAATTGGTCGCTCGCTAAACAGAAAAAAATCGATTAGAGATGAACTGAAACATTAGAAAATCGGCGTACTTAATCGGAATCGATTAATCGTATCTCGCTCTAGTAGTGGTCATAATATGTGGAGATTTATGTGCCATAATAATTTATGTATAATACTTACACTCGTGCCAGTATAGCAAATTTTAAATAAACAAAATATTTGGTCGTAAATTGACAAAAAAATGTAATAAACCCCACAGTTTGTTTATTTTTTCAATTTATTCTTGATACATTATTCTTTTATTTTGATATACTGAGTTACGTAGTTCCAAACAACTTATGAGATTAAATTGGAGCAAATGTTTATCAACCAATTTCGTACAACTCGGTCGTTTTCCTGATGTTTGTAGTGATAGCTTCCTAAAGTAATCTTTTGGGGAAATAATTTAATACGAGAAAATTTCTGTATTTTTCTTAAAAAAACATTTTCAGCTTTCAGCTGCAGTGTATACTTACACATTCATGCAAACAGGCTACATACATTACAAACGTATGCATACTTCTTCTAATAAAGCGGCCATTCAATGAACTGTCAATATTACCCTACTGGCAACGCACGCGATGTTGGTCAACTACCAAATATTTGTTCCACTACAAACTGTTTGCCAAATCTCCACAACTCCTGCACACACTGTAATCGGGCAAATGTTTGCGGAAACGATCCGGTAGGGAATTGAAAATGGTTGTTTAAAACGGTTGCCATGGTGAGACGGTAATGTTTTAAAAATGGCGCCAGTTTAAAGTGGTTGCCATAGTAATCCAATCTTACAGCGAAGTGGTACTTGGTATACGCATGCGCACTTTAAAATATAGGTAAGTGTTTTCCAACTAATTTTGAAAAAAAAAGTTTAGAATTATTTAGTATGTAACAATGTACACAAAAGGTTAAAAGTTTATTAAAACAACAATGAAAGAATTAATCATTTGTAACTTAAAATTGGTAGCATGTTCCAATGCGATTTAGTGATTAGGTTATAAATATAATAAAATATATTTTATTACTTAATAGGGTGAAGCATATATGACATAAAAGTAATAAAAATGTTCAATAAATACTTGAAAGTATATAAAAGAAATATTGTTTATTTAATTTTACAAAGAGAGAATTTCTTATTAAAAGAACAAATTCTTTTACATTGACATTAAAGTTTTAATACTTTGAATAAATATTTAACGTAATAAATAAAATACATGCTTGGTTTTACATTTTATATTGTCGGAAATATGCTATATTACCAACAATTTAAATTCCTGATACAAATATGTAAATATACACGTTAAAATGGTATCGATATAAGAATTATTATGTTAAGTAGAAAATTAAAATTCGATGAATTAGTCATAAATAACTACTGTAAGAATGCATTTTTATAAAACTATCATATAAACAGTTAGGGTTGTTGTAGAGTTACGTTTTAGTTTATTGGAAATATAAAAACAAGTGCATAATATAACTATTTAATTAATTGTAAATAATTTTAAATGGCCTTTTAATCAGGACCAATGTCAGCTAGACATAGATGCAACTAGTCCATAGCCTAGTCAATAAAAGAAAGAAATCTTTAGACTAATCCATGTGTTCACTCTGTGCTTGATCTGAGTGTGTATAGTAAATACGTACAGACTGGTATAAAAGTATCACTCCCTCAGCTACTAAGTTGACCTAGGAAAAGTATCAGCTGATTATTTAAATGATGTGAAGATATTTTAGAAAATGTTCTTGAAACACAGAATATAAATTTGTCGATTTTCTAAAAAGAAAATACGATAATTAATTTTGTTTATCAAAAATAATACAGTGAAACTATTAATGTTTATCTGGTGTTTATTTATTTTTCACAATAAGACATATGAATGATTTAAACATGAAGTATGTGGTAATCGTCAAACAAATAAATTATGATGGATAAATCCCTTTTAGTTACTCTATATGTTAACTTGTATGTCTGTCCATATACACGTGAGCGTGCGCGCTTGTTTTTGTAGGCGTGTGCGTGACTTTGCACTTAGTTGTAGACTAAAAACGTGTGACCGATTGTAATGGAATTTGAAATGTAAGAGGATTTCACTCACATCGTGAGATGGTTTTGTTTCTAAATTTGTGTGTGTGTGTGTGTGTGTGTGTGTGTGTGTGTGTGTGTGTGTGTGTGTGTGTGTGTGTGTGTGTGTGTGTGTTGTGTTTAAAACGACAGAAAATTTTGGTTCTTTTAAACTGGCAGAAGAGTGAATCTCTGAAATTCACGATCTCAATGAATGAAACAACATTGAGTTGTTGTCCGACATTCTTCTGTCCACCAACGTTAAAAATTTCATATCTCTACCTCTCTGCGTGTGACGTTTTTGGCTGTACATCGCACGCACACACACACACACATAAATATTTTATTTTATTGTATACATAACGTTTTATTACATTTTTATAGTTGTGATATTATTAGGTTAGGTCATAATGGTTTTTTAACGGCAACCAGAAAAACGTAAATACTTTTTAAAAAGTCCACAAAAACTAAATTTTGCCTCAAAGTATAGTTGGTGGTATTTAAGTTTTTGGTATATTTGTAGCAATCTCAACCCATTTTTGTTAGCTCACTAAGTCAACTGATTTGAGATCCACATTTTGCAGTCACTATTCTGTAATACATTTGAAATACTATTGTTCTTAAGGAATATAAGAATGTGATATAGGTTAAGTTGTAATATGCTACTTTATTATTAAAAATTTCCATTTACGTGTTTCAATGAATCAATATTCAAGTTTATTAAAATAATGTGTATTTAGACCTAAATGCATTCTTATAATCTTAAGAAATATTAAATATTAAAAAAAATATTATTAATTACAGTTTTATTATTAAGCGTATTGGTGAAAACTTATTTTCTCTCTTTATTTGTTTCACCCAACTTTGGGGTACACCAAATCAATCACTTTTTAATGTTCTGTGCCTTCCTCGTATTCTAATATTGCTTCATTCTTTGTGATCTTGCTTTTCTTTCTTCGTCAGAGATTTGGATCGTTCGCTTGGATTTGACTTTGCCTTGGAACAGTTGTTTTTTGTCCTTGGTTATTGTTTTCGCTGTTCTGTCCATGAGCATAGTGTCAGTGATTTGTAGTTCTGTTATGTCTTTCTTTGTTTCTCTAAACCAAAGTGGTTTGGCTCTTGTATTGTGAAAGTAGTCAAATATTTTTTTGGTTAGTCTGTTTTTGTCCATTCGGAGGATGTGCCCATAAAAATCAATTATCCTTTTTCTTATTGTCTGATAGTGTTTCATTTTTTTGGTAAAGAGTTTCATTCCTGATGTGGAGTACTTGGTTGTTACGAAATTTGGGGCCTAAGATTTTTCGTAATATCTTTCTTTCTTTGATCTCCAGCCTTTCAAGTGGGTCCTGGGTTGTGAGAGATAATGTTTCAGCTGCATATAAGGCTTCTGGTTTAATTACCGTATGATAATGCTTTATCTTTGTATTCCAGGAGAGGGACTTCTTGTTATATGTGTCCTTGGTAAGTTGGAAGGCTAATTCAACCTTATTTATCCTAAATTCCATAGCTTTTTTCTCTAGGGCGTTCCAGCTGATCCATTCCCCAAGATATTTGAATTCTTTCACTATCTCAATGTATTGTTCTCCCACTTGAAGCTTTTTTGGTGGTTTTTGTATGTTTGTCAATATTTTAGTCTTTTCAAATGAAACTTTGAGACCCATTTTTAACGCTTGCTTCTGGAGTTCAAGCGTCTGTTCCTTGAAAACTTATTTTATCAATACATAATTAAGATTCTGCTAAATCATTGATTTTTTTACTTTTAATCTTGTTATCTATTTCAATAAGTCAGAAATGCATCTAATATATTTCTTGAACATATGATTTGAGAAGCTTAGCAAACGATATTAGTACTAGAAGTGGGCAAGCATGTTCATTACTTTGTGTGATACAACCACAAAAATATAAAAACAGCAATATATATAACGAAAATTAACATATTATATCAATATGAATACTTAGTTGCTCATTACATCAGCTGATAATAATTGTCAAACATCTGAGTTTAAAACAGCTGATTCCTGGTAGAACTAACAGCTTGTAGGTTATATTCATTGTTATTAAATAAATTTACAAGTACAAGAATAACGAGCGCTTGAAAAACTGAACAGATTTGCTCCAAAGGTAATGAATTAGGAAAATTATACAATGTCTTATAAAAAGAAACTAATTATTTCGTTATAATTATAAATTTCACCAATACAGCGTGACATGCAAGTATTTTCCTGGGCATGAAGTAAGATTAAAGATATAAAATTAATATTATAATTTTATTTGTTACGTGAACTAATGTATATAGTTTTTTACACGTAATATGTATGCTTTGATTGTTTAAATATCTGTACAATAATACAATTATAAATAGTTTATTGCTGTATATCACTTTAGAATAATATACATTAATTGTTTTTTAGTTTCAAAAACAAGACTGCACGTAGCAGACACATTTCCAACATTATTAAAATATTTGTTTCGCTGTAATTGTATATTTCTGCATTAAACAATATTTTTAGAATAGTAATAGTAATAAAATATTTATTCTTTTATTCATTGTATTTATTTACTTTAGCACCTTTGCGTACTTAATTAGAAAAAAATGTGCCCTCCTGAAATATTTTATTTTTAAAGCCAAGGAAAAGTCATTTATGGTTTCAGCCATATGACTCTAGCTGATATATATATATATATATATATATATATATATATATATATATATATATATATATTAAATAATTTCATACAAAGTATCAATTTGTACTGGCTATAATAGTTTCAAGATAAGGACCTATTTAATAAAAGTAAATAACATAAATAATAAATATATAGCTTAGTGATATTATATATTTTATACATTAACTAATATCACCAAATTGTCTCAATGAACAAATGATTTCCAAGATTACAGTAATGACTTTGTATTTTAAACCAAAATATACTTATTTCTTTTATAAAAATTCAAAACGTACGCAAGAAAAATTGGTTTTAAAATTGTTTAATACTATATTACTCTGTATACAAATTACCTCTCAAATTTAAGTACCCTTATTGTATGTTATTAGACTGGAAAACCTTGTGAGGGAAGTTACTGCGCCAACTTAATTGTATAACTTTGCCGTTTGCAAATATTTGATTCATTCATGTAAAAGTAATTGCGCTACTTTTTGTATAAATTTAAACGAAGTTTCAAAGTTTTGAATACAAATTTATTTTTAAAAATATTCAAAGAAATCTCCGGTTCATAAGAAAGTTTAATTTACTTTTCGGTTAACAGTGCGAACTATTTATAGATTTTATTTTGAAAAATAGAAGCCTAAACAGAAAATAGCAAACAAAATTTAAATTTTAAAGCGTTTAGTATTGTAGTGTGTGTTAAAATTATAAAATAAAATTAATATTGAGATATATTTTTAAGACTATAGTATTAAATTTAGAAAAAATGCGAATATATAAAGCATTTTAAAATAAAATAAAAAGAGAGAGAAGGGTACAGTTAGATATATTCATTAATTGTCACTATTAAGGGATAAAGTTACGATTATCAGGTCCTCTTCTACTTTCCCCATTGAAAACAAAATACAACTTTCAAAAGTAAAATGCGTATGCAGTAATTATAAACAAGTTATATAAGTGTCATATTAAAATAATAATTAACAAATAAAATAAACTAAATACAAAATATAAGATTTTTTTAAAAACAAAAATATAAAAAAAAACAACTTATTCAATCGTACCTCAAAGCTGGACATGTAATTTTACAAGTGCTGTGACTTCAAGAACTTTAAAACCTGGACACAGCCGTCGACAGCTTTAATTGCTTTAAAAATTGAATTCAAGAAACAAAAAAGCGGACACAGCAAAAGATTTATTGAACATAACTGTCCGGTGTAGGTATTATGGGTGAAGATATTATGTGAAGGTATTGTGGGTGAAGATATTATGTGAAGGTATTATGGGTGAAGAAATTATGTGAAGGTTTTATGGGTGAAGATATTATGTGAAGGTATTACGGGTGAAGATATTATGTGAAGGTATTATGGGTGAAGATATTATGTGAAGGTATTACGGGTGAAGATATTATGTGAAGGTATTATGGGTGAAGATATTATGTGAAGGTATTATGGGTGAAGATATTATGTGAAGGTATTATGGGTGAAGATATTATGTGAAGGTATTATGGGTGAAGATATTATGTGAAGGTATAATGATTGAAGAGAATTCTTGTGTTCTTTGCACTTATATCAGAGGTATAAACACACTTCTCTGCCAGATAATCCGAAAATGCAGTTTGTAAGACTGAATGTAATATATCAAAATATGGTAGGGGCGCTTATCATTAAGATTTTTGAAATAAGTTGTGACGTGGTAGCCACGTTTTAAAGGATACAAAATCTGTGCACACTGCAGTCTATTAGTCAGTAAGTATAGTAAGGGCATATACAAGTCTTTGATAAGAGTATTTTAATTCTAAATAGCAGAAAATTTTGTATTTATTTTAAGGAATGCATCCTCGCAAAAACAGTATACAGCCTCAGACACATTGTCACTCCAAGTTAGTTTAGAATCAACTTCTTAAAGTGATTCCATTTTAAGTTCTTTACTGAAGTTTAGGAGTTGTAGTTAAGTTAACATCGAGGTCAGCCTAAGACAATTAGTTTATTTTTTCGTTTAGTTTTTGTTTTATTCATCCTGAATCCACGTTTTGAAGCTCACATTTTTATATTTTGGATATTATGGTTCATATGCTCTACATCTCTTTCAAATTCGCCCGGTTTAAAGTGTATTTTAAGCGACAGACACATTGTACATTGTCACTCTAAGTCTGTTTAGAGTCAACTTCTTAAACTGATTCCGTTTTAAGTCCTTTACTGAAGTTTAGGAGTGGTAGAGTCAATATCGAGATCAGCCTAAGAAAATTAGTTTATTTTTTGTTTTATTGATACTGAATCCATGTTTTGAAGCTCGCATTGTTATATTTTGGTTAATATGGTTCATATGCTCTACATCTCTTTCAAATTCGCCCGGTTTAAAGTGTCAGGATATTTTTAAATTGTCAGCGTACACATGATATTTACAATATTTTGGCACAATGTGTACATGCTTTATGCAGACACTAAACAATAATAGACCCAACAATGACCCTTTTGGCACATCGCTGCTGTAAGCTTTTCTACAAAAACAGATCGAAATCTTTAAAAAATATATGACATATAAAGAAGACAGCGCTGTAATTTTAGAAATGAATGACTAAGACAAATAAACGCCTTTGAGAAACGGAAACGGAAATAAGAATAGTGATTCTTTGCAATTTATAGTCAACCTTATTTCATTTGTAATGCTGTAGCGGCACTGTGAAGGAAATCAAGTTTGGAATGCACTAAACTTGCAAGATAATTATCGATACATAAAATCGTTTAAGACATTTACTCAGAGCTGGGAGAACGCTTATAGGACTAAAATATGAAAAGCTGTCAGGCTGTAATGTTTTCCTTATTGGAAGTAATGCAACGGATTTTCTCGTAAGTGGGAAAATTCCAGCTGCTAGCGACATATTGTAATAAAAGACGGACTAGACGCCTTTTAATGATATTAATTGCAATCCCATCTGCACCGACGTATTGGATTTAGTCTACTGATTGCTTTAAAAACATTTGTATCGTTAACAATAAGAGAGAAAGAGGGAGGGAGAGAGAGAGAGATAGATCAATACTTTATGTCCTTATATGAATCAATGATTGTCGATTAAAGCGTGCCTCCAAGAAAATGAAAACATTATTCATATAAGAAGTACATAGTAATATCGATATAAATTTATTTATAGATTTATCGTCCACAGTGAAATAAGGAGACACGAAATCACTATTTACGTTTAGGCCTACTTTGTGCGAACACTGAAATTTACTAAAACCCAAACATGCCATAAAGTTGTTGAGAATTTATTTCTGTTAAATACCTAATTTTAGAATCTCTTATTTGCTGTTTTACTTTGTTTCTCAAACTGCGATGGGACTCTGTGTCTTTATCTTTTTTAGTTCTCCTCACTCTACAATATGCACAATCATGTTGACTCATAAGTGGACGAATATCATTCAAGATCCACGGAGCTGGAGTCACTCGTCATTTAATAACTGGAACGTGTTTATCATACACTTCTAAAATCATTTTATTAAAATTATAGTCTATTTGATTAAATATAATCAGTTTGTTTAATGCATTCCACGGTTTTGATTCTATATCAACCAGAAATGTATCATAGGTAGTGCAACATAGGCAGTGCTGGACTGGCCGACAAACGTGACTACTACTGGCATTCAAAAATTGGTATAGGCCATATTAATTAAATAATTTAACTACACAAATTTAGGAAATACACATTTTTAAATTTAACAAGAATAATTAACATAACCACAATTGAAATGATATTGAAGCTATCATATTGATGATAAAATCAGCTGTTTAGAAGTAGTGACGTCCACTCTACATATTTACAAGAACAATATATAAGGCACTGATTCAAGCGTAACGCGAAAGCAAATGTTTATACCCATGTTTTGTCAACCGCGACCTTACAAGCTTTCACGCAATAAAAAATAATCACTTCAAAAAAAAGCTTAATTATTAATGTGTTGTAATAATGTTTGGAATAATAATGTTCACTAGAGTGCGCGTATGGATGTGTTGCAGCATTTCGTGACGGCAAACTCAATTTTTCCACTGCAAAACATACATCCATACCCCGCGATAAGAAGTACTATGGATTTCATACTTCTACTACAGATTTAAAAAAGCTTAAAATATCTGTAAGAAACAAATCTAGTGTCTTTGTCTCTTTTATATCGAACAAGCAGTAAACAATATAGTGTACGGAAAGACCTGAACAGTGATATGCACAATGCGTGTCATATCATTGACAGCCACGATATCCTGACGTTTGACAGATGTACTGATAAGGGAGTCGCTTTTAGAGGTAATATCGTCATATTGCATGAGTAGAACATGTCTGCTAAAACTTTATGTATGGTCCTAAGCTTTATAACCTTAATGTGTGGTCCTAAGCTTTATAACCTTTATGTGTCGTCCTAAGCTTTATAACCTTTAAGTGTGGTCCTCTGCTTTATAACCTTTATGTGTGGTCCTAAGCTTTAAAATCTTTCTGTGGTCCTCAGATTTATAATCTTTATGTGTGGTCCTAAGCTTTAAAACCTTTATTTGTGGTCCTCAGATTTATAACCTTTATGTGTGGTCCTAAGCTTTATAACCTTTAAGTGTGGTCCTCTGCTTTATAACCTTTATGTGTGGTCCTAAGCTTTAAAATCTTTCTGTGGTCCTCAGATTTATAATCTTTATGTGTGGTCCTAAGCTTTAAAACCTTTATTTGTGGTCCTCAGATTTATAACCTTTATGTGTCGTCCTAAGCTCTATAAGCTTTATGTGTGGTTCTAAGCTTTATAACCTTTATGTGTGATCCTAAGCTCTATAAGCTTTATGTGTGGTCCTCAGATTTATAACCTTTATGTGTCGTCCTAAGCTCTATAAGCTTTATGTGTGATCCTAAGCTTTATAACCCTTACGTGTGGTCCTCAGCTTTATATCCTTATGTGTGGTCCTAAGCTTTATAACCTTTCTGTGTGGTTCTCAGCTTTATAACCTTTATGTATGGTCCTAAGCTTTATAACCTTTATGTGTGGTCCTAAGCTCTATAAGCTTTATGTGTGGTCCTAAGCTTTATAACCTTTATGTGTGGTTCTAAGCTTTATAACCTTTATGTGTGGTCCTAAGCTTTATAATCTTTCTGTGGTCCTCAGATTTATAATCTTTATGCGTGGTCCTAAGCTTTAAAACCTTTATTTGTGGTCCTCAGATTTATAAACCTTTGTGTCGTCCTAAGCTCTATAAGCTTTATGTGTGGTTCTAATCTTTATAACCTTTATGTGTGGTCCTAGGTTTTTTAACCATTTTGTGCCGTCCTAACCTCTATAAGCTTTATGTGAGATGCTAAGCTTTATAACCTTCATGTGTGGTCCTAAGTTTTATAACCTTATGTATGGTCCTAAGCTTTATAACTTTTATGTGTGGTCCACGCAGGTTTGTATTCCATAAAGTCACTCTTAACAATAATATGCATGTCCGACTTTATGAGGCCTATAGCACAATCATAGTAGAATTTTAGTACATGAAAATTTAGTATTTCAAAAACATTTATTGACGCTTATTTGAGATGTGCTGTCAGAGCTGTAACTGATAGTTTAACATATTTTGCCACACTTCTAACGATTTTGTTAAAAACAAGAGAGACAGACAGACAGACAGATTAATTTCCTTTATTTGAGGTGAAGTTACGTCCTCTCTTCTATTTAACCTCATAACAGTTTATAACAAAACATTAGTTAAATAACTGAATAAAAAAAGTAAAATTTACAATTTAATATATTTAAGTATTAATATTTAGTAATGAAACAAACCAAATGTACTCATTAAATAAAACTATTTCATAATCTAACAAAGTAATAATATTTTTAAATGAAAAAAAAAACAGTTTTGCACATTAAATAAAACGTGATTACTTGAAAATAAAAATGTTTATTTATTTAACCAGTTAAGTAACAGAATTGTAGCAACATAAGTGTAACACTACAATCCGCTGCAGAGATGGTAAGCAATCTGTACGCAGACTGGATATACAAAACATTTGGGTATTACAGCTTAAAACTAACTTATAACTAAGAAACGTAACTAAAAGTATTTTTGAAAGAACATTTTTTTCTTTTATCACTTTTAACATGATTTTCAATAATAATTTTCATTTTTTACACAAATAATTTATATTTTATTTTAAAGTTAATAATTGCAGTTTTTAGTATATTTAAAAAGTTTTAGTCTGTATCTGTTTGTGAGTTCTGTTCAACTTGTTATAATAAAACTTTGCGGTGTAAATGTGTGATCTGCATCCAATTTCCTTTTGTACTTTTGGTAAAGACAAAACACTGAATCTAGTATTCTTATCTATTTCAGTAAACTTATTTTTAAATTCTACATAATGATAGTATATACATTCTAGGACATACATTTCCCTTACATTTAAAGATAATTTTTTTTGATAGCTTGATCCTAATATTATTATTATAGTTTTTAAAATATTATTATGAATTATTGTTAATTTATTTAAGTGTGCTTTTATTGCAGATCCCCCATGGAATAATACCATACGTGCAATACTACAATGTATGCCATGCATAACTGTGAGGTTACTACTTGATAATATTTTACAAAAATACTTAGTTTAAATAATACAAAAATAGTGTACTTTAACTTTTTAGTTTTGTTATTTATTTCATAGTCCCATCGTAAGTGCTGATCTACCTGTGTACCCAAGTACTTAGTATTACTTATTCTATTTGTTATACAATTATTTACTTTAATATCAAAACTCACAGGTATACTACTTATATTGTTTCCTAAACTGATGTACACTGTTTTATCTACATTCAGTAATAATAAATTTGTATCTAGCCAGTCTTTTATTTTATCTAGTAACATTTGCAATTTTTTTTGCACTTCAGTCCATGTTTTATGACGATATATGACTACTGTATCATCAGCGAAAGAGAGTATCTTGCCATCCTCCACCTGTATATAAAAAATGGCATATATATATATATATATATATATATATATATATATAAAAACAATAGAAGCCCCAGTATACTCTCCTAAGGTACACCCAAAGTTAAAAACTATAATGTACGATTGACACAAACGAAAGCTATATAAAAGTCAAATAGCATTAATATAATAGCTTCTCTACGGTCCCTCGCCAAAATAATGTCAACAGATATATACATATGTATATATATATATATATATATATATATATATATATATATATATATATATAAGTGCTATTGTAGTGCTATTTTCCGGCCTAAAAAGGACCAAGAATGTTATTTCCTATAAAACTATTTTTGACAATTCTTCATGAATAATCTGCTTTAAACATTTAGAGAGGAATGGCAGAATACTTATGGACTTATACTTAGCTGGTTCTGCTGTGTTGGAGATTTTGTTAAGAGAGTGAATACTTGTTTTCATGTACCTTCGGGAAAGTGGCATTTTTTAGTAGAGAAAGAGAAAGAGAGAGAGAGGAGGTGGAAGAGAGAGAAACATATGTTTTTTACAATGTCAAACGTTCATAGATGAACTAAATAATTGCAGCGTGCAGCTGTCTCCTGACGTAATGAAAGGTTTTGACGGATTTAGGCCTACATGTAAGTATTTACATTTAAGCAATAAATATTTCACGTAATAATTCATTTCAATAGTAACGCATACAATCCAATACGTAACAATTTACTTAATAACTTTTAATTGAGTGGTTAAATTAATTAATCGATTCATTTTCGCCGACACATTGTAAACGATACTCATGGCTACAAAACGTTGAAGAAATAAAGAACTTGTCAACCAATTCAATTACACTCGACAATTAAAATTTCATCTGCATCTACCGCCAGTTTGGGATGAGTGAATTGGGAAGGGTTTTCAGTAAAAAAAAATTAATTAATTATCGAGAAACACTCTCGCATTTTACTTCTTTTAAAAATAACGAGTTACAATATTTGATGCTTTTTAAATTTCGAACTTGAAACATATTTTTTTGATGGAATAACGTTTTTAATCGTCGAAACTCAATTATTTTTCCAGAAAATGTCAATGAATTATTAACCGGATTTTAGACAAAATATTTAAAAGCTTCATACGACTTTATAATTTCATTTTCACAGATTTGTATTGTCTTCAACAAATGTTAAAAATGTTTTGGGCTGTACAGACGGTTCAAATTTAATAACCCAAATTAATACCTTACTATTTTGATCGATTATTTTCGATAACAAATCACCAAACTGTTATAACTAACGTATATTTGTTCTTCAATTTAATATCTTATATATTTTTAATAACAATTGCTTATTTTTTTCCTTAACGTCCATATTTTATGCCATTTAGACTAATGAGGACGAGGATCAACCTTAACAGTAAGGGAAAAGCAACGGGAGTAATTGTAGCTAAAACTAAGAGCGCTAAGGTGCGCAGTTCAAAGACGCAGCAGACTGACCGATGCTTTAGCCACATCATTTGTAAAATGATTCATTTAATTAAAGATTATGTAATTCACATTTGTACATATATGGGTGAACAAAACATTAATGGTTGTTTATTTCTTTGAAAGTAATAACAAATAATTTAACAGTTCATATTTATATTTTCCTGTAGAAGTGATAAATTTCTATTAAAAATTACACACACACACACACACACACACACACACACACACACACACACACATATATATATATATATTCTGATGCAGCTGCTCTCCACAAGTCCTAATATTGAATAGGGTTCTTGTTTGTGGATCACACCAATTATCAATGTCAACGATATAATTTAATAAAACCTTTCTTACCAGTTACAAAAGAAATAATAACTTGATGACATTTATTCCAAAAATAAACAGAACTTAAAAAACGTAAACGTTGCTGAAGTAATATACACAGGAAATACGGGTAAGTAATGGAATTTTATAATTATATTTAATTGAACTGTGTAATTAAAGTTTCACGTAAGTTTATTTATGAAGAAAAAAATTCTGTCAGATATATCTATAAATAAGATTTATAAAAAAGTAAAATAAAAATGATTACTTTTTCATAAAATATTATTAACTGCCATTTTGAAACTGATAAATAATATTTGTAAGTAATAAACGTATGAAAACTATTTAGTTGTAAAAAATTATTTATTGCCTACTTTGTTACGCCTTTAGTGAAATGTTTATTGTGATGTTATTCAGTATTTTGTTTCCTTTAAATTAGTCCCAATCACGAAGAAAGACATCCGCTTGTTACAAAAACTGTTTCTAGTATAACAAGTTAACAAATCTTCGTCTACTTTCTTGTGAATCGCCTGTTTGCATAATTACTTTAACGTTGTACAAGATGTGAAACTATAAAATTAAAAATTCACAAAATATAAGTTAAGTAACTGGCCTGAACCCTAACCTGACCAAACAAGCGCTTCCTTCCCGTCTCCGGGCGTTTATCAAAAGCGTAAAATTAAAAAAAAACACAGTTGAAGGAGGTTTTACTCGTTTCCATTTGTTGCAAAAGTCTTTAATGTTTTAAGAAAAGTCTTCAAATACACAAACCGGCTATTAAGAGAAGCTGCAGTGTTAGTGCTGCATGGGTACCTCCAATTTAAGCAAAATTATAAACAGAACAACATAGCGTATTTCAAAGAAACGTAGTACGCATGAAAACTCGCCATTTCATTTTAATTAATTTCAAGCATCTTTCCTTGAAGAACGGCATCTTCAATTGTTATTTTAATTATGCTGCTTGTATATTAACTGTTAAAACGTCCATGTTATATTTCTATTGTCATTGTTACTTGATGATATTGTAGGTTATTTTATGTTATTGTTATTGTTTCTTTGGATACTTGCCATCTTTTCTGTATAATAACACGACGTTTAGAGTGTGTGGATCGACTCTCGTACTCAAGTATGTAACTTAAAACATGAACACACGACTAGAACATAAGCTAAGCGTAGATGCCTTGGAATACGTTAGAATTAAAAAAAACTAAGATAAAAATACAGTTTTGATTTGACCACTCAGGCATTTGTCATGTCGTGTATTGTTTCATGTAAAAAAATATCCAAATACATGACAAAATCCGAAAAAAACTGTAATATAACACACAGCAAAAACAATGTTTTGCCCTAAATACTTTATTAGCGACGTTTTATTGGAAGATGAGCCATTGGAGCGGTCATAATGGTAAAGCCCAAACCCAAGACTATGAAACTAACACTGATCCTGATATATAGATCATTTTTTTGAGGTTTTGAAGTGTTATATATATATATATATATATATATATATATATATATATATATATGTGTGTGTGTGTGTGTGTGTGTGTGTGTGTGTGTGTGTGTGTGTGTTTTAGTACGTTTACGTACTCTATTTAATTCGGTTTGATTTAAACTTGGGAAATTCTATGTTGATAATAACTCAGACAAATTAGTTAACCAACAGTTTTTTTTAAGTTTCTAAATGGCGGCCACTTTATTCTTTAAGAATTCATTACTTTTTTCACCTTAAATGTTTTCGAAATTCTGTTTATCACAACATAACTAGCTTTAAAAACCGCATAGTATTTTGAAGTTTAGGTAATTTAATTTTTGACGGCGGTCGGTTTACCATTTCGTATTTCCAATGCAAATTTAAAAGTTTTAAATGCTTATGTATGAACACGTTAGAAATTGTTACGGTGGTGAAATTGGATTTTTTTTAAATGTTAACAAATACATTTAGAATTCGTTTTTATCACGTCAGCGAGACAGCTGCGTGAAGTGGTTATTAAATATACGCAAGCCGCGGCAGTGTTCACAACACACCCGACTTTTAGGATATGTATTATTTATAAGTTGGCATTTAATCAGGAATAATGTACTGTACAAATCAGCGGTGGAAGTGAATGCAGATTTAATTTTAAACGAGACACTCACAGAAGCCACGATGCAAATGGCGCAAGATGAACCATTAGGCTTGGCGTGGCTGTATGCTAATGCAACCAGCATTTCTTCGCGGTACTGTTTTTAGGAAAAAATCTTGGGTTTATTTTACTTTTAAATAGAATATCCTTTTTGTAATATTTAATATTTTGTATATATAAGCACTGAAATGATATGAATGTGTATACAATCTCAATAGACTCGCATTGTGCTACAATACATAAAGGTATAACGTCATAAAAAATATGTTTTAAGAAATTACACAAGTAAAAAACAATTTAAAAATATTTGTGGCAGCTGTCTCGCTGACGTGATGGAAGCGAGTTCCGGAATGTATTTTTCTTTATCTTACACTTTCTTGAAATTCTGATTTGACTATTATAATCGACATTAAAATCTGCGTATTTTGACCGATTGAAATTTAAAATTACATTGTAAATGCTAAAATGAACCCTGACCTACGAAAAATTAAATTTGCTAATTCAAAATTATTTTGAAAATTCAAAACGCTAATTTATGACATTTTCAACGTATATTACGAAACTGCATTTTTTTTAACGTGATACAAAAACAGTATGAATTTTAAAGAATTGAAACGACCGCTATTTTCAAACTGTTGAACGAATTTTGCCTGTTAATGAGTATTTCCAAGTAGCTACCAAAATTGATTATTGTGTTACGTTTCAATCAAATCGGACTAAAATTGCAAACATAAGCATGCCAAACACGTACTCACTCAGCGGCGCTCTCTCTCTTTCACACACACACGCACACACACACACACACACACACACACACACACACACACACACACACACACACACACACACACACACACACACACACACACACATATATATATATATATATATATATATATATATATATATATATAAGATTTTAACAACCCTTCTAAAAGTGACCTAGAGGTCAGAGATTGGTGCATATTTCAACGAAGTCTAGGGTCTGGGCCTTACTATGATGGCTGATCTAACAACTCATTTTCCAATGAAAATTTTGCTAAAAATAATTTTGAATTAATTTTAAAGTTACATCAAAACTACATTACTGGTGTTTCAGAACATTTAAAGTTCATTGTAACGGATAAAATTTGAGGAAATTCAAATTAACATAAAACTTATTAAGTTGAACAAATTACTGTAACAATTATTTAAATTTACCTAATACTTCATTCTTTGAGTATGTATACTAGTAGCATATTTGCTGTAGATTTGCCACAACTTATAATTATTTTGAGCAATGTAATGTATAAATATTTATTAAAATTGTTCTCTTCATTTTTTATTATTTACAGTTGGTAATACTTGTATGTACTGAGACGTTTAAAGCAAATTTGATTCAAATATGCATATCTATGTGAAGAGAAACAACAAGTTTGCACATGCATCTTTGTAGTCTGACAAATATTTACCAAAAACAATTCAAACAAATAGCTTCACTCATTTATTAAATATTTACACTCGCTCTACAGTAATATGTTCATTAAACTGAAACTGTAAAACGGAATTGAATACGTGTTTATTTTAATTGTTAAATAATATATTATTATTATACAAAACTATATTAGATTCAGTTTATTTAAGTTTTAGTTGTTTAATCTAAAGAAGAAGATTCTTGGTTTTTTTCGTTTTTTAAATTATGTAAAAAGAGGCAAAAACTTATCTACTGGCTAAAATATCTTTTTAAAGATTTAGTTTGAGTGTATTTGTAGTTATGTGTATGTGTTTTTTTTTAACAAGTTCACGTTTGCAATTATGTTTTGTTTCTAAAATAGCGGCCGTTTCAAATCTAATTTAACTAGGTGAACCCATATCAATTTTACTTATAAAAAATAGAAAGTAGTAATACGCAGTGAAAGTATTGCAGACATAATTTAAGCTAAATAGGTGGGAATGAATATGGATTCAAAGCTGAACTGGAAATAACACATTATAAAGAAAAGAAAGGCGTTTGAGATTTAGTTCAAGAATATGTGCTGACTATTTACATAAAATGAAGATTAATTGTAAATAATAAATTACTTTTATACAATGAAATTTCTTAAAACAGTATGTAGCAAATTACTACAAATTTGGGGATGTGCCAAGAGAAGTAATACAAAGAAGTAATATATATAAAATTCAGCAAATCAAATCGCTGAAAAACATAGCAGGAAAGGTCGGCTTACAGATATTCTTCGAAAAGACGGAAATAATGCCGACTAAAAAGAATAAAAGGCGAACGAATAAAGATAGTGGATAATTTTAAGTATTTGGGAGAAAATATCACTACAAACATAGCCGAAAAACTGGCAATAAAAAATAGAACGAACAAATTAAAGAAGGCCTTAAAGTTAACTTGGGGAACGTATAAGAAAAAGTCGCTTTCCATAAAGTCGAAAACCACACATTATAATACGGTCACAAGACCGGAAGTGACTTATGTCGCGGAAACTTTATTTAATCTAAGAAGCCGAAACAGAACAGAGGAGCTTCAAAAAGTGGAAAGGAAAATATTGAGAACCATTATCAAAAAAAAACACACGGTAGAAGGAACATACAGACTGCTGCCAAGTTCAGCAATCTATCAGGATAATGAACATCTGTTAGATAATATTAGAAAGAGGAGACTGGCTTTTTATGGACATCTAATAAGTCTATCAGAGGAAAGGCTGACGAAGAGACTCCTAAATTACCAACTCAAGATGAAAGTAAAGAATGAGTGGCTTAAGGAAGTGGAACAGGATCTAAAAGAATTAGGGATAACGGAGGAAAGTCTGAAAGAAGGAAGGGAAAAACCAATCCTTAGGGATAAAAACACTAGATTAAAATTTAAAGAAGGAACAAAAAGAGTTGTCTTTTACTCGGAGGAAGTTAGACTACAGAGATCTATAAGACTGAAAAAGTATTGGGAGAATCTCAAAAACCTAAAAGAACCAAAGTTGAAAGCCCAAAAGAAACAAAATTGACTAAATGTGCTCCATTGAGGGCTAAAAAATTCAGATTATTCAAAACAAAATACTTCGGATAATAATAAATTTATGATATATTCATAGAGATTTTAAAGTGAGCACAGTTGATGAAATCAAGGCAGTAGTAACGAAGCGTGAAAAAAAACCTCCACAACCGTACTAATTCAGCAGATGCTGGCACATAGGAATACAGAACGGAGACTGCACAAGACCAAACCCTTCAACTTGGTGCAGTGATGGCATACCAAGCTAAGAGGCTGTAGCTGACAACCAAAGCCATTCGGTAGAATGAACATCTGACACACAGTGATATATTTTAAGTTATAACTGCTAGATAAATGTGTACTTAGTTGTAGTTCTCAATTAAAGTAATAACAAAAAAATCTAATGTTAAAAAATATATCAGTATATAATCAATGTTAAAAACCGCTGAAATAAAATGAAATTTATTTAAAGCAATCATGATTTTTTTTATATTCAATGTATTTTAAAAGTTTAATGCTAAAATATGTACATTTTAATGCTGTTTGTGAAATTAAAAAAATACTTTTCGAACTTTGCTTCCATCACCTCTGAGTACTGCGATTATTTTATCATTAAAATAAGAAATTAAAGATCAATATTTATTCTTTAAAACTATTTTGAATGTATTGTTCGAGGTAGTTACTTAAGTAGATAAACTTTTTTAGTGGACACACGTTATTTCTTTCTTACTCTATACAACATACGTAACAAATCTTTTAATTTTTCATAGAAAAAAACCAGTTAAGTGTCGCTAAAGGAATACTTTTTACTTGGCTTATCTATGAAATTGAAAAGGTTAATATAAATTTTCGGAATTTTGGTTTATACAGTTTAAACCATTTTTTTATTTACATTTATATTGAATTTTTTAAAAAATATTTATTATTGAACATCCAAATAACGTTCTTTACCTATAAAATACGCGCGCGCGCACACACACAACATTATTTTGCAACGAAGCTGAAAACCTAGTGATATTATATTTACAAAATAATATTTAAAAAAATACAATCATTGGGGCTGTCGGCAGAGCGTTAGCTTCTTAAAAATTTGATGTTACGAAATATTATATTGCAAATAATAAAATCAAACGTTCGTGTTATTACTGAATATAAACCGTATACCATTGAACTGTTGTTGCTGGCAATATACGACCTACACAATGTACACAATATCATTTCATGCGCGCGCGACGAGAACAAGTGAAGAGAATATTTTTTTTTTTTTATTTTAAGGCGAAAAGCACATTGAGGCTATTATCGCCTCCCTAAATGTAAGTGTGAGTGTAAAGTGTTAAAGTCGTAAGTATAATGTTGAAAGTGCAAGTGTGTGTTAGACTCGGGTACAGCGAGGGCCGTCTAAAATCCTCTCAATAGGTGCAGCTAGTCTGCAAAGAGAGAGAGAGAGAGAGAGAGAGAGAGAGAGAGAGAGAGAGAGAGAGAGAGAGAGAGAGATAGAGAGAAAAGAAAGATGTATGTTTTGTATGTACATACAGGCACAAAACATACGCGCGCGACCTACTCAGTCGGAACCGGCAGACAAAAGAAAGGAGAAGAGCTGAGAACTGGAGGGGGTCTGTATAATAATTCCCCTACTCGCGTTATTTACGCTCCGTAAGCCTACTCGATGAAACCGAATCACTCCATGGTGACAAATACAAAGTGCACAACGCGGCATAAGAAGCTAACGCTTCAATAAAACATTTTATTTAAACTGTACGTTATTTAAAATAAGAATATTACACGATTATGAAAAATAATTACTTCCTCATAAATTGAGCTTTTTTAGAAACAGTTTTGTTTCAAAATAACTGTTGTTAACATCCAATATTTATAATGTAGAATTAAATTTACGTCTTGATTACATAATATTACTATAAACGTTGTTTGCTTTATAATTCAATGAAGAGCAAATTACCTTGTTTTGCCTCTTGGGGGATGCGAATAGCGAAGTGAGAGAGCGGAAAGGTTGGCGAACCCCTTACACATTATGTGTTGTTTCAACATTAACGGAATATTTTACAGACTGAAATTACCCTTAAATTTTGTTCAACAGTAATGTCCCACAAGAGTAATTTATTTTGAGTTTTTTTTTAAAGAAATGCTTAAAAAGATCTGTTTAAAAAAGAAAGCAATACCAGTTTCAACAGATTAACTTTAAAAATCTATGAACCCAATATATAGCCATATTATATCTATTCCACATAATACTAAATGTAATTAACAAAATAGTTTACTCCGCTATTTGTAAAAATAAAATTATTTTTGATATCTCATTTAAAAGTGCTTCGGTAGTTTTCCTTAGTTGAAGAACACCTGCACGTTGTAACTGTTAATATTAATTGTTGTTAATATTGCTAGTTTCTTAACAACATAACCTAAAACTAATTTTTTTTTTTTTTTTTTTTTTTTTTAACGTCCGACTATTGTGCATACTTGGGCTAATGCAGACGATGGAATGATTTATAGTGTATGAAAATGCCAAGCCCTATCCTGGAATCGAACTCGGGTCCTCGGGGTGAAAGTCTAGTACGCTAACAACTAGGCCACCGAGGCGCCCTTGAAACTTAATATACTCTATCAGTTGTTTAATGAAATCAGCTGATCGTTACGAATTAATATAAAACAACTAATCTTTTACTATAACTACAGTAAATAATATGTAAGCTATGTTTATGTATTTATTTATTTAAACAAAACAAGATATTTTTAAACATATCTTCAAACTAATTAAATATTCTGAAAAGATATCATTAACAAAAGTTTCTGTCGGTAATTACCCTAGTTCCACACGTGTATTTTTTTGTAAAAACTGAGTTATAAATGAAAAGAAAATTAGTTTAGTTAAATCTGTACAATTTTATCTCTTTATTTTTTAAACTTTTGATTCAGTTTATTGTACAGAATAGTTAATTAGCATAATCGTCATACCAACAACATAACAATAATAATAATATTTTTTTTTGTGTCTAACGTCCAACTGTTAGACACTTGGGCTAATGCAGACGATGGGATGATTTATAGCGTATGAAAATGCCAAGCCCTGGGGCCGGGAATCGAACCCGGGTCCTCGGGGTGAAAGCCCAGTAAGCTATCAACTAGGCCACCGAGGCGGATAATAATATAAATAACATAACATATTAGAGCATAACATAATACCTAACAATCACTAAAATATCAACAATTACAGAATAAAATAACAAAACAATCGTAAAAACATAATATATAGCGATAATAATACAATGTTACTAATAACATAATAACATTGGCTGCCTTATGTTCTAATATAATTTTATCCCTAAATTATTGTATTAGGGTAGTCAGGCTGCTTATATAAGTAACATTCAGCAAATATAAGATATTGTTTTGAATAGCTTTACTGAAAATTATAATTATTAAAATAAATAAAACAGAAGGGAACAAAATGCTTTATCTTATAAATCATACAAAATAGTAACAAAAGCAAAAACGTAAATATTATCACATTAAAATAAAATATTTCTTTAGAAGCATCGCTTTAAACCATAATGGCCTCTTTAAAAATACTGAAATTTAAAAATTATTAGCGACTATATCTTATTTTAGAAAACATTTAAATGAAGTATGATTCTGTATTACGTTTTGGTGATATTGGGAAACTCATTAACAAGCCCTTAACTACGAGTTTTCTCATTTATAAAGGGAAGGGGGAAACATCCCCGTTGAGTTATTGCCGGAGTTGGTTTTCTGCAACTTAATTATGTTGTCATCGTCAGGAGTTATCCTATTACTGAATGCTATTAAAAATACAAACTCGCCATCACGGGGGTGGGCGTGCGGGTGAACATACTTTGTAATAAATCATATTAATAAGGAAGCTGTTTTGAAATATTGAGTGGTTCATTAAATAAACACTAATATTTTTATCTACACACTCATTATTATTATGTTATTAGAGTCTTATATTGTTGAAATTTTATAACTGCAAACAAAATTAAAATTAATATCAAATTATAAGACGTTAAATATTTTGACAATTAACGCCTTTACTTTTGTAAAACATGCCTTCTAAATTTTATTATTTTTATGTTATTTATCGTTTTAAAATTTAGTTAGTCCAATAAGGAGGAAGGAGAAAAATATTGCAAAAAAAAACTGGTGTGCTTAAAAACACACGAAAGAAGAGAAAACTAATTTGACTATCGAACTACTTATTTGTTATTATTATTATCATTTTTATTATATTATTATTCGTGGGATAATTACGTTATATAATGTAGCGACAAAAAAATAATTATTGTTTTCATTTCAAGTTTTGTGTTGCCGCTCTGGTTAAAGCTGGTTCTTTCAGAAAGGTAAAATATTCACATATGAGTCAACGACAAAATTGAAACTGTATTGAAATATAAACTGGAAATTTACTTATACTAAATACAAATATAAATATCAATCTTGTACGATATATCCAATAATGCTCTAATATTAGTGTTAGGCCGGGTATGTAGTACAATGGCGTTTATTAAAAATCTAAATATTTATTCAAGAAAAATAATTATATATAATAGACCAATATTCTTCTACAAACAAAGAAGCAAAGAAAATTTTAGTATAAATGAATTTTATGCCAATTTAAAAAGGTACTTAGTATTATGATTCCAATTAATATATATATATATATATATATATATATATATATATATATATATATATATATATAATACAAAACATTAACGAATAAGGTACATTATTAACAAACAAGCGTGTTTCTTACTGCCATTCTGAATAAATCTGTTTCTTTCGGAAGACAATATTTCAATGATCATATTGAAATTTATTACACTAAAAAGCACTTTTTATGTAAATACATTTAAAATAAAACAATAACTTGACATCATATAACAATTAAAATGTAAATATAAAAATTAAAAATAAATAATAATATAAATAATAATATTTGCAGATTGTTTTGAATCCAAGTATTTTAATTTCACAAGCAGAGATCGTTATACTGAACAACGAATTCACGTTAAATAGTCGGCTCACTGGTAGACTCAAAGTAACTTCAAAAAATATTTTATTTTTTACAAAAATACCCAAATGAGCGTTTCACTTCCGAGGGTAACGTATTGTTAAATTTATTCGTCCACCTACAACATGGTGCTTAAGCGGCATGGAAGAACATATGGTGTTTTTTTAAAGTGAAAGAATTTCACTTTAAAAAAAGCTAACAGTAGTAACTAAACTAGAACCAGACTACAGGTAAGAGTTGTAATGAATTGAGTTACCTAACTGAACTACGTCGTTCCACGAACGTTTAAGAAAATACATTAACACATCTCATAAATGTCTCTCACTGAGTATAGCTTGATTGCTTATCGATTTTGTTTATAGTGTTTTAAACAATTTATTTAAAAAAATAAAGACACAAAATTGAAAAGCGTAAAAAATTAATTAAATTTCACATTATTTCAAGCAACCAAATAACGCCTCCCACTTTCGTAAATAAATAAAAACAATGTAACTTCATTTTTGATTTAGAATTGCAAACAGGTATAAGAGTGCTAAGAAAAAAATGTATCAGGATTAATTAAAAAAATTGACATTTTGTTTAGTAATTAGAATGTGTTTAATTAATTAATTTTTTTCTTAAATGTAGAAATATTTTTTAAGCTTCAGTAGAACGAAATTCAGAATTACAGCGAACATAATACTAAATTTCTACCTTAATTGTTTTGTTGTTAATCATAACAAACCGAGCACAGTGTGGTTTCTGTTTCAACTCGACCGTTCGACATTTTGTTTGTGGTTTGTTTGTAACGCACTGTTGACCAAAAACTTCGATTGTTTTGTTGTTAATCACAACAAACCGAGCAGAGTGAGGTTTCTGTTTCAACTCGACCGTTCGACATTTTGTTTGTGGTTTGTTTGTAACGCACTGTTGACCAAAAACTTCGATTGTTTTGTTGTTAATCATAACAAACCGAGCAGAGTGAGGTTTCTGTTTCAACTCGACCGTTCGACATTTTGTTTGTGGTTTGTTTGTAATGCACTGTTGACCAAAAACTTCGATTGTTTTGTTGTTAATCATAACAAACCGAGCAGAGTGAGGTTTCTGTTTCAACTCGACCGTTCGACATTTTGTTTGTGGTTTGTTTGTAACGCACTGTTGACCAAAAACTTCGATTGTTTTGTTGTTAATCATAACAAACCGAGCAGAGTGAGGTTTCTGTTTCAACTCGACCGTTCGACATTTTGTTTGTGGTTTGTTTGTAACGCACTGTTGACAAAAACTTCGATTGTTTTGTTGTTAATCATAACAAACCGAGCAGAGTGAGGTTTCTGTTTCAACTCGACCGTTCGACATTTTGTTTGTGGTTTGTTTGTAACGCACTGTTGACAAAAACTTCGATTGTTTTGTTGTTAATCATAACAAACCGAGCAGAGTGAGGTTTCTGTTTCAACTCGACCGTTCGACATTTTGTTTGTGGTTTGTTTGTAACGCACTGTTGACCAAAAACTTCGATTGTTTTGTTGTTAATCATAACAAACCGAGCAGAGTGAGGTTTCTGTTTCAACTCGACCGTTCGACATTTTGTTTGTGGTTTGTTTGTAACGCACTGTTGACAAAAACTTCGATTGTTTTGTTGTTAATCATAACAAACCGAGCAGAGTGAGGTTTCTGTTTCAACTCGACCGTTCGACATTTTGTTTGTGGTTTGTTTGTAACGCACTGTTGACCAAAAACTTCGATTGTTTTGTTGTTAATCATAACAAACCGAGCACAGTGAGGTTTCTGTTTCAACTCGACCGTTCGACATTTTGTTTGTGGTTTGTTTGTAACGCACTGTTGACCAAAAACTTCGATTGTTTTGTTGTTAATCATAACAAATCGAACACAGTGAGGTTTCTGTTTCAATTCGACCGTTCGACATTTTGTTTGTGGTTTGTTTGTAACGCACTGTTGACCAAAAACTTCGATTGTTTTGTTGTTAATCATAACAAATCGAACACAGTGAGGTTTCTGTTTCAACTCGACCGTTCGACATTTTGTTTGTGGTTTGTTTGTAACGCACTGTTGACCAAAAACTTCGATTGTTTTGAAATTTGACACGAATGAACCTTGTTTAATCCTAAAGGAAGCGTGTAACATTTTTTCCATTCACTCCCGTTTCAAGATGGCGGTCTCTGATTAAACGATGACGAGTTTAGTTGCTGGCTATTCTCTGTACGAATGGCTGAAAGGTAAGACGTATCTTAATTTGGACCGCTTTGTCTTAGAGCAATAGCATAAAATTTCCAATAAAGTCGATCCAGTAATATTTTCCTCTAAATATCACGGTTGCCGGTTAAATTGGCGAAGAAATTTACGAAAGGTTAGATTTACGAGCGCGTCAGAGCGCTGTAGTGGAGCGGTGGCTAGGCGTACTAATTAAGAATATACTGCGAGGTCTGCGTTCTTTGAACTACTATTATATATTTTACGTGAGAGGTAATATTTTTATTTCTTTTCGTTATATTTCTTTCATTATTATTTTTGTTTATTGTACACTTCTCACTGTATGCTTATCTATTAGCGACATTAGAATAATTGTAAATTTGCTGTCATAGAGTAAATATTTTCAGTTTTTATGCACATCATTTCAACAATAATACAATATTAGTTACTAGTTCTGTTTGAAACAAATTATGAAATGAAGGAAAATAGTTATTTTGCAATTTAGAATAGTACATTGTGTTAGTAAATATGCTACACTGTTTTCTTTTTTTCAAAACAAAACATATCTTTTAATAACTCATCACTGACTCATATTCTCAAATAATTACAGTATAGTACTAAATGTTACACGACTAATCCTTAAAATATAAATGACCGACTCTCTTTTAAATTATTAGTTTTAAAATGTGGTAACTACCGCTACACAATAGGGGTGCACTTGGTTCCCTGAACCATATTTCTAAAATAACGTAATGTGGCATTTTAAAATGGACAAAAACGATGTATTTTCATTTATATTTTCGTACATTTCAAAAGTTACTAAATTCTTTTAAGAATTTTTCACTTCTTAATCTCGTACAGGTAAGACAAATAGTGATACAGTATGATTGAGGATCTTAAACAGTGTTCATGGCAGATTTGCCTTTTTCTTGAGCTTGTACCAATTTCTCCTATATTTACTTTGCTCATATACGAAATATACAGTTACAGTAGAGTCTCGATTAACCGTCATCCTCAGGACCTTTGGGGTGACGAATGACAGATTAGACGGACAACAAACGTAGTCTACCCATACTTTCTACGTCCGAAGAAAATAACATACTATACTATTTTATAGCACAGAATGTTTTGTTACTATTATTATTTTGAAAAATGTAGTATAACTTTAAATTTTCCATTTAACTCTATGCATTTCAAAAATTTTACAAATATAGATCTTTATGCAGTAAATTATCCGTATTTAACGTTTTGACAAGTATTCACGTAACATATGCGAGCACCACGCGCGCCACTGAAAATACTTACATGATTGTTACTTGATCGACCTTATACGCTGAATGGTATTATCGTAAATAGTATGAGTCTTTTTATATTCTTCTTCTTTTCTGCTAGTATTATTGTCACTATGTTCAGTATAATAACGAGGGGTACGAGGTGGAGCTAGAAAGTTATAAATAGTATTGAGCCATAATATTGGTGACCAGTATAGAAATAGTTTTTAAAGATGGTGGTTCTCCGAAAAGCGTCAACGAAAGAAGAATTGACAAAGCTAGGGAAGGCAGATTATTATACTGAACATAGTGTGAGAGTGTTTATCTTCCAATACAAACATTCATGCACTCTTTTCAAATTTATTGACACTATTTGAAGTGTTTCTATCTCATTCCACTAGATGATAGGATGACAAGTGGAATTTTCGATTATCGATGTTTGCTTCGGATAACAATTACTGTCAGCTGCCGTCGTCCATGCTATAAACAAGTCACGTTCAGTCACAGAGTTTTGTTTTGTCTGAAAGGTTACTTTTATTATTTATTACAAATTATTTGCTATGTACGACTGTTTACAAATGTCAGATAATAGAATTAAACTGACGGTTAATAGAAACTGACAGTTAAAAAAAGCGACGGTTTAAACAAGACTGTTATTGTATACAAAAAAGTGAACAGATTCCTGGTGAAAAATCTTCCTTTTTTCTATTCCATTTATTTAAAGATGACCTTTAAGTAAACACATGGCCTGCTTGTCTGTTATGGGGGGGGGCATGCGATTAATTGCTGAAAGCTGAATTGTTATCAAAATTTATCTATGTATGGTTGAACGTGAAACTGGTAAATAGATTAACATTTCTGAAGTAATGTGTTATATATAATCCAGGCGCGAAGTTTAAGAAATTTGCCTTAATGCGTTTTCATTGTTAGCAATATTACCCGCATACTTGCCGCGTTACCCGCTGCTGGTTTGTTCGCGAAACTTTAAACAGTCTCATTAATGTAACTGGTAGTTGAAAGGACAGAAGACAGACGTAAAACGGTAACCATAATATTTGCGAAAAATGTTATTCGACCAACTTTATTGGAAATTGTATGCTTTTTCTGCACGAAGCCGTCAAAATTATCAGTTTTGCCGGCCGGTATTCCAGGAAATAGTCAGTAACGGTTAGCGCTTTTGAAACGGCAGCATGGCCATTGAAACGGAAGTGAATGAGAAACAATCTTAACATATCTTTCGGGCTTTATAGAAAGTATCTTCGTACCAAATTTCAAAACAATCGGTCAATGCGTTTGATTAAAATTGCGTACACTAGTCATCGTTAAATTATAGGTCATCTTAAAACGGAGGTAGACAGGCAAAAATGTTACACACACATCATTTGGATTTTATACAAAATGTTTTCTACTAAATTTCAAAAAAGTTGGTTCATGCGTTTGGCCAAAATTGCTTTCACTCGTTATTGTAAACCAGAGGCCATCATCTTGAAACGGAAGCAATTGGGGAAACGCAATTTGGGTTTATACAAGGTACCTTCGTACCAAATGTCAAAACAATCGGCAAAACTGTTGTATCCCCCCCTCAGTGAGGTTAAATTATGTAAGTGCACGTTTGTTTACATGATAATATGAAAATATTATCAAAATTTCAATCCAAATAATTTCTAATATTTAAAAACTTGTTTCATTCATACTACATTTTTAACATTTAAATTTACAGTTCGAAAGTATTCTAAATCAAAGAAAAATATAATTGATGTGAATATTTTTGTTACAAATTTGGTACAGCTGATTTAAACAAATTCTGGTATACTGATTTTGAAAAATTATCTCAATAGTTCCTTGACTGGATTTGTTAGGATCAAGAGCCTATTTCGTTACACTACTTCTGTTCCACTGAACAAAATTTAATTAAAATAAAAAAGAAACGATTTGATAAATGCAGATTTTAAATTAGTTTTAATAAAATAGGTTTTTAAAACGTGTTTTTGAAAAATGAAATAATTGTCTCATGCTTTGGCTAAACATTTCCGTGTATACATCCAAATAGTCAAAAACTACTTTTTAGACTGTGGGACATAAAGATCCATCAATTTGTCACAATAATCTTCAAACTATCTTTGATGAAAAAGTGTAATTTTGTTGTGTCGATTTCAAACTGTTTTACAAAGAAATTATACAGAAATTTATGTAAAGTTTAATTTGTTAACCGGTTGAAATTCATTAATCTTAATGATTTATCGTCATTTAAAAATTGTGAGCGTTTCGTAAAATTGGTTTCATTTAAAATGTTTCCTTTCACAATAGCCTATGTATTGATATTTATGTATTTAATAAATTTGTTTTGTGTTAATATGTGAAACCCTTGCTTCACAAAATATTTAAAAAAAGAAAGGCGTAAATACAAATTAACAATACAGTCTTGCTTGAAACTGCTTTTGAAAAGTGTTGAACCATTTTTAATTCAAATACAATATAATTATTGTATATTTAAAACCTTCCGTTTACATTCCTCAAACTAACCACTACAATAATGTCGACATAAAAATGCTTACTCAATTTGCATACAGCTGAGCCAGTACTAATGGTACATTTTGCAGCAATTCAACAGCATTTGCATCGAGACAGCTGAGTGTTTTCTACTCTAAAATAAAATCTACATTCACTTCTAAACTACGTTCCGCCATAGGTTTGTGTGCGATACCTTGTTCCTGACTAAATATAAACTTATAAATAATACATCTCCAAAGAGTCGAGTTTATTGATTGAACTTAGCAAGGAGTTACTGTATTGTCAGCCAGCACGATATGCATACAATTTAAATACAAAACAGGCGAACAATAATGTTTTGTAAACTTCGGTTATCATTTAACATAACTGTATTTGATTTTGTATTTATAATGTTAGCTGTCGTTGTTTCGAATTCAGTACTTTGACTTGAGTTGTAAATATTCTCTTATAAGCAAAAGTCAAATAAGAAATTTTGAAAAGTTATTAGTTTCACGTTTTTTCGACGATAGATTTGAAACAGAATTGTTTTCTAAAAGATGCCAATTAATTTTACAGATCGAAAACTAAATTTGATCAAAATTGCTAGTTTATCAGATATATTATTAATTTTTAGATAGATTTTGACCACAAAAATAGGTTTTAAATCGAGATAAAAATAAATGTAAAACCGAAAAAAAACAAAAACGTATGCGCAACCTTAGAATAAAATTTAAAAATGCAATTACTAATAAAAAAAATTGATTTGAATATCATTACTTATGTAGGGTTACAATAATCGCGAAATCGTTTCTAATGGTGTGCCTGTTTTTAAAATTTGGATCTTTTACATTTTTTCCAATTGTATTTTTTTAATTTTTTGCCATAATTTCCTTGTTGCTTTGTTAAAAATATGGCAACTAACGAGCCTAAGATATAGTACACATTTTATTCATACGTTTTTTCTGAATCAAAACGGCAGGCGATTAACTCACAACTGTACAAAATAAACCTGTACCTTACATTTCACAGAACTCATATCAACCAATAGCGTAATTTGTCATTCTAAAACTGTTGATATTTTCGTGGATCAAAAATTTTCGCTTTAAATTTATACTAAATTTTTTTGCATTAAACATCATATTAAATTTATTTTAAAATTATATTAAAGCAACATCAACAATCAATCAATGTTAAAAAAAAAATCAATCAAACAACAAATTAAAAAATAATTCTTTCTTATAACAATTTTTCTTTAAAATTTAATTAAAAATTATATAAATAAATAAATTTATTTACAATATTGTTAACCATCTTATTAAGTTTGTTTAAAGTTTGTAAAATATAAAAATTATATGTAAAAATAATTTATAAAAATATATATGTATATATATGTCTAGAGGACCAAACCTATGTACAGGCATTTATGCCCCTATAGGTCCTTTTTTATATATTTTTATGTACAAAAGGAATTTGGTAATAAATAAAATATAAAACCGTTACTTTCAGTGCCTCGGATAGTTATATCAATAATGCGGCGAATGCGGATCCAAGGAAATAACGCTACGTCACAAGCATTGGGCGGCAGTATCGAAGCATGTGGTTCGTGAACCACCAAACGTTATCTCTCCGCCTCCTTCCGTTTTCAGACTTATTTTTTTACTTCAATATTTTTGTACTTTATTTGCACGAACAACTTGATCTGTATTATCTGAGCTAAACACTTTTTTCTTCAGAAAATCGTTGTTTTTCTGCCGAACCGAAAAATGTGCATATAAAGATCAGCCCAGAACTACCATTTAACATATTATTTGCCTAATTAAGTGTTTTTCCAATCGAAATTTGTTGTTACTTTAAAACAAATTACCGCGGGCAGGTTTCTTTGTACGGATTGAATGTCGAATTCGAATCAAATATTGGAAGGATATAGCCTACTTCAAAATCTTTATAAAAAATCTAGTAACATTTGTCATAGCAATAAAAACCTTGATCGGAAAACGTTTGATGAACATTTGCACGGTCCCTGATGTTACAGGTCTAGCAAGGTTGCCGAGCTGAACGTGTGGATCATTTAATAGTTTTAAACTGTGAATAACCAAAAATAACCGATTGTGGTACCGTTACTTATTTAACCTTATTTACTCAGAATTATTTTTACATTATTGAAATTTATTATTTAATCTACGTAACCTTCAAATTTTGTTTGATTATATTTTTCAAAAGAGTTAAAAATGTCTTCACATTGACAGTAAGAATATTGGACAACTTCAGTACACAAGTATTTATTTGAAAGTTTCAATAAGTGTGTAACATGTTGGCCAAACAAAGCCCTAATCCTTGTTGCTGAGTTCTCCATGTCTAAACTTAATGGATTTATAACTGTAAAAAACAAATATTGAATAAATTTTTAAAAAACGATTATTCAGAACGTATTAGAGATGAATGGTAACACGTTAAAAAATGTTGGAATAAATTATAGAGTAGATTACTACTCTAGGAAACTCTATAATAACCATATAACAATAAAAGATTTGTCCCGTTAGCAAATCTCCATTGGAACATCCAGATTTCAAGTGGCCTTAAACTGAAACACGCACCTAGATTACGTTTTGTTGGATCAGTAAATAAATGTTAGAAATTTATAAATAGTTTATATCACGTCTGCAATTTTGTTTCTATTTTAGCCTAATATTGGTAATAACAAACTCCGTCCAAGTTTTTAAATAACGGCCATTCTATATATTAATAATATCGTAACTTTTTTATTTTACATTTTTATGTAAATCAGATTATTCCACTGTATTTAGCGTTAAAATAAATATGTTTTTAAAATTTTCTAAAATTAATTTAGAAATTGAGGCAACATTCAAGTTTGATTTTCTTATTTTAATGTAGTTTTAAAGTTTGAAATGCTAATTTATAAATATTTCGATACCAATTACGATGTTTAATTTTGATTTTCAAATGAAAAGTAAAAGTATAATTGTAAAGTAAAGTAAAAAAAATAATTTAATAAATTCGCCATTTTCACATCAGCGAGACAGTTGCGTGCAGCGATTAATTTAACTATTATTTGTCTATCAAATCCTCTTTAATTACAAAGGCGTTTATGCACTTTATTTTGTTTACTTGATAATTTGTTTGCTTGTTTGAACTTTAAGTGCTATAAGAAGACACGTGGGGGCTAAAAACAAAAGCTACAATTTTCACACTGGTAAATGTTACAGGAGAACAGAAAGACAATTTGAGGCTGTAAAACGTCATAGTATATGTGTAAGTTTTCTAAATATAAAACTAGAATATACACACATTCTGTATGACTTAACATTTATTTTTGAAATAATTAAACAGAGTTTTTGTTAAAAGATTGCTGGTTTTCTTTTTCGAACTCAGCCTTTTCTGTTTTTCCTACTAAGATATTGTTATATTCCAGAGAAACTCCTAATAAGTTCCAGCTTGAAACACTTTTTTCAGCTGTACTTTTAGCAGCAAGCGTAGCATTACAGGCACCGGTCATGTGACTAAATCGAACGCTTTTGATTGGTGCAATTAGATTTTGCTGACTTTACTTATCACAAAATGAACTTCGAGCATGCGTACTTTGCTTCTATGGCTACTTTTTAACTATTAAAATAAATGCTTCTTTGCTTTTTTCTAAACTAAGAACAGTTTTACAACTTAAACTAGATGCTTGAACATATACATACAGTGCCATACAAATCTCAGTTTTGAAGTGGAGATTGTACCTTTTGCTGTTAATATCCGCACTTATAAAGTTATAACTAATATTTTCTATATGTATGTGATAACTCCAAGTACAGCCATATTCTCTGAATGTAAACTTGTTTTCTATAGCACAAACCACTTGCCTGTTTTATCTTCGCAGTAAGGCAAAGGGATTGTAAAGGCTTTGGACAAAACCTTTCATGGATATTATTTACCGGCTTACAGTGAATAATACGCTCTCTTCTCGCAATAAAATACAGTGTTATGGGGTAGTATTGTTTATAACATTTTAAAATTGTCGTTATTTTGCTTTTGTTTTTACACTTTTTTACTTATAACTATTCATACGCAGCGAACATTTTTAGTTCCAGATTTGTTAGTCGAGCTTTTTCTATTCCTTATCAAAATGCATTTGGAAATGCAAACAAATCTCTAACTTTTTTGTTCTGTATAAAATATAAATACTTTTGTTTGTTTTCTATTCTTTTTTCAATTACGTATTGTTAGATTTGATGGTTTCAGTATTGTATAGACTTACTACTGATATTTTGTGATTAAGAAACCAAACACGTATATTTTTTAAGTTTATTTTGATTTATGCATCAATAAAGGAGTATACAAAAGTAAACAAACAATCTTATTAAAATTGAAATAAAGTTTGTCAGAAAGAAATTATTATTGGTTAATTTAATTTGAAAAATGAGTTATTAGAGCGGCCATCATTGATTTTGAGAGAAGCGCTGATTTTAATATCTGCATAACATTTTCAGAAGTCGTTAAATTTTCTATACATTATTTGTGCACGTATATGTAAGTTAGTGCCACGTTCATACTTGGCATAAATATTGATTTTTATAATAGCTTAAATAAATTTGTTAAGTAACAAATACCAGCGGTCATTTAAATTTTTAAAAACCAAATTTTTTGGATAAAATAGAAAAAAGTAATTTTTTAATATTATTTTCCTTTTCTGCTGGGATCATTGTCAATATGTTGAGTATAATGATCTGCCTTCCATAGCTTCGTCAATTCTACTTTTGTTGACGCGTTTCGGAGAACCTCCATCTTCAAAAACTATATCTATACTGGTCACCAATATTATGGCCTGTCCTATTTATAATTTTCTATCTCCACCTTGTACCCCTCCTCTATTGTACATTAAACCTGACTTGCTCGCTTCTCATTGGCTCTTCAAAATCACACGTTTTGGCTCGCTTCTGATCGTATGATTTTGAAGAGCCAATCAGAAGCGAGCACGTCAGGTTTAATGTACACGTGTTGAATAGAGGAGGGGTACGAGGTGGAGATATAAAATTATAAATAGGACAGGTCATAATATTGGTGACCAGTATAGATGTAGTTTTTGAAGATAAAGTTCTTCGAAACGCGTTAACAAAAGTAGAATTGACGAAGCTAGGGAAGGTAAATCATTATACTCAACATAGTAGAAAAAATAATTTTAACAATATTAATCAGCGTTACAACCTGCATAAATTAACATTTTTTATTACACGGCGGTCAGGGTTTTCTTTATAACGATGATTTATTTAATGTTAATTTACGCCAATTTGATCCAGATGGTCTGAAACCGATTTAGTAATAGCTTTGGAAAGTTTATTAAACAAAAAATCCATTAAAAAGCTTCAAAATACAGCAATCGTTCAAAAACTTTAAAAAAATAATTTTTATTTAACACTTTTCTAAAAAAAATTGTATTTTTTTAAATGAACATAAAATAGCCTTTAATTTTAATTTGATCTGGCGGTCAGGGTCCTTTTCTTATTTTTAATGTAATTTAAAATTTAAAAACGCAAATTTATGCACATTTAAGTAAGATTATAACATAAAATAAGATTTATAAAAAATATATTATTTTTTGGAATTCTCAACAATTACTCAGTGAGGCATGCATTCTTTTACTTTGTTAAAAGTGTTTTCTTTCAACAAGAATTAACATTTTTAATGCTGAAAACTAATAATGTAAAAATAATGCATGGAAAAACGATACATTTCAACAGTTAACGAATGAAATCACTTACTTCAACTAGAAAATGTATAGGAAAGGTTTTTCATTACAATTTTATTTCGACATTATTAATAACGTTTAAAATATTTTGGAATATCCTGTTACATTTAAAATAATTTGTGTTAAAAGCAAGCACGTTTGATATAATCAACAAGTTCTGTAAACTATCCATACGTGGGTTAATTATCATTACAATTATTAGTGTTATAATCAAAAGCAAATCTTATTGTTTACAGTAGCTTGCATACTTGTGAATATACTCAAAATATTTGTGATGCAGTGGATGTTGATACGATTAATACAGAACCTAATCACAATATAAACTCTGGCAATTAATTTACGACGGAATTTCGGTTTACTGTAGTTTCGATATGTAATATCAATGTACTTATTAAAATTTTCGAGCATAATACTGTGTCTATGAAAATTTGTATTTAAATATTAAATACGACTTTAGATTTTAATGACATAAGTTAAAATTAAACTTGAACTGTATATTGAAAAACGAAAGGGAACCCTGTCCGCCGTCTAATTAATATTTTGTAATTAACTACAATAGGTTCGAAATTTTAAAATGTTCAAATATGAAAATTGTAACGCTGACTAGATTATTAAAATCACATTTTTTAAAGTGTAACGAAAAAGTTATAATTTTTAAATAAAATTTTAGAAAACACTTAAAACTATACAAAATCGAGGAACAGCTGTCTCGTTGACATGATTGAAACGAATTTACATTTTTTTATTACCCTTTTCAAAAATCTTGACTTCACTATCGTAAAAGCATTAAAATCGGCTTAAAACGTTTTAAATTTTCAGATTGCTTTGAAAATTGACCCTGACCGCCGTCAAAGTAAATTTCTTTAAATGCTGATAACGATAAAATAAATTAGATTTAAAAAAAAATTAATGACAAACAGTTATGAATTTTTAAATATTGAAAGCTATTTGAAAGAATTTGGCTGGTTAACGAATCTTTCCAATGTAATATACCGGACTAAATTTGTGAAAGTGAGCGCATGCGCACATGTTACACATCATTTATTTGGTTCTCTACTTATTAATTACCTATGATTTGCTTTTATATTAGTTTCCTTATGTTACTTTGTAATTAATAATGTAAAACGACTAGGTAAAATAAAACGTAACTTTTTATCTTGTAAATACTTAAAAAATACTGGTTTTTATTGATTTAGTATATATGTTTAAATCCATAATTCTTCATATTTATTGTGTTACGTTTATTGTGAAAATAACGAGTATTTTATTTCAGTCCATAATTCTTATTACGTAAAGCCTTTTCAATAAAACATATTGAATTATATTTCCTTCCCTTGTAAACACTTTTAAAACAACTTTAAGTTTATTTAAATTTAAATTTATTATAACTTAAACGTGTAACCTTTTGAAATGGCGATTTTTCCTCCTATAGCGAATTTGCTCCAAATAGTATAAACACTGGTAGTTATAAAAAAAGAAGTGGTGCATTACAAATCTTTTTCGTTTTTAATTATTTTTGCAAAATTCTGCTTTAGTAAATACCAAAAACAAAACAAAGAGAGTTATTTGAATTTCTCAAAATCAGTTCATCAGATTTTGATCATAGATGAAAACACATAACTCCAATCAGTACACTTAATTCCAAATTTAATAAAATTTAATTTTATGATAATATTTATTAAAATTTACCGTACTTTATTTGATCCGTCACGTGAGGTTTTTATAAAACAGCACATGTTTCGGAACCGTAGCTCCATCTTCAGGCATAACTAGTCACATCGATTACTAAAACATTACACTACACCGTATTTTCAAATAATTACAAAACACTAAATGGTCTTGGTATAAACTCGCACCTAGACACGGACGGTCATGGACTGAACACTTCGATAATCAATTCGAAGTGACTAGTTTGCCTGAAGATGGAGCTACGGCTGCGAAACCTTTGTGTTCTTTCATAAAAAAAAGTCACACTACGAAGCAAAACAAAGTATGGTAGATATTAAAGTTAAGGTTTATTTAGCTTTGAAATTTGATAAATCGATTTGAAGAATTTAAACCGAGTTTTATGTCTTATATTTAAGGTGTAAATTTTTTTGGTACATTATTGACTACTTTTTTGCAAAATTTGATGAAACAGCTTAAGTCAAGTTTCAATTTGAAAATACAGTATTCAATTTCTAACTATTAATAAAAAAATTTCAAAACTTTTTTTGGAAAATAAAAATAATGTTCTGAGATATTATGCACACGAAAGATTTCGGCGACATCAACGATTGAGTTTATTTTCAACAGTAATGCGTCAAGTGTCATTACTTAATTTACGAGCTGTTAAAACGAGAGATCATGATCAGTGCCCATTTAAAGGTCTAGGATCTGGTTCTTACAATAAGGCAGCTCCATAAGCTCATTTTCTAAAGGAAGTCGTAAACAACGATAACAAGATCCTTTAAATAAAGCAAGTGAAAAGACTTGTTGTAGTGATTGATATAAAACACTCCAGTTTTATTTTTATTTATTTTTTCCGTTTACATTTTATTTTTCTTTGTTGTTGTGGTATTTCAATTTGCTACGGTGGCAATCCGTTGTTGCCACTATATTACGTATTATCAAACGTTTTACTTATTTATGGTATTTCTGCAAATACACGTATTTTAATTTCATTATTGTAACATAGCCACCGGACCAAATATTCAAATCATTAGGATTATGACCTATTCTTCCCGTCAGTGGTCTATCAACTCACCTCATAAAGGCTACCGCGGTTTCGAAACTCTATAGTTTCATCTTCAGGCCGTTATACAAAATGTTAAATCCCTCTGTCGAGGTCGTCACAAAGTCAAACAAAACATTAAAACATACATCACAAACACTGAGTACAATTACACGTTTAAAATATTTATCATTAAATTCGGCTTGGCCAAGCTACACACGCGACTCGTACGTCGTTACATTCCGGACTGCGGAGTCTCCATCATTAGTAGCGCGCCCGTCATTGTTATCAGTTACGGTGCGTCTGTTGGTTTTTGTTATTTACACATATCACTTATCCTTAGAGCAATGTCATATATAAAATTTGATTTAAATGAAAGTTTTTCATTGAAGATGTTCTTGGGGTCTGATTTTTTGCTCTTGTAAATCTCAAACTCTTCAATCGCATCCATATAACTACTTTTTTGACACAAATGTAATATTTCCATGTTGGTATGGATATCTTCGAATTTATGGTTTTTGTCCATAAGATGTTCTGCGAAAGCCGAGTTTGTCGATAATGCACTTCTGGGAATGTGCTTTTTATATCTTTTCTTAAAAGAGCGAGATGTCTGACCGATATAGAAGCTTAGGCAATCACTACATTTCATTTTGTATATGCCAGTTTTTTCAAAATTATCTCCACTTGTATTTGCAACTGGCTTCTTTAATAATGTTGATAACTTATTACTTGTTCTAAAAGAGATATTTATATTTTCTTTGGCTAATTCTTTTTTTAGGGTGTGGCTTAAAGTTGAACCATATTCCGTGGAGATGTATGTTTTTTTTAATGTTTTATGTATTTTAATTGAAACAAGTTGTGTGTTTTTTTTGTGTGTGTTTTTCAGGGAAACAAAAAATTTATTTTGTTTTATTTTATTTATTTAAATTATTTTTTGACCTAAAAATAGATGTGATGGGTAAGTGTATGACCTAAAAATACATTTTATATTTTTAAAACAACGTTGTGAAAAGAAAGTTGGGAAAATAAATTTTATTAAATGTTGACAGTTTCATCGGGTGAACTGTTTAATCGAATTGACCCACGAAAAGGACAAAATGCAATGACCAAATTCCAATCTGCGTACAGGACCACGTTCTTAGTAAACTGCCCACTGTCGTATCGACTGAAGTAAATAGCTCTGTTCCATAACACGGTGATATCCAACGTAAATGACTTTTATCCAAAAGAATTATTAAGCATTACAAATAGTAATGCACGCAAAGGTGATTGATTTAATGGCACTTCAGTAACGCATATTACACCGTGCCGACAGTAATTAACGCGACGCACGTTGGGCACGTGATGACGTGCGCTTTGTATTGCACAACACGTGTGAGTGAAGGAGATGCGAGTGTTAAGCTCATGTTACATGGCCACAAAACCAACGCACCGTGTAACATCAGCCAGTACAAAATGTTCAATGTTAGCCCATACTGCACACCTGCTACAAAATACATCGATAATGTTACCTTCCAACCAATATTTACGGCTATCGTATAGAACTAATTGTAATTATAAGTTCTGTCATAAATACAAAAGAGTTCCAAACATGTATATAAAAATATAACATTTTTCATTTTAAAACTTACTTGACTTTAAGTTAAACTAGAAATGTGTTTTTTACTTTTTTCTGTCCATCCGTAAATCTGTGTGTGTGTGTGTGTGTGTGTGTGTGTGTGTGTGTGTGTGTGTGTGTGTGTGTGTGTGTGTGTGTGTGTGTGTGTGTGTGTGTGTGTGTGTGTGTGTGTGTGTGTGTGTGTGTGTGTGTGTGTGTGTGTGTGTGTTTATATACAGGGTGTACACTATCAGCAGAACTTACTAAATCAATATTACATTAGAAGAAACTTTGTCGAAGATAAGATAAATCACAATCTTATCTCACATTATGAGATTGCGAGTAACTGCCACTATGAATCTATCAGTAATTACGTATTTAGTTGCTCCCATAAATACAAAATAAGGAAATTACTTTTTTATACATCTTTTTAATCATTAACTGTTTAATATTATTGTTGCTAATAAACCTTGTTAATATTTAAAAAAACAATACTATAATTTACTCTCACAAACAGTTATAAGACTTGTAACACATTTTTTACTTTAAATTATTTATATTTATATAAAATATGAAATCGCTCTCAATGAATGCCAAATTTCGACATTATAATTCCGTTGTTAAACCTGAGGCAACTTATGCTAGTGAAGCACTCTTCAAGTTGAAGATTAAATCAACAACTGATAAACTGCAGAAAGCAGATAGAAGAATCATCTTAACAATTATTAACAAGAAACACCAAGTGAATGGCCAATGGAGATTACTACCGAATAAAGTGGTATATCGAGAAAGTGAGTCAGCAATAGACAAGATGCGGAAAAGGAGAATTGCTTTTTTTGGCCATATAGCTCGCCTTCCAGAAACTCGACTGGTGACACAGCTATTTAGCTATTTCTGGAAGATTAAAACGCAGAATAATTGGTTTAAAGAGATCCAGAGTGATTTAGAAGAGTTAAATGTGACGGTGACTCAAATTGAAGATAGAGCAGAAAAGAGAAATAAATATCTGCGATTCAAACTAACAACATTTGAACGAAAGACCTATACCATAACTGATGAACAAAGGGCAGCCAAGTCGGACAGGATGAAGAAATTTTGGGAACGGAAAAAGAGGCTGAAACGCTAGTCTCTCAATAGCGATGTTGGACTTGGAGGTGTATGGACTGATTGAAGTGCTCCAATGAGGGCGTAAACTAAGGAAAAAAATGAAATATGAAATAAAATACGTTTGCGCGTGTGTTTGTGTGTATGTGTTTGTGTGTGTGTTAGTGAGTTAGCACTCTCATGTTCGAAATTTTATTCGAGTTTGGTACAAAAATATCTTGTATCCAGCAATATAAGTTCAACATTTTCAAAATGGCGGCTATTTAAAGTTTCAAAAAACCTATAACTTTGATCAACTTTTTTCTGAAAATCTGATTTTACAATTTTAATTTGCGTTGAAAGCTCCACAAATTGACATTTTTAAATTTAAAATTCTGTGAAATTGAATTCAACGTCGGTCATGGTTCATTTTCAATTTTTCAATATACCGGTAAAAACTGAATAGCTGCAGATTTTATGATAGTGGAAAAGAATTTTAAAAAATTAAGATAAAAAAACATTTCAAAATAGTTCACGAGACAGCTGCGTGCTGCGATTTTTTCTTAATTGTAAACAGAAGTTTGTTTTATAGAGTAGTAGCGGGCTACACTCAAACAAAAGTCACTCAAAAGTAAACGTTTTGTCTCTTCAGGGGGGGCTGGGGGGAGTTAATAAAGTAATGAAGCAGTCATTGTGTTTATTGTCTTCAAGGGGATCCTTTGAATAGGTACTCAAAGGATTTCATAAAGCCACGCCAACAGCACTGTAGATCTACTCTCCTATATCGTATATAGCATTAGGGCAACTTAGCATTGTCACAAGGCCTAAAATATCTTCTAATTAACTTACCACGACAAATTTAATTTAACTGTTTGAATAGACAAATATTTGTTTGTACCGAATATTGGAACGGAAACCATGGTAAACCTTCAAACACGGGAACTTTAAATGTACACCATTTCTGACCGCAAATTTGATCCGATTTGATTGAACTTGACACGAAAATCGATTATGGTAATAGCTTAGACGAAATCGTTAACCAGCGAAATTCGTTCAACAGTTTCAAAATGGCGGTAATTTAAAAACTTCAAAAAATATAATGTATTCCTTTTAATTTTTAAAAATATGATTTTTCTATCGTAATGAGAATTGAAAAATGCACTTTGAATTTTAGAAGTCCATTTTAAAAATGAATTTTTTAAATTTTGAAATTAATAATTTTTTTGACGCTGGTCAGGTTTTGTTTTTCTATTTTCATTGTAATTTGAACGATTAAAGTGCACATTTTTAATGCTGATTAAGATGGTGAAATTGGAATTTCAAAAAGATAAAGGAAAATACTATTAAAAATTTGCTTCTATCGCGTCAGTGTGCCAAGATAACTTACAGTTTATCTGTAAATTTGAAATGTTATTTTTGGAACATTTGAGATATTATTTACTGTTCCATCTTATAACAGACGTCAGATAATACTATTTCAGCTATGATTATGCTTTATTTACTTTATTAACAATAAATAATTAAAAGTGAGGTTATGTTTATTTTCATTCATTAAGATTAATTTTAAAATAAATATACTAAATTCCTCACGATATATATCAAATACAATAATTAATTATTGTTGCTAGTGAAATAATAGAATTATTTATTTGAGAACTAATTCAGCGAAAATAATGTGTTGATTATAAGTGTTCGTTTTAAATATAAAACGTTTGGTAATTGTATTGCGTTTTCTTTATGAGTTGTTAGGGGCAACAAAATAACCGAAACCAAGGAGTGAGCATCAAAAGGTGCAATACGTCAAAAGCTCCTAATATTTTTTAAATTATTTTGAAGTGAATACTTCTTATGGCGAGGTATGGATCGTCACGCATCACGCTCTTATATATATTTTTGTTTTAAAATTTATTTTCGAAGTGAAAACTTGTATGTTCGTGCCATTATATTACTTACCCAGTCCAACTTCATTATATAGTTTTATGTCGTGTTAACTGTGTGAGAGTGACGTTTTATACGTTTATTATATATTGGTAGGTGTGAATAATAAATATTTAAATTATTTTAAATGCCATTATACTACTTACCCAGTCCAACTTTATTTAGTATTTTGTTTCATGACAAGTGTTAACTGTGTAACAATGACGTTTTATACGTTATTACATATTGGTAGGTGTGAATAAAAAATATTTAAATGCTATTATACTACTTATTCAGTGCAACTGAATTATTTAATATTCAGTTTTGTGATATGTGTTAACTGTAGGCTACAATAGTGACGTTTTAATAATATTTTATACTTCTTAATATGATATTTTAAATTTGAAAATTTATGTGTGTGTTTTTGTTTGTTATTCAATCACACATAGAGATGAAATTTAAAATGAACATGGTTTAGGTACCTGAGATGAACATAGATGTATTTCCGTTTTAAAAATCTGAATCCCTGTTATTATTGTTTATAAGGTTACATTTGCAATGATTTTAATTGAAACAATCTTATAATTCGAAACAACCTGCCTTTCCTAATTAAAATATTGCAGTTTCCATTGAAGTTGGCATTTACAATGACAATTAATAAGTCATAGGGTTAGATATTAAGAGTAGCAGGAATACATTTGGGATTCTGTGTTTCTTCCATGGTCAGTTATAGCATATTCTAGTGTCGAGTAGCAAAAATCTATGTCTTGGCAAAACACCATAAAATCATACAATATTGTATTTAGAAATATATTAAACTGAAATGAAAGTACTCATGATTTTGAAAATCGACTATAAAGTCAAGCAACTGCCACCAATTTTTTTTTGTTATATTATAACAAAAATATTTTATTTTCATTATATGTTTAAGTATATTGATTTTATATTTTTTTAAATCGTCTTAGCCAAATTTCACCAAAGTTTGTCCAATTTATCCATTCCATCAGTGAACACCAACAAGAGGCTCAATACAATTAAATTTCTAATTTAGTAGGCAGCGGATCTCGTACCTTTAGATTAACTGTGTGCATTAACTGTACAATTTGCCTGTACCACCAGGACGTCTCACTAGGACATAAACAAGGTTTGTCTACTAAACTATATAGATATCTGATTGTAAAATAAATCTATCTGTACATTACAAATTGGTCCACTGGAAAAGTAGTTAATTGAAGTGATAAAGTTTCCTTTTTTGTTGTAAAACAATTATTGAAAAATAGTGTTTATTACTTCAATTATTAACCTATTAATAAAGTATTCGACATAAATTTATTGCGTTAAAGGAACACATAAGTGTTCCTTTCCGTGAAAAAGACCACTTAAAACGACTTTTTTAATTCATGAAGCTTAAAAACTGATATATCTTTTTAAAAATGTATTTTTACACTTTCACTACACTTAGATATTATGTATAATGAATGAAGATGTGAATGAACTCCACGACAAACTGGAAAAACGCTTTCTTAAAATATGTCGTACCCGTATTAAATATGTGTACTTTTCATTCGGAAACTAATTTTCAAAACAAACTCTAACAAGAGTGAATATTTAAAACAAAATTTATTTTGACGGGTTATTTTACTATTTTCATGAACCTCAACTGTAATAAGCCAAAAGTAATCATGACTACCACACACGTTATGGTAACATGAACAATGTTTACGTTGTTGGACAAAAATAAGCCACTTTAAGATATTTGAGTAGTGCGATGGGCAAAACATTTTCACGCTTTCAAGTTACTTTTGTAACTAATATCTAAGAACGTACAAAGTGTAAGGCAGGAGAAACTCTTTGCAAAAGAAAAGATCTAAATTAAGATAAACCTTTACAATTTGCCTTCCGTTTTGAAATATGTGTTACCTGATACTGTAAGGAGATAAACAATACATTAAAGGAACAGAACAAATATTTCATGTACCAAACGCAAGCCGTTAAGACATTTACTTTTAAGCTGTTTTCATTATGAGTTATGAAACGCTTAAAAAATAGCTAGATTATGTGTTTTGTTATGTGATACATACACGATATTACAGGATTGAAAACTTTAAAATTAAACAACGGAACAAAACGTTACGGTCAACATCTCTTTGAAATATCAGAAAGATGTTACCATAAAGTAAACTCGTTTTAATTTTATTAAAATTTAATAAATATGCTATACTTTGCATGAAATGAATAAACGGTGTATATATGCATAGCCTATTTTTAGCTGTTTTTTGCATTTTTAGATTGCATTCATGTTTACAATAAACAAATTTGTAAAGTTTGCTTTTAATTGAAACGTTAAATTTCCTATAGTTTGCTCTATAGTTTTGTATATTCAATTAAAACTTTTCTTGACATCGTTACCAATGTTTTATTACAAGTTAGTGAAATAAAATAATTATATTTATTTTTCTATAAAAACGTAGTACACACAGTTTTTATGTGTTTTATGTACATTTATTTCTTTAAATTTATATTTTCTTTAATTATGAAACCCAACTAAGTCAGTTTTGCTGACATTCCTAGAGATATGACACAGTGAAAATATTAATTTTTCAAAAGGGCTTCTCACGTTAATTTTATGAAAACGATTATATTTGATGAGGTAATTACATAATCATATGTTCATTAACAGAAACAGTTCGTTAGGTTCACTACAGAATGCAGCACGTACAACTATTATATTCCCAGGTGTTTACATTATGACACACAGATTATCCACCTTTAGTGAAGGCTGGCGTGTTTGTATTAAAATAGAACGGATCTGTGAGACGTTTGTAACGAAGTTCCATGGGAAAAATGAGCTACTGGAACGCCATCATGGTAACGTCCAGACCCAGGATGTTGAAAGAATCCTGAAAAAAAGGATCACTTTTTCAGGGTGTTGTAAAAAGTTTATTTATGTTTTTGTATTACTTCAGAACAACAATAAATCTTATAACGTATTCGGTACACTTATTTGTATTTGGAAAATTAATTTATCCAGTGAAGCGAGCTCTCTGATTCATCTCAACTGTTTTGCATTTATTTTTTGTTTGTTTATTACGTAGTTTTGGTCAGACAAATTACCGGAGTGTTTTGAAATTTTATGAAAATATACCTTGTATGTAAGACGAGTGTGTAACATAGTTTTCATTAACTTCCTTTTCAAAATGGTGGCCATAGATTTTATGATTACAAGTACAGTTGCTGCAATCAATGTAATAAATACATGGGCATTCATGTATATATATATACGTAAATTTATATATATTATTATTATTATCTGCGTATAGACCCTGTTGGATCACGCAAAGCACTCCGACTCATGTCTTGTTCTTCTGATCTTCCACACCTCCCTCATCCTGTCCCTGTGGATCCTCTCCGCTCCTCCGTCCATTTTAACCCTGCTCTTTTTGGGATTTAATTCTCTGGGACCTTCCAACCGAGCATCTTTCTCCTGTATGCGTTCCTGTCTTCAACGTCTGTTGAGTCTATTTCTACGTCATGTAGGTCTATTCTGACTTGTGCGATCCACGACGTTATTGATTTGACTTCTAAATATATATATATGCGGGGTATATACATTTTAGCCCAATCTGATTTTATCCAAGCTTGGTTTCGGCGATGATAACCCTAACGGTTTTTCTCCGGAAAAAATAAAATCCAAGTTTGGTACAAAGATGGATTATGGAAATAGCATAGACAAGTTTGTTAACCAGCAAAATTCGTTCAAATGTAGTCATTTCAAACTTTTAAAACTTTGTTACTATTTTGTCTTAATTTTTTTAATATCCTTTTTTTAAAACTCTAGTCAACGTTAAAAATTCGTATGTTACCGTTTTGAATTTTAAAAATCCGTTGAAATTTAGAAACTTCCAATGGCGGTCAGGGTTTATTTTCTTATTTGTAATGTAATTTACAAATTTAAAATGGTTTTAACAACTTTCATCAGATTTTACTGAAAACACATGAAGAGAAGCTGTAATAACTTAGAGATTTATTAACATCGAGATTCGCATTTCCTTCGAAGGAACCGTGTTATAAGTTAGATATCGACCTGTGTAATAAGATAGAGGTTCCGTACTGTGTATTAACATAGAACCGTGTGTTGCACCGTGTGTATACGTTGCCGACGCCGCTGCTTGCAGGCGCAATGTTCCCAAATAAAATGAAAACTTGAATTACATCGTACTGACAAGAACACTATGACCAAATTCTGACAATTATTGCAGTTCTGAAAAAACAATTTTTAAAATTTTATAAAATCTGAGTTACAAATTTTATCTTCCGTCCCAAATAATCCATCCTTATAATAAAAAAGACATTGGACGTAAACCTTTAAGAACAAAACCTATCCAAAACGTCGCTGCTTGCAGGCGCTTCAGTACCTTTTATCTAACAAGTAGAACTCGCTTAATTAAAGAAAGATATATTATGAAAATATAAAATTGTTTAGGATAGGTTTAGTTCTTAAAGGTTTACGTCCTTTGTCTTTTTTATTATAAGGATGGATTATATGGGCCGGAGGATAACATTTGTAACTCAGATTTTATGAAATTTTAAAAATTGTTTTTTCAGAACTGCAATAATTTTCAGAATTTGGTCATAGTGTTCTTGTCAGTATGATGTAACTCAAATTTTCATTTTATTTGGGAACATTGCGCCTGCAAGCAACGGCGTCGGCAACGTATTCACACGGTGCAACACACTTGACGGAACTGTAGTCTCTATGTTAATACACAGTAACCTCTATCTTATTACACAGGTCGATATCTAACTTATAACACGGTTCCTTCGAAGGAAATGCGAACCTCGATGTTAATAAATCTCTAAGTTATAACACGTCACGCACATGAACACCTAACGCAAACTGTACAAGTTGCTATTGCCTCCAAAAATTGGTAAATAATTGAGTAGCAAAAGTTTATTACACTTTTATTTATTTTATAATAGTTCTACTACAAACGAAAATATCGTTATGCGAATATTTTTTTCTTTAAATGTTTTTAGAATATTAACTTTAAATTTTGTTTCATAACAGATGCCAATAATAATCACAATGGCAATTGTAGCTTCAATAACAGTGAAAAATAAGTGATATATGAACGTTTAATAATGTTATTTGACATAAAAAGTTACCTATTTCAGGAAAAATATCTAGAAGCTACTTATATCTAAGAAATACCACTGTTTGGTCACTTGTCAAATATATTTACAAACATGTTGTGACACTGGTATTTTTCTACATTTTTTGTGTAAAACAATGAAGTGTAAAACACTATGAGATATGCACGCAGAAAAATGATTGTTGAGTATTTTTATTTTAATTTAAATGTACTACCGTCGTGTAACGATAGACGGAAGCAAAAACTGAACTAACGATATATTTTTGAATGAACTAATCAAATTACCAAAATGAATTATTTAGACAAATATTTACCGTAAGTTATTTTGGTTGAGATTTTTTATTAATTTTAAAGAGTTATTATTTAACTGAATAGACGATTCCTTCTATGAAATAGAAATACATTTAAATATGAATTTTAATTTAAATAACGATTCAGATAACTGTACTAAACAAATTATTTTTTTAATAACTTTAATATGTGCATTAGTGAAATGGATTAATGCTTTGAACAATTTGTCTACAGATAAAAATAAACTATTGGATTGCACGTATATTTTGCAGAACTACAAAAAAGGAATACATAGATAACAAAATGGTGGGAAAACATTACATGCTTCTATACATTCCATTAATCTTCTTGATAGAATATAATATAAGAATATTAAAATATTTTAAGATATTTTCGAATGAAAATGAATTCTAGTTCACTCATAAATCATGCATGACTAAAAGAAAACCAATAAGGAATAAGTAACTAATAAATCGCAAAAAATATGTCACACAAACCTTTTTCCGTTATATTATAGCCTATTTCAAAAATTTTGTTTGGATGCTACGAAAAAATCGAAATATAAAAAATGATATACGGTTCGAAAGTAAATTTAAAAACCAAGTGAAAGTTTATTTTTGGGTTTTTAGTGAGCTTCTTTGGAAAAATGGGCTCTTAGAACAGATATTATTGTAAAGCTCAGTTCCAGGACTTTCAATTAAGCATCAATTCTGATTTTTTCCTATATATATATATATATATATATATATATATATATATATATATATATATGTGTGTGTGTGTGTGTGTGTGTGTGTGTGTGTTAGCTCTCTCATATTCCATATTTCGGGACTGATTTGATTCAAACTATGTACTAAAATAGGTTTTAGCTTGGACAAAATCGATTAGCCTTGCAACATTCGTTTAACAGTTTCAAAATGGCGGTTATTGAAATTTTTTAATATTTATCATATTTTTGCCATATTTTTTAACCGATTTATAATAGTAATCAGCGTTAAATATTGAATATGTTACCATTTTAAATTTGAAATCCAAAAATTTTTAAATAAAAAATCATCTTTAATAACGGCCAGGGTTCGTTTTTATATTTTTATATAATTTGAAAGATTAAAATGCTAATATATGCGGATTTTTATGATGATTATGATGGTGATATTATAATTTTTAAAAATGTGAATAGTTTTGGAAATTGGCTTTCGTTGCGTCAGCGATACAGCTGCTTGCCTAGATGTAACCACATAATATAAAATGTAACCACATAATGAGCGATTTTTGTATCTCCTCTTACAACTTGTTTTAGTTTTAGTAGTTCACAATCAAAACAAATAAAATACTGCGTTATGTGTTCTTCAATATTTTTGTGACATTTAGGTCTGATTTTAAAAATTGAATTATGGTGTCGATTTCGTATTATTGTGGTAAATCTTTCTCAATTTCATTCAATACTATAAGAATTCCAATAAGTTGCACGTTTTTTCAAATATTGCTGCAAAAAAAGTTTCGTTTGTATCAAAGAAATAAAATAGGTTGACTTGAAATGTTTAGAAGTTATGCAAAATACCTCATTAAAGTAATATATCTTAGAAATAAATGTTTTTTTGTAAGTGTAAAAACACTTTGTAAGTATTTTAATTGAATTTATTTAAATAAAATATGTACTACAATCAATGGCTATTTTAAATTTTAAATGCCTACTAATTTGCTATTCTTTATTTGTCATTGATATGGAAAACCTTTTTACTTAACTAATTAACATTTATATTAAATCGGAAAGTAATACTCTTATAACAAAGCCGATATTAGTATAAAATATTAATTTTCTATGTTTTTATTAAATTTCTGTTCCTGTTTGACTTTATCCTGCAGGACTTACACTGCACGTGTAATCGCATTAAAGCTATCCGATTATATCATCTTCTGTCAATCAATTGTATTCATAGCGAAATATGATAAAGAAAACATACTGGAAATATTAATATTAAAAGTTCTAACAATAATGTTTTTGTCAAGGACATTTATTCAGTTCACTTATAAATTATCTGTTACTAAAAATGAGTTTTTTTCTTAAAAACATCTAGTATACGTCAAAACCATTTCATTACGTTTTCATTAAAAGTTCACATTATAAAGTTACTACGTAAATGTTTTAGAATTAAAGAAAATCAAAACTTATTGCACAAAATCAACGAAAATTTAAAAACGTTTCAGGTGTAGTTAAAATATAAAGTCAGTTTGCTCAAGGACAGTTACTTGAGCAAATTTTAAGCAAAATGGCAAATTTTAAACCAGACAATAGCGATGCAGAATACTGAACTTTTCTCGACTTCAATAAAGACACTTTACACACAAATTGCTCGTAAATGTTTTCCCACAATAGTATTTAAAAGTACGAATTCAACAATACAAATTTACGGTTCAAACACAGTATAAGGATATGTCATTCAAACTTTACGTTTAATAGGCGAAGTTGTGACGTAGGTCTTTTGTCGCACTTCTAAATGATGTATTCCTAAAACGTCTGTGAGAAATATCTAAAACCTTTGTTTCTGCAAGGTTTCTGTCACTAATGCGTATATTATTCTAATTTAAATATTTCAGGATAATAATTTAATGTTTAAATTGAAATGCGAAAGCAGATAATTTTTATTTAATTTTTACTGAAAAAACTATTATCTAAATTTGTAATAATAACTAAAAAAAAAATTCAGAAACATTGAGGCTACTACGGTTGCTTAACATTTACAAAGCCGCCTCGGTGGCCTAGTTGATAGCGTACTGGGCTTTCACCCCGAGGACCCGGGTTCAATTCCCAGCCAGGGCTTGGCATTTTCATACGCTATAAATCATCCCACCGTCTGCATTAGCCCTAGTGTGCACAATAGTCGGACGTTAAAAAAAAAAATAAAATAACATTTACAAAATGTTGCCAACTGAAATACCGAAAACAAAAAAATACTTTCAGTTTTAACAATTACGTATATATATTAAAAAAATTATGTCAATGTTTGTTAAAACCTATTTTCAAAATGAAATTTATCGGAAACGTTATTTAATACGAAAATACTACATAATATGATTAATACTATGGTAAACTTGTACAAATACTTTTGTTGTTAAACCTTACATTTTATTTTGTTGTCTTTCTGGAGTAAGGGAAAGTAAGTGAGCAAAGTTTAAGTTTGCTGCTTTGCTCCATGTTATGAGTTAGCAAACAGTCCATTTCGTCAATACTGTAGGAAAAATATATAACTTTATCTAATGCATGAGCTTTAAAAATTTAACTAAGTTTCGTTTCGTTTCAACTGAAATAAATAATTTCATTGTCTGCAGAGTTTAGTGGCATTTCACCAACTCTAGCTAAGGAAAGGAGAATTAGGTAATTATCAAGAACTAAGGATCAACTTAAATTATTGATAACTTCAGTAAGTTAGAAAGTAACTCCTTGAGTAGTCAACTGTTTAATTAAGGAGCCAAACATTTTCATAAGAAGGCGTTCTCATTAAATAACCAAGAACTTCTTCTGCAAGTGGTCAAAGGTAGTTATTCTGATTCAAAAATTAACATAATTGAATAAGTTTCGACAAGTGTCTAATTGAGTAACGAAATGCCTCTTGAGGTAAACATATTTTACATAAAAACATAAGAAAAACTTTAGTCAGTAAAAAAGAATTTCCTGCATAATCAAGGACGTTTATTAAAAACCGGCAGCTTTTTTATAATCAAGAGCTACACGTAGCCTATAACAAACTTAAATCCAAATAGCTTAATGCTTATTTAAATAGACAGAGAAAGTTATTATTATACGGCCACTTCTCATTCTTGACACCTTTTTTTTTGAAAACTATATTTTTGGAATTAATTTTAATTTATGATTCAGTGGAATTGACCGTAAATTCACGTGTGTTTGAATAAGGTATGATGTCGTCATTCTTTATGAATATATTTTCTGTTTGAAAAATTCCACCAAATTCCATCACATGAAGCGGCACACAGTTGTCTAGCTGACTTAATAAAAACGAATTTACAAAAAAATTATATTACCCTTTTTTAAAAACACTGAATTCACCACTATAAACAGCAATAAAATCTGCATGTTTTAGCATTTTTAAATTGCAAATTGCATTGAAAACTCGAAAATGAACCATGACCGCCGTCAAATTAAATTTCTTAATTTCAAGGGAGTTTGAAATTTTCGAAATTGAAGCAATTTGCAACACTGATTACAGTAGTAAAATTATATTTTGCAAAAAAATAAAACAAAAGTAAAAAAAATTAAAGAATTTAGATGGTTGCCATGTTGAAATTGATGATCGAATTTTTGCTGATTAGTAAATTTATCCAAGCTATTATCGACATCAATTTTTGTATTAAGTTTAAATCAAATCGGACTATCAAATAGCAAACGTGAATGTGCTAAAACACATACCCACACACACACACACACACACACACACACACACACACACACACACACACACACACATATATATATATATATATATATATATATATATATATATATATATATATATATATATATATATATATATATATATATATATATATATATATATATATATATATATATATATATATATATATATATATATATATATATATATATATATATATATATATATATATATATATATATATAAAAGAAGAAGTCCTGACTGACTGACTGATTCATAATCAACGCAGAGCCAAAACTATTTAGCTAGCGATTTGAAAATTTCAGGGTACATTTATATTATCATATAGGCGTGCACTAAGAAAGGATTTTGCAAAAATGTTAACTACTTACCCAGTCCAAATTTAATAAACAACGTATAGCCAATACTATTATAGCTAGAGACTTGAAATTTTCAGGGTACCTTCTTACAACAATGTTAAGATGCGCTAAGATAGGATTATGATTAACTCTATTAAACTACTTACCCAGTCCAACTTTAGTAATCAACGTATAACCGAGACTATAATAGCTAAAGATTTGAAAATTTCAGGGTTACGACCACATGTAACCACATGTAGGGGTGCAAGGAAAAACGATTTTCCAGTATTCAACCCCTAAAGAGGTAAAAGTGAGATACAACAATTTTTATTGGAAAAATATGTTTTTCGTCTGACCTTCTTAAAACGTAACATAGTCACTTTTAAATATAAGTAATGAAATATATTTATCACCATTTCCCAAAACTCATGCCATAAAAAGATTGAAAGGGCGTAGACAATGTAAAAAGTGGTATAAAATTTCGCATTGAAAAAATATTTGTTTTGGATAGAATATTCTAGAAGTATGCTATGAAACACAAATAATGAAACACATATTTCAACAATCAAATAATGAAACACAATAAGAAGAATGAAACACAAATAATGAAACACATTTTCAACATTTTTCGGAATTCATTCCCTAAAAATTAGAATGTAAAAAAGTGGTATAATTGGAGAAAAAGAGTGTTTTCATTGGAGAAAAATATTTTGTATCGGCTTTTCTTAAAAATAAACAAAATATTCTAAAACAAAAATTATGTTACACGTAATTCAGCATTCCCTCCGAATTTATCCCCTAAAAGAACAAAAATATAAAAGAGGTATAAATGTTAGTATTGGAGAAAAATAATTTAATCAGATTTTCTTAAATTCGAATGAAACACGTTTGAATAAAACAACATATTCAGGTTATAATATTTTTTTTATATTCACTGTAAAATAATCACGAGTTTAGATGATCACGCTTTTATTAATAATTTTTTTTATGTTTCTAAATTATTATATTAGTAAAACAGTTTATGTTTTGTGGGCGAAGTCACGACGGGTAATGCTGGTGTATATATATATATATATATATAATTATTGTTATTATTTGCGAATAGACCCTGTTGGATCACGCAAAGCACTCCGACTCATGTCTTGCTCCTTCTAATCCTCCATACCTCCCTCATCCTGTCCCCATGGATCCTCTTCCGCTCCTCCATCCATTTTACCCCTTCTCTCTTTGGGATTTCATTCTCTGGGACCTTCCAAACGAGCAACTTTCTCCTGTATGCGTGCGTGTCTTCAACATCTGTTGAGTCTATTTCTGCGTCATGTAGGTCTATTCTGATTTGTGCGATCCACGACGTTGTTGATTTGACTCCTTGTACATACTTAAGGATTCTATTGGCAAGTCTCGTTGTTGGGAGTCTACTGATGTGTCCATAGAACCGAAGCCTCCTTCTTCTGATATCTGCTGCCAGGTTCGATATCTTCTCTGTGGTCTTCCAAGAGTGCAACCTGTATCCATCTTCTGTTAATCTCGGGCCAAGGATCATCCTCAAGATTTTGCGTTCTTCCTTCAAAATACCATCCATGGTAGCTTTTGTGTAGAGTGCTAGCACCATCTCTCTTGCATATAATACCTCCGGTTTTATGACTGTGTTGTCGTGTCTGATTTTGTGTGCGTCGACATACATCTCTTATTGTAGATATCACGTGTTATACCAAGAGCCCTCTTCATTCTCAGTAGCCGAACCATTTGCGTAGCCTTCTCGCCACCTGTGGGTTCAAGAATTTCTCCCAGATATTTGAAGTGCTTGACTCTGTTTATCTTACCATATTTTGTGTTTAGTTCTTGAATATTTAATTTTGTACAGAAGAATTCGGTTTTTTTAAACGAGATCTGTAGACCGACCCTCTCTGCACATTCCTTTAGGACTTCTTTTAGGACGGTCAGTGGAATTGACCGTAAATTCACATGTGTTTGAATAAGGTATGATGTCGTCATTCTTTGTGAATATATTTTCTGTTTGAAAAAATATATATTTATAATGAGGCTATTATTTGCCTCCCTAAATGTAAATGTGAGTGTAAAATAAAGTGTTAGTCGTAAGTGTAATGTTATAAGTGTGTGTTAGACAGGGGTACCAGGAGGGACGTATAAATCCTTCCAATAGGTGCAGCTCGTCTGCACTACCCTGTGGGGTATATATATTATATATATATATATATATATATATATATATATATATATATAAACAACCCCTCATAACTAGAGGTTGGCGCTCCTTTCAAAAGAGCCTTTTCCAATGTAAATTCGATATGAGGCAATACTGACAAGTCATGAAACTAGCACAGTTTGTGGTTTTAACGCTTGTGTTTTGGACACTTTGTGAAACCGTAGTACCTTCCCCGATTGAGTAATTACCTTAAACGCTGGAGTAATTGGCAGTATTTCAGCCAGCCAGCCAATTATTGTCACCTCCGGTATTGGCTTGGCCTGTTATTACATCTTGCTGCAGCGGTGAATACAAAAATATTTGAAGTAACTGTGACAATCATAACGTTAAATTTAACTATTAATAAATGTTCACTCAACTGTTTTCGAGTACTTTGATAAATATCATTTTCATTTCCCTATTTATATTGTGATAATAAATGAAAACATCTGCAGAATTGCGAACATTAAACAGTGTTTTATAACAAAAGATGGTTGTCTTTCATAAAACTTACATATAAATTCTATGTACAGTCCAGTATTGTAAATAAATAAGAAGCACCACTATTTATTTTTGTGTACGTAATATTGAGTTTTGTCTATACACATTTGTCAGAAGAATTACAATGTCATGACAGTCTTGCTTTTAAGTTTACCTTTATTTATGATTATACGGTGCAATCTACAAATTGACTATTGTATTAACTAATCACACAAATTCTTATATCCAGTTGAAAATAAAAAATTTAATTAATCAGACCAAAAAAAAGCAATATAAATTTTAAGAACTGTTATTCTGGTTATCTTAGACTAATACAGAATATTTATTTCCAAATTCGTGCACCGGGTTTATATCTGCTTGAAAACGTACAAACAATAAAACCATCTTACCAAAACTAATGCAAACACGTTTAACGTGCTTATCCTGTACTTTTCAAAATATTAACGCATTCGTGATTTGTCCGTCCTTACTGTATGTAATTTGATGAAATTTTATTTTCCGAGGGATTTTCCGTTCCAATAAATACAACCCCCTCTGCATGTTCAGGCCACCCTAACAGCAATCCCACACCACACAATATTGGAAGAAATACTTTTGTTTTTACAATTAAAAATAATATTTACTGCTAAAACAACATTTAGACCTGTATAATTTTATACGAAGAAAGGTGTGTTGTTACAAATCCCACGTAATTCTAAAAGTTTGATTTTTTTTACCAAAACATTACATTACTGGATAGTGATAAAGCAAAAGAACATTAATTTAATATGTAATGTCAGGGGAAATATAAATTAAAAGTCACGAAACAAAAGTAGCTTTGTTTGTTTTGCTTAACCCGACTATCGTTATTAAGGACACTACTGCCGTTACGGAAAATGTGAATATGCAGTGCCCAAATTAGTAAACTTTGACAATGAAAGTAGTCAAAAGGAGTAAGGGAAACTTTCATAACGTTTTATGCAAACAAGCTACTTAATTTATTATTAATAAAAATTAAATAATTAAGTACAAAAAACTAATTAACAGAACATTCCAGATTAGAACATTTTTGGGAATGAATCTGTTCAGAACAAAGTCCCGCGTTACATTCACGGAACTCAGATTTAGTCAGATTTACAGGACTAGAGATAATTGTGGATGTAATATTCTCACAGTAGGAATTTAAAACAGGACTAGAGAATATTGTGTGTGAAATATTCTCACAGTAGGAATTTAAAAGAGGGCTCGAGAATATTGTGTATGAAATATTCTCACAGTAGGAATTTAAAACAGGACTAGATAATATTGTGTGTGTAATATTCTCACAGTAGGAATTTAAAAGTAGGAATTTAAAACAAGGCTCGAGAATATTGTGTGTGAAATATTCTCACAGTAAGGATTTAAAGCAAGACTAGAGAATATTGTGTGTAATATTCTCCCGGTAGGAGTTTAAAACAGGACTAGAGAATATAATGGGTGTAATATTTTCACAATAAGAACTTAACAACAAATAACAATGGCGACACATAGAATTTGCACCAAAAAATGTCTTACTTTTTCTTTTTTTAAACTTCCTTACTCTCGTCGGTTATGAGAAGTTACGGTCCGTCGGACTGTGTTGCACTGCATTATGTGGAAGTTTTTGCGCGAATATTGCGATCGAAATGACACGTGGAGACGTTCATAACCGTTATTTTATTCATAACACTTACACAGATATTCCTTTAATGCGTTTCGTTTAGGCCGTTTGAAAGATCAGCATTTCGATTTTAAATATATATTGCTGGCCTACTTTAACCAGACAATAACAATATTAAAAGAAAACAAACACCGTGCGATTTTCTTTGTTAACCGCAAGGCCTAGAAAACACAGATCGGGTCTGCTTAGCACTAGTCGTTTAAGTGTTGACATCAGAGAAATGATTAACCATATTAATAAAGAAATAACAGGTGATTTTTGTAACAGTTTTTGTAAACAACGTTATTTTAACCAGAAGGATTGCCGACGGAAATTCAGAAATCTCAAAGTTGCCGGAAACTAGTTATAGGCGAAAAGAACAAAAGGTAGAATATTGTGTGTGTAATATTCTCATAACAGGAGTTTAAAACAAGACTAGAGTATAGAGTGGGTGTAATATTTTGACATTAGGAATTTAAAAAAGGACTAGAGAATATTGTGGGTGCAATATTTTAACATTAGGAATTTTAAAGAGGACTAGAGAATATTGTTGGTATATATTCTGACAGTAGGAGTTTAAAACAGGACTAGAGAATATAGTGGGTGTAATATTTTAACATTAGGAATTTAAAAAAGAACTAGAGAATATTGTTGGTGTATATTCTGACAGTAGGAGTTTAAAACAGGACTGGAGAATATTGTGGGTGTAATATTCTACATTACGAGTTTAAAAAAGAACTAGAGAATATAGTGGGTGTAATATTTTGACATTAGGAATTTAAAACAGGACTAGATAATATTGTGGTTGTAATATTCTGACAGTAGAGTTTAAAACAAGACTAGAGAATATAGTGAGTGTAATACTCTCATAGTATGAGTATGATTACCTAACCCAAAATAATGATGAACTACGACTAGCTCTCCTTTCCTATTTTATTTTACACGGCAGTAGGTTGTACAATAATCACGGATATGTTTAAAAATAACATATGGAATTTTTTATTCAACTCTATACTTTATCTCTTTAAACACAGTAGTGAAAAATGTAAAAGGTTCTGTTATGGCGACACATTTTATCGCATATGTAAAAGTCCTTGCCAACAAAAGTAAAATCTAGCGTCTGTGTTGAATTTAACAAGATATTCTTGTTCGTCTTTCCTAGTCGTTGAAAGGAATAAGATCTCAAAGCGGAAGAAATTATCAAGCCCAGCTGAAGTTGTGACGTATTATCTTTTGTAACACACTTCTTAATGCTGTATTTCCAGAGTACTGTGAAATGTCTAAACAGAAGTGTTTCTGCGAAGTTTGTTTCACTAATTATTCTAATTTAAACAATTGAGATAATTAATTTATTGTTTAAATTGAAAAGATATCCGGAAAAAATATTTAATTTGTACTAAAAAACTATTATTTAAAAATGTTTAGGAGTTAAAATCTGAAAAAATAGTTTTATTAAAATGATATTATTGCATTCATTTTATAATGCAATAATAAAAGTAGTCTGTATAAAGTATTTTTTTATTTTTGATGGTTTTAAATATAACATTTAAATTCGTAGCCAACTTCCAAACAAGAGTAACGTCCCTAATTAATATAAATTAATTAATTAACCCTTCGAAAAAGTTGGAAACACCATCATAGTGATCATATGTGTGCACTTAAATGTAAATTCTAGTATTTTTAAAAACGTATTAAGTTAGTTTAGGTTCAGTAATATATAGAGTAAGAAATTATTGCACAAAAAGTTTTGAAAATTGAGAGCAAAAATAGAAAATCATCAAAGACTACAAAATATATTATTATACCATTATCGTATTGATATAAAACTTGTCCTATCAGTTTGTTTCAAAGGACGATGTACTTTATTTATTGTTTCCATCCTGACGTGATTCTACAACAATAAGTATATGTGAGCTACTGCTGCCATTGAAGACTTTAGTTTGTATAAATTATATGTGACTTTTAGGCTTTTACTATACTATCTCTTTATCAATACTAACTTTTTTATTGTAATGTATTAAATTTTTATTTGCATTAAATTAAAATATATTATACTCAGATTAAAATAATTGATGTAACATTCGAATGTATCATATGACTACATATTTGAAGGATAGAAAATGGAATTATAAATTCCAAAAAAAAACCTTTACTTATTAAAAATTGAGGACTGCTATGATACAGCTATAATTATTTATTTATTAAGGTTGTATTAAATGTAAACAGTTTTATATTGAAAATAAAAAAATTGAAATAATTTTTAATTTTGTACGTTAAACTATTAAAAATATTGAAGATTTTAAACTGAATTTTAGACTTTTTTATATTATTTAAGTTATATATATATATATATAAAACATAATAAACTATTAGGACAATTTTGGTAACAAATAAGGTATTCCAGCAGCCACTATGGTAAAACTAAGAAAAGAGACCGTGAAATGGGCACCGATCCTGATTTCTTGATAATATTTTAAGAGCTGTTGAGATTTATAAATATAAATATTTGTATTTCTGTTCAAAAATTTATAAATTATGTGTGGGGTGTGTGTTTCAACAACATCGCCGTTGAAATTTCTGTCCGGTTTGATTAAAACTTAATACGAAAATAAATTTTGTTAACATAGTCAGGTCCGTTGGTCAACAAAATCCGTTTATCAGTTTCAAAATGGAGGCCATTTCAAATCTTTCAAAAGTTATATTCATAACTTTTATATTTTTAATATTTAAAAAAAATGTAATCTTAACCCTACCATTGTAAACAGTGTTAAAACGTGTATTAACAAGAATTTTTACAATTTAAAAAACGAAATTAATTTGACGCTGTCAGGTTTTATTTTTTATACTTTCAACGCAATATAAAAATTTTAGATACATATTTTAATGCTGATTATGTTGGTATAATCTGGATGTAGAAAAAGAGTAATATTATAAAGAAAATATTTTTATAAATTCGCTTGAATCACGATAGACGAATTGTTTTATGCTGTTACTACTTTATAGGCATTGGTTTACATACATTTTATGATAGTGTAGTTTTGTTTACTCATAAAGTTGAAAAACGATGTGTTTAAAAAAAACACTTATGTATACACTTGCAGAAAACAAATGGTGATATGGAAAGAGAACAGTTTTACCACCGAATAATACGCCATTAATGCGACAGACAAAACAGTTACGAGTGCGGGGGTACGTAATAATTCATATTCAAACAGCGTTGAAATTATTAACTGCCTCAACAACTTAATAATTGATGTGTAATACTTGAGCCGTGCATACGTCGTTTAACTTCCAGATATTCAAAATTATCTAGAGATAAGGATGCCGCTTATCATATCTTACTAATCTAAAATATTAAAGATACGTTTAAATAAAGCAATATATTTCTAAAGGCGATATCCAAAATTAGTGTTTTAAAATTTTTTCGTGAAATAAAATTGTACCGATAAGTCTAAATATTAATTTTACAAAAACAATCATTAAGTTAGTTCGATTATTTTGTAATAACAATTTAAATGTTTAATAGTTATTCGGGTAAAAGATAAATTATGTTTCAACATTTGGTACACTGACAGCATCTAGAACGTAACAGAAAATACAAAAAGTTTGTGTATATTTTATCAGATGATTTGTGTTTAAGTGCTAGTGTTATTATAGTAGGCTAAATGTGTTAATATAGATTCTACATCAAAGTTATTGTTCAGGCACTAATTTGTTCCAATTTTCTAGCTAATAATCTTTAAAATTATAGTTGAAATTACAATTTCATTAGTCATTTGATCGGCTGTCATGGTTAAACCTAGACCCAAGGTTTTAGAATAAGTGCTAATACTGATACCTATATCAGTTTTCAAGTAATTCAAACATATATGTGAATATATATATATATATATATATATATATATATATATATATATATATATATATTTGTTATAAAAATGATTTTATAATAGTGTGTTATCATTTAAAAAGTGATAACATTTTCACTTCGTATATTATTTAACACTCTATAAAATATTTAAAAATTTTTTGATGTCACATTTTTGAAAATCTGATAACACAATCGTAATTTAAATTTATATAATAATTTAAATTTTCAAACCAATTTAAATTACGAAAAAGAATTGACAATTACTAATGAAATGTATATATTCAATGAAATTTTACACGATTAAATGCTAATTTGCAAAATTTGATTTAAACTTGGCCAAAAAAATCGATTTTTGTAAAGCCTTCACAAATTTTTTACGCAACAAAATCCATTTAACATTTTCAATGTCCGCTATTCAAAATCTTAAACAAATCAATTTGTTTACATTTTGTTAAAAATGATCCCACGGTAATAATAACATTGTACAGTGGAATAAATTAACATTTTAAAATGTAATTAAAAATAAATTGATTGTTTCAGTGTTAATTTTTGTATTTTTAATGCAAATGATTTTAAAACGATAAATGTTAATTTATTCATATTTCAATATTCGTTGTGTTGATGAAATCATATTTTCAAAAAATTGTAAAATAAACTTTTTTGAGAATATGCTTCCATTACTTTACATAGTTGTGTTCCATGTTTATTTTAAAATTTATTTTATTCATTTTAATGGTAACTCTGATTGTTTATTGTCTTAATACTTCAGTTAATTCTTTTATTTATATTTATAACTAAATATAGCGTTAGTTATTTCCACGTTTCTAAATCGAAATAAATATTAAATAATATCACTCCGTATACCTTGCAGAGAACAAGCACCTTCTGACGGAATAATCTTGGAAGTTGTGTATCAAAATTGCATAACCTGCGCCGTTGTCACGCTCTATTCGAACAGTCATTCTTTCATCTCGACAAATTGCTTTTTCAACCATTACATTGTATTACATGCCATACGTATCAAATTTTCATGTCATAAAGTTTATAAAAACGTCTTCAAATTTTATTACTGTAATAAATGTTTTAAAAAATCCTTAATTATAAAGGATATCAAAATCTTAGCCATAAAATGAAGAATCTAATAAAGAAAAGTGATACATATTTAAAAGATTAATATTTAATAAACAATGCTGTAAAATAAATGGTTTTAAGTAATGCTGTCATATTTATCGCCTTTTGACATTTCCTTTCTGATTTACTTTCAAGTATTTATTCTTTTCGTTAGAGGTGCCACAGGTAGACACGTCGGAGCTATTAGGAAACACAACATTTCGCCATTAAAACAGGATTCTTAGCAACACTAAAAACGAAATCAAGTTTATAGCGTTTCATGTTGTGATTGTTTGAAGACATATATGAAATACACTAATGGGAGTATGTCAGTCAGGTTAGAGGCACATGGAATTAAACAGCAAGAAAGTACTTCGCATTCTACCATCAAAAGAGAAAAACAGGACTACAGATTTCGAGACAGATGGATAATGTGGAAATTTATAAGACCAACATTGTGCAACAAACCATTGAAACAGAAAAACGAGAGAAACTATATTGGAGAGGACCCAAGTAAATTATCTGCCATTTAGGTGGGGCTACCCACTATTGTGTTCGAAATGAGTGCAATTGTGCATATTCTATTGTTAATTTCACTGTTCCTGATAATGTGGATCGATTTACGTCAACTAAAGCCAGCCGACGTTTTATTTCAGTTATAGAGGGATTATAAAAGGAGCTGACAGGTGAAAGTTTCTTCTTCAGACTTGAAGCGAAAACAACCTAGAAGTGTTATGACATACTAACATCGGTTTCAATTATTATTGACTCATCATTGTCAATTTCTTTACTCTTATAAAGATGCTAAAACTTTGGCACCATTATTTCTTAAGGAACGTAATGATACTACACGTAAAATGTAAAATGTAGTAACTGTTCTTCGTGGTGCAAAATTTATATTTTTTACAAATCTTATCAACGCTTTAATTATCCACATTTAATGACTAAATGGTTATAAAAGTAAACAAAAATATTTGAACATACTTCCTTCAGAGGTTTCAAAGACGAATATCACTCAATAAATCTCTAATTTTGTAGTAGTGAAAAGGTAGGAGATACATTTGTTATACATTATCAAGACAAAGTATAAATAAGTTTAGGTGTAAACTTTTTTTAGGTAAAGTGGTTTTTAATTGCAAAATATTTATAAAAAACATGCATACTTCCTGATTTTAAATGTTTGCAACACTGAAAATATGAATAAACAACTATTAAAGCCTTTGATAAATACCACTAACAAAATTTCAATAATTTTGAAGATGCAGTTAGGTGTTGAACTTTACTACATCACAAAACTAGACTTTTTTTACATATAATACACTTTGTCAAAGGTAGTATTTGTTCATCCTATTTTTTTTTTTTAACATTTTCGATATTAATTGTCCCAAAAATTTCTTATTTGTTAAACTTAGAGAACGTTCAGTTTTTAAATACGTTATTTTTTAGTTAAAATCATTTTAAAATATTTTATTATTCTTATTTTTAAATTTACTATGTATTTTTACAATATTATTTAATAAAGGTACTGTTTTTATTTTCTTAATAAACATCATTGTTGCCAGTAACGTAAAGTTCATTGCCCATTAATATATTTTATTTCTACAAATATTAAATTGTTAGCTTAAAATTTATTCAGCTTAAATCAAATCCAAATGAGGTAAAATCAAATTACAATTCAATGATATTTATTTTTAATACCAACTCTGCAGGAAGTCCAAGTTTAATTGTTCTTGTTGCTATAAAGTAGTGCATAGCTTAAAATTTATACAACTCTTTAAAAAAGGTTAAAATACAGTATACGAGTATTTAGCTTATTACTGCAACAAAATACATTAATTAAGTTATAATTAATTCAAATAAGTAATCAAAAACTCATATACATCTTAATTTGATACAAAAATGATTAACTGTGTTAGCTCTTGAAGACGCAGGCACCCCTTTGATTTTTTTACCACAGATGGCAAAATATTTAAGTGTTTTGTTTGGAATTGTGAGTAATCTTTGTAGTTTTATGTTTTGGGGGTTCCCTTGTACCATGTCTATTTATATTTTTGTTTGACATTTTTGTATATTGCAGTCTAAAATATTTTTTTATTATATCAATTGTTTAATGTGATGTTTAGACCCACAAGTAAGTAATTTTAGAAAAATTGTTCAAAATATTTAGAAGAACTAAGTGACTGTGATGGCTCTCATAACATGAGTGACGTTAAAGTTTGTGTAGAAGTGCAGACAGATAAAGCAGAGGAAAAGCAACTTCAGAAGTTAGTGACAATGAAGAATCGGACAGTGATGAAATCGAGGATCTATTGTTTTGCGTCGAAGAGGCTTTCGATGGAGCACTGATCCCTTCTCTATTCAAGAGGCCGAACACCTGTCAGGAATATTGTTTACGGTTATCTGGAAACAAAGGGCCAGCCCTTCAAGGACCCAGTCTTCAGAATGTCATATCTGGCGCTTTCTCTTCACTGAAGACACGATAAACACTTTTAATGGAAACACAAAGACAAAGAATAAAATTTAGTAATAATTTTCTTGGTGAGTCTATGGCAAAATATCCTGCCTTGTTTGGTTTTATATTACAGGGTTTCTAAAAGCTGTCCATTTAAGCACTAATGAAATCTGGGTGAAACTTATGGTGTGACAATGTATCGCCAGATAAAGCCTAAAGATATTTTCCGGTTTCTCTACACCAGTCTTTGTTTTGATGATAAGAAAAAGAAGAATAGGCAAGGTGAATTCGGGAAATGTTCATTGGTAACTGTAATTCTGTTTATACTCTCTAATCTTGCGGCACAGTAGATGGATCGTTGTTCGCCTTCCGTGGGCGTTGCTCATTTGAAGTTAATATTGCGCAAAGCCAATAAACGGATGGAAATTATTTGTCTTTGTGATGCAAAAAAGTTGTTACCTTGTGAACGCAATTATATTGGAAAGGTAGAATATGGAACTAAGAAACTACAGCCATTGAGAATGTTCGCGAAATTTTGCAGCTACGTGGAACAAATAGCAACATCACTATGAACTAATGGTTTACATCAATTCCATTAACAGGAGTCATGTTTACTAATCTAACAGTTATTAATCACTAACAGTTATTAATCAACAGTTAATCCGACTAACCATATTTAGTAATATTACAGTAGTTGGCACGCTAAGGAAGAATAAAAAAGAAATTTCTTCTTCATTTTTTTCCATTTAGAAAAAAATAGATCCTCTGACTTTGTGTTTCGTAAAAAAAGTCTCTAGTTACTCATTGCCCACAGAAACGAAAAAATGATTTACTGTTGCCCACCATGCACATAAAAGCTATCAATGCTAAAAATAAAAACCCTGTAATAATTAATTTTTTAATGAAACCTAAAATGGGTTTGACAGTTTCGACCAGCTAGCACGCAGTTCAAGAAAGTGGCCTCTGTGGTTCCTTTATGGCGTTTTGGATCAATGAGGTACAAATGCACAAGTTTTATACGCTAACACAAAAGGTTCAGAAAAAGATTTAATAAGAAAAAAATGCGCAAAGAACTTGGTGTACAGTTAGCCAGGACTTTAATACTGGAGGATAGGAAAAACGCCTAGAGCGTCTCCCAAACTAAGGAGAACTTTTTAAGTGTTCTCTCGACTGCAGAAAAATAAAAAACTGAATTATTTCAAGAATAGAGTCATGAAACTCTAACAATGCTTAGTTCTATAATTCCTTAAAAATCACATTCACTGCCAACTGTATAGTTACACACAAAACAGGCATTTTCTAAATAAAGTGAGCAGGTCGAAAGGATTTTTTTGTGTTAATTTAATGGGAAAAGCACATCGAGGCTATTATCGCCTCCCTAAATGTAAGTATGAGTGTAAAGTGTTAAAGTCGTAAGTGTAGTGTTGTAAGTGTAAGTGTGTATTAGACTGGGGTACCGTGAGGGACGTCTAAATCCTCTCGATAGGTACAGCTAGTCTGCCCAGTCTGTTGCCTCTTGTCTGACGTGGGGAACCCGGTGAAGGAGAAGTTTACTCGTTGCTGGGCTCGTGCTACTACTGGAACTACGATAAGCATCTAGCTAGTACGAATAAGTTTGAAAAATAAAAATAAATAACAGCTTTCATATTTCGTAAATAATAATTAAAATTCAGAAGAAGAAATTATAAAAGAGGAATTAAACATTTTTAACTCAATTTTACAGTTTTTCCTCTTTTCTTCTGTTAAAATTTAATTATTAGAAACAAATAAAATACAATGGAGTTTTTAGGCTGCAGGTAAATCCCATAACAAAAACGTTTGGGAACCGCTGGCCTAGACGATTTTTTATAAGCACGTATAAAAAACACTTTGGATATTGAGGAACACACAAGAAACCAGCATGTCCACAAAAGCAAAACAGGGAAGATGTGTCATGTGTCCTAAATCAAAAGATAGGATACACAAAGTAATTTTATTATAAGTGTCAAACAACTACTTTTGCGGAATAAAAAAGATACATTTATTTGATCTGATGTAAAAAATGTGTTGACTTGTCATTCAAGTAGACCCATGTCAAGTTTTGTGACTGATACAATACCTTTTTTTTATTATTGTTATTATTTTTGCAAATATTGTAAATCCACATTAATTCCTTCACCTTTAAGTGTGAACAATGTATAACTTTTAGTTCAAATATATTAGTTGGTTCATTTGTGCGAAAATGGAAACAAGATGGCGTAGAAAATTTTAAAAAAGCCTTTCGACATTTTGATTTGATAGTATTTGGCCGGGTGGTCACCTAGTGCTGAGCGAACTACGCAGGCAGAACCTAACCTACTGTTTTAATGCAAGTTCGTCCATTCAAAGCGTAACGGAACTAAGCGGAATGAAACGGCGTCGCTGGACTAGGTTCGTTTTTGAAGCTTACTCCGCTCCTTACACCACGCTGATCATGCCTCCAGGCTTATTATTTCTCGTTACCTATGTTATCGTTTCCTAGGTAATGGTTTTTAAACATATTATTGTCCTAGATTCAGTTACAGTAGGCCTAAATATTACGATTTAAAAGATACAATCGCGTTCTTAAACTGACTGAATTTCGGTTCCAGTTGCCGTCCGTCTTCATTACGCTCAGCTCAGCCCAACTCCGCTCCGCATTTGGTGACCACCGGCCTTATTACAGTGCTCCACCGGCCTTATTACAGTGCTCCACCGGCCTCCACCGGCCTTATTACAGTGCTCCACCGGCCTTATTACAGTGCTCCACCGGCCTTATTACAGTGCTCCACCGGCCTCCACCGGCCTTATTACAGTGCTCCACCGGCCTCCACCGGCCTTATTACAGTGCTCCACCGGCCTCCACCGGCCTTATTACAGTCCACTCCACCGGCCTTATTACAGTGCTCCTCCACCGGCCTCCACCGGCCTTATTACAGTGCTCCACCGGCCTTATTACAGTGCTCCACCGGCCTCCACCGGCCTTATTACAGTGCTCCACCGGCCTTATTACAGTGCTCCACCGGCCTTATTACAGTGCTCCACCGGCCTCCACCGGCCTTATTACAGTGCTCCACCGGCCTTATTACAGTGCTCCACCGGCCTCCACCGGCCTTATTACAGTGCTCCACCGGCCTCCACCGGCCTTATTACAGTGCTCCACCGGCCTTATTATAGTGCTCCACCGGCTTCCACCGGCCTTATTACAGTGCTCCACCGGCCTCCACCGGCCTTATTACAGTGCTCCACCGGCCTCCACCGGCCTTATTATAGTGCTCCACCGGCCTTATTACAGTGCTCCACCGGCCTCCACCGGCCTTATTACAGTGCTCCACCGGCCTTATTACAGTGCTCCACCGGCCTCCACCGGCCTTATTACAGTGCTCCACCGGCCTCCACCGGCCTTATTATAGTGCTCCACCGGCCTTATTACAGTGCTCCACCGGCCTTATTACAGTGCTCCACCGGCCTCCACCGGCCTTATTACAGTGCTCCACCGGCCTCCACCGGCCTTATTACAGTGCTCCAGCGGCCTCCACCGGCCTTATTACAGTACTGACAAAATTAAAAACAATAAATTTTAAAAACACAAACATTGTATTTTGTTGAAATAAGTTATATCCTTTCAGATAATAATTACAATTAAATAATTTGTAAGTGGATTCCTCAGCTAAAACCAAAATCTAAAACCGACAGAATATAAATTGACAGAAGTTGATTCTTTATAATTTTAATAGAAAAAAGTACGTTGATTGTAACAATGTTTTTATGTTAATTTAATAGTTTATATTACTGCTTTGTAGTTAAGTACGTATATATAAATGTATAATGTGCTGGTTGGCAATAACGGTATAGAATTATTTATTACATTGTATTTCCCTTAATCATATAAAAGTTACAAATCCAAGTTGGCTTATTATTTGCTTCGTACTGGCAACAGACAGCAGAGACGGTTAAAGCAATGAACTAAACAACTAATATAATGAGACTTCTCTAACAATAAACGAGTATGTAAAATTCATTTATGTTATTAGATTCAGTTCTATAAAAACATAGCGCAATATATTTCAAAGTTATTGTTAGCCAAACAAGAAAAAACAAATACAAACTGAATAGTTTACTTTCCTTTCGTTTCTATTTCTACGTTTGATTTTATTTAAAAAGAAAAACACCATTATTTATTTATTGCTATGACAAGCATTATTATTATTGTATGACGAGAATTCCAATACAATATTCTTCGCTGCATTGTTATACTTCTGAACTAATGGGTTTTCTTCAACAATTTGTAATGTCAAAACACAAAATGTAAACATAAACACATTCAAAGACAAATGAAATACGTGGTTTATTGATACCATCCGTGATAGATATTCATAACTGATTGTATAATAAAATGAGACCGATATATGCGGTAATGTTAGTAATGACGTGTGTTATCTTCCAATACCTAAGTTCTCATTCTAACGAGAAACTGATGACGTCACTTAGTTCTGATCAGCTGATAGCGGATAGATGTTGGAAGCAGATTCCTTCTGAAACTAATAACGCCCGCACACTGCCGGCAGATTTATAGCTTTGGCGCAATACGAGGAGACTATTAACTTATCATTTCAGGCTTTGGAAGTCACACGAAGATTAACTCGACTTTAACAAATCTAAGTTACCATAGCAATTTGCGACATTTATATTGTTTATCTTTCCTTAAGTATTTCATTACGGTAACAACTATGTTTAGCAAAGTAGTAACATCAGTTATAAGAACACGTGTTTATGTTGTCATGTTAATGATAGAATAAATGTAGGACCGGAGTAACTTCCTTAAATGGAGGTTGTGCTGATACGGCTAAGAATAAATTAATTATACTAAAATCATTCGCAGAGTTTTTTTGAATGTTAGTGTAAGAAGAGGAATGGGTAAAAGGATCATTGATGTTCTAAATTTAGAAATGAAAGAGAAAGATAGAGAGAGATTTAAGAGAGGTATTGCTGAAAAGAACCTTCATTTTTCAAGGTAAGAATGTTATACATTTTATTTTTTCCACTAAAGTTTTTTAAACATATACCAACAGTGCAAATGATGAAATGAATAATTTGTATAAGTGCAAGTGGTGTTTACGGGTAGGTGAATGAGAATATATTTCAGATAATTGAATTTCGGTCGGTTGGAGTTCTCTGCGTAAAAATCTAAGAAGCAGTTTTCATAAATCAATAAGATCTCTTTTATTTCTTACTGTGAAAAATAAATTAAAAGTTTATTTTACAAACCTGAAAGCTGCGGAATGTGTTCATGTATTA